>JAODKE010000001.1:12176168-12189377 GCA_026779605.1 Mormyrus hasselquistii
GTCCGCGCTTCCTAGATAGTGTGCCCCTGGTGACCGTTAGCAGTAAAAAAGATAGATAAGCCGCACCGTTTATATAAGCCGCAGGGTCCAAAGCAAGTGAAAATAGTAGCGGCTTATAGTCCAAAAATTACGGTATATTTATTAGGAAGAGATTGGCAGATTGTGATAATTGTGTATATATGTATTCATCTAAAATATATGCGTACAGTTTAGAAGAATGCAGTTTATGCATAGTAGACAAAAACACCGCTAGCAGCTATTTAATAAATTAAAATGCCCATTTGAAGACTTAAGTGTGTCAAAGCAACTTCACAGCCAAGTAAACATCCATCCATCCATCTTCCACCTGCTTATTCACAGCAGGGTCACGAGGGAGACAAAAAAACCGTCATATTTAGCACGCAAAATAAAACCACATCGTTCCAAAGCTCCATGCGGCCATCTGCTCTGACTATTAGCACGAGGGCTTTGCGTACTGCACTTGTTCCCAGTCAGATGAAAGCTTCACCTCCGCTCACTGATCATCAAGGCTTGAAAGCAGCAGACACACTCATTAACACCCCCCCAGCCCCCCAGTGCAAACAAAACCACGTCACCACACTTAATCTGCATTTCCTCTTTGCTGAACACAGCCTCTGTTTGTGTTTGCTACCGTCCTCTGATCTCTGACATCCTGACTGCGCCATTATTTACTCCGACCTGGAAGGCCAGGGTGAGAAATGCTAATTAGAAGACTGTCCCTTCACAGCGACCCCTACTGGTGGAGGCCAGCAGCTCGGCTATTTGCGCACTGGATAGTGCAAGCCAAGGTGAGTAGGGATGCTGGGTGTTACTGCTAGTTTGCAGGATCTGGACTGAGGGTTATTCTCTGTTTCTCAGGGTATTCCTCAGGATATGTATGTGTGTGTGTGTGTGTATATATATTATGAAATACACAAACGTTTGTGAGTACATCATGGCTGCTCAGATTCCGATATCCCAGTATTAATACTAAGCTCCTTCTACTGAAGGCAGTGTCAGCTTTTCTCAAGCCCCTGAGTTGGGACCAGTGCCGGACTAGCTACAGATTAAACTGATCCTGGCACATTCCCTTCGCATACCCAAGATCTTTCAGCACCAAAATAATTCCTTTTTTCACTCCTCACACCAGCTGTTAGTGTCCATCTGGCAGGCCTAGCTTAGGCCATTAGCCCAGACGCTGAGGCTGAGGAGGACAGACGGCGCAAGGCCTCTTAAAATGGACCTACCCAGCCTGACAAACAACGGCCCTGAGCTCCATGACCAGATCGGTGAAATGATGCAGATTTTTTTCACCTGGATGTAAACACCGGAGCTGTTACTGTAGTAGACAGTGTAAAACAGGATGAGTCCATTGGGCTGAGAGGGAGGGAGCCACGTCACTCGTACTGAGCTGGAAGTTAAGCTGACGGAGGAGATGTTCTGTGGAGGATCAGCCGGACCTTATAGACCACAAAGCATGCATGTTGTTAAAACCATATACAGTACAGCCTCTTCATCTCAGTGACAATAGAATGGAATGTGGAATGTATAATGTATCACTGTACGCACAATGCATTGTGAGATTTTTTTAAAAAACACGCAGTACTGAGCTATGATATACAGCAACAAAAATATTTGAAACAGAAAATTGTTATTAGTAAAAAAACATTTTTCTGACGTATGATGCCAAAGAATCAGCAAATGAGATGATCAACATCTCTGTGCTGAAAGGCACAGTGTTTACACATCCTGCCTGCTAAATAAAAAATGATGTGGAGGGTTAGACACGTTTTTGCAGACATGCATCCAACTGGATGTTGAAGCCTGTGAGTGCAAGCAACCTGTATCCGAGGCTGAGAACATGACGAAGACCAGAATGCCCCCGTCCCCTAATCTGGTCCAGGCAGAGACCGACGCGTTGTACTGACCACCATCTTCAACAGTCACCACCAGGGATGTGACTGTGACATTCTGTATATACTCAAATGTCAGATTCCTGTCCAGTGGAAGGGCAGAGGCAGAAAAGTTAAATAATTGTATTTAAAAAAGAAAATCAACTAAAACCTAGTTGACATACCACTCTACTCACATTAAAATGTAAAATAATTGAACTTACCAGACACGCACAATATAGTGCAGGATTTCTGAATTTGCTTCCAGCGGTGGGGTCCAGGACAACTCCACTTGGTGATCAGACAACCTTCTGGCAAACAGGAATCGAGGGGGAGAACTTGGTACTGTTTATGAAAAACACATTAGCTGTTGGTGACCCCAGACTCGATTAATTGCCCTAAATCACTGGATACAGTGGCGTCCAAGAAACTGAGCTGCGAATCAGATGAGAACATGTGAGCTTAATGCACACTGGGCGCAGTATCTGACTGCCGGCTAATATGAAATGAAGTGGAACCGAGGATGAATGACTCAAATTTGCAAGCCTAGATAAAATGGCAGGAAAAGAACACTGGGCAGAACCTTCACACTTTATGAGTGGACCTGTGGGGTGTAGGAGCCAGAACCTACTACAGTATAGATTCTTCACAGATGTAGAGCCATTCAATGTTCATTATTTATGTGAATGGTTTATGCTGACACAAAGAGAAAACTCTTCACTCCATATATTGTAGTGAGATATATACAGTTAGGCACTGAAAATCTAGTCCTCAGTAAATCTTCCAGGTTAATCTTCCACTGCTACAGTGACTGTGATCAGGGTGACGTGTGGCTGTTTAGATGTTAAACTTGACACAACAGTGACCCAAACAGATATGATGGATTTTGCATTCTCCTCTCTGAGTGCAAACACAAGGAGAAAAAGACGACAATAATGTGGAACAACGCTGCCCCGGCTTGAAACGAACAAGACAAAAGATGGCAAGCCATTGATCCGAAGCTACAAGAGAGAATTAAATTAGCATGACAAAGATTGCAGACTTGTGGCATCCGGAAAATCACTAAAAAGGCAAATTATAAAACAGTGTGTAGGAAGGGACATTTTGCAGCATTCACACTCCCACAGACAAATTCCACTTTTATCTTAAGCCAACAACAGCAACCGCGTGGCATTGACCCTAAAAGGAATCTCTTACCTACCATCACCAATACCATGGAGAAGAGCCTCTATTTGGTAGCTTTCCAATTAAAGAACGGCAGGATCCACCACCTGCTCGGTCACCCACTCACCATCCTCAAGCGTGGTGATGTTAAGGATCTCACTGCTCTGGTTCCCGCTGCCCAGCCGGGTGTTGGCCTGGATCATCACGCGGTAACGGGCGAACTTGCGGAGATTGGAGAGGTGGGCCGTGGTTCCGGGGGTGCTGAGGTTGAGGTTGTGGGTAGAGTTCCAATACTCCACTGTGTAGAACAAGATGATGCCATTGGCAAGCAGGGGTGCTTGCCAGGAGACCAACACCTCAGTGGAGTTGATGCTCTCATAGGTAAGGTTGAAGGGGGGGCTCCCAGGAACTGTATAGCGGAAGGATGCACGTAGGACATATGCATAGTGCAGCAATATAATGCCAAGATGACCCATTGATATACTTACCATCTTCAGCGGTTAAGATCTCTAAAACAGTAGATGTTTGATTCCCATGTCCATACTTGGTGTAAGCTCTGACAGACACGTTGTAGAAAGAGAAGGGTTTCAAACCACGAAGCGCAATGTTCGGGGATGTGCTGTTGACCACCGCGCCGAACGTGGAGTTCCAAAAGAAGATCTTGTAGAGTGTGATTATTCCATTGGGTGTCTCGGGTGGCCACCACGTGACTACGGCCGAAGAGGAGGTGGTGTTGTAAACAGCTAGGTTCACCGGGGGTGACTCCGGCTCTGGAAAGCAGGGAGAGGTTTACCTTAAGAAAAGCACCAACCACCTTCACTGATTTATCACTTTAGGACATGAACATCTGGCTTCAGCAGCAAGGCTCCATGAGGTTTACGACTTGTCACATATACAAAATACTGCAGCTTCTTCCATATGGCTTGATCTGCACAGCATTCAGATTATAAAGATGTTGGCTTCTGAC
Organism: Mormyrus hasselquistii; assembly: GCA_026779605.1. Lineage (NCBI taxonomy): Eukaryota > Metazoa > Chordata > Actinopteri > Osteoglossiformes > Mormyridae > Mormyrus > Mormyrus hasselquistii. Next base: position 12,180,192 of record JAODKE010000001.1, read on the forward strand.
TGTGATCTGGCAAAGGATGCACAGAGACAGATCAGACAGAAAGCTCATCTTCCAGTGTAACGGGGGTGGATAACACGCAGCGGCACAAAGTTCAGCTTCAGGACGTAAAAACCCCAAGCCAGATTTTGTTTCAACCAGCCGGCTGAGTACTCTGTCAATATGACTCTTCATACTCAAGTGAACCTGAGTTCAATTTCTGAACCTGAACATTCCGCATCCGGTAACACGCATGCCAATACCATCTTCCATGGTGACGGCAAAGACGTCGTCCTCCTCAGACAGGGAGCTCTCTCCCACGCCGGTTGAAGCCGCCACTCGCAGCTTATATCGGGTGTATTTCTTCAGTTCTGTATTAGGGCACAACGTGAAAATTAATTTCCGATGAGCAAATTTCCAAAACACACTCATTCCATGCCATATATTTTTGAGAAAACATCTGTGAGTTTTGGAAATTTATTGGAAGTTCTTTGTTGGATTACATGAGGACTGAGTGAGATTTGGTTCTCTGTACATACAATAAGAATGCCTGACGTTGGCAATCTCAGCTCAGAAGCAAACAAAAAAATGGTAGTTAATGGAGTTAGTTTTGGAAATTTGCTCTTCATTTAAAACTGAGAACAAAGGGATATAATACAAACATTTATATCACAGTAATCTTATGCATATATGATGGCTGTGGATATGAATACAGCAGAACTATTATCATCTGTGGAAAGGCAGTACAGACGCTCCTCTGCTTATGAACTTTCAACTTGTGAACTTTCAGACATACGAACGAAGAGGACTGTAAGTCCAAATTGTGTTCATTGGGCTCCTATTTCCTGTCTACAACATCATTTTCTTTTCTGCGCGCCAATTGTGCCTAGTACGACTACTGGCCGCTACTCCAGCCGCACAGCAGCATACCGTGCGTACTCCCTTAAAATGATGTTGAATAACGACTCACGAACATTTCAAGTTACGAACGGCCGTTCGGAGCGTATCTCGTTCATAAGTAGAGGAGCGTCTGTAATCTGAAGGCTTGAGCAGGGAGCAGAAACAAGCTTGTGATGTATCACCTGTAAGGACGATACTGGTCTCATTGGTAACCCACTTGAAAGACTCTTGGTTGCTCAGGTCCAGGCTATAGACAGTGTAATGCGTGATCTTGCCGTTTGGGTACAGAGGAGGTTCCCACGACACCAGGATGGAGGTTGTGCTTACATTTTGGCAAGAGACACTTTGAACAGAGCTTGGCACTAAAAAACAATGAGAGGTGCGAGGTGTCAGAGGCTGAGCGTTCCAGACTGAAACGCTACAGCTCTCAGAAGGTAAATAGGACAGATGTTACCCTGCTCCCTAGTTTTCGCCACGATTTCCACCACAGGTCCTTCCCCGACAGTCGTGGAGGCAGAAACGATGAATGTGTATTCTGTAAAGGGACTGAGGTTTTCAACCACGTAGGAGATCGGATCAGCGGACATGTCGATCACCTCTACAGCGGGAACCATGACTGTAGATGACACAGGAAGTGAAACGATTCAAAATGACATTGATCGAACACATCACATATAATGGATTACAAAGTATAAAAACAAACTGGGAAACAATCATTGATTTATTTTATTTCCTTTTTTTGAAGCAGGATTTTGGTGTCTTGGAAGAAAAACCCCAGTCAATCTTCAATAGATGAAACACATTCTTCCCTTACAGGGCGATAAACACTAATCTCCAGTGAATAGTGGGAAGACACAGAAACAGGGACGACGCACAAGCAGCCTCACCAGGCTTCGATTGGCACGATCCATTGAATGATTTACCTTCTCTGACATCACCTGGAGTAGCGGAGCGGGTGGAGAGCCGGGTCTGAGTCGGGTCGGAGCCAATGGGAGCAGTGAAATCCTGCACCGTCCCTGTAGGAGCGGTGCCAGTCGGGGTGGGAACATCCTGTACATGACCATCAAATGCCCGGGAGGGAACGGTGGCTGTTAGCCAGGCTGGAGGCGAGGCCGAGGGAGAGAGGGTGAGCGTCAGGGGGGTGGGTGTTTGGGTGGAGGCCGTTTGGGTGGTGCCTTTGTCAGGAAGACTTGTGGTAGACAGGGGAAATGCTGTGCCTTGGGATAGAGGCAGCGAAGTTGTCGGGTTGAAGTTGACTGATCTTCCGTGTGATTGTGGCAGAAGATTGACGAAATCCCTTCTGGCCCTGAGTAACCTGTTACCCTACGGCAAGGCAACACATGGGTGGGCACATTCATATAAATAATATGAGCAGTTTATGTATAACAACAACGAGATAACAAGAAGAGTCATTCTGTGACTGTGTACTACACGTATACTCAACTGACATATTATTAAAGCAGCGTTTGATCATTTTCAACTAGAGGGCTAGATTTCCAGGCAGTCCCCAGGTTTAAAATGTCCAACTTACGGAAAATTCTTACTTACTAACAAGCTGCTGTAAAGTCTACGATGGTTTGTAATAGCAAATGCTCGGTGATGCTGATCATCTGCTGCATCGTGAGTCTTTGGTGGTTCGTCGACCAGAGGGACACTACAGTATATAGTTACCGCTATTTATTTACTGTACAAGTAATTATTATTACTATTATTCTGTACTGTATTTTTATGACTTGCCTACAAATTCAACTTAATCATTGATTTAGGGAATACAACCTGTGGACTGCCTATATATCAAACCTTTTATGGAAACTTTTATGAAGAAACGTATCATTGCAGAAGGAAGCACCTCCACATTTTCCCTTCCAGTGAGAGTGATGTTCTGCACCACCGTGTCCTGGATGAGAACCAGAATCCTGTACTGGGTGATAAGTCCATTGGGATTGCTGGGACTCCTCCATGACAGTTTCACCGACGTGGAGTCAATTGCCGTAGTGGTGAGGTCATTCACGGCACTGGGAGCTATGCAGCAACAAAAAGGTGCACAGGGGAACCACATTAAAAAAGAGACTGAGGGCAGCAGCAGTGCTGTAATCAACACACAAAAGGTAAATATGCAAATTATCAATTGCCACAATCTGCTGGTGGAGGCATCTTATTACTCTTCTGGCCAGCAGGGGGCGACAGAGGTTAAAAAGTGGCGATAAATGAGATGGGGAAGGGTTCCTACTCCTACAGCAGATCAGATTCCTCTGAAAAATCCTCAAGTGTAACACTAACCCTCTGCTGGAGTCAGAACAGTGGTTACTGCCTCTGGTCCAAGAGCACCAGCGGATTTAGCTCGAATAACCAGCCTGTAGTTCGTATAGGGGGTGAGACTGGAGTATGACAGCTTCATATCAATGGTGCTGTTTTCAAATATGAAACCTAAAATGAAAATATAGTGATGAGGACACTTATCTCATTGCAAACTCTGCTGACTATTGTCTTATGATAGCATGCACTCTAAAGATAAGATTATGCTGATCAGGACACCATGTTACTCAATCAAAATACAATATTGAGAGTTAGACGCTCAGCACATGCAGCGTCCGTTTCACTCAGAGAGCGGATTTCTATGTGCTAGCGTAGATCACAATAGACTGTAAATTATAGATGTGCTACTTAAGCCCCTCAGTTCTGGGAAGGAATGCAAACCAGGGAAGTGAAACGGCACATGGGTGCATGCGGGTTCTCAGTGATCTCACCAGCAGGGCCGTGGAGCTCCAGGACATAGCTGAAGCGCCCGGTGATGATGGTCGGTGGGTCCCAGGAGACAGAGAAGGACTTGGATGTGATGTTCCACACAGACAGGTTCTGGGGCGGGTCCTCAGGGGCTGGAAGACCACAGTACTTCTCTACGTTAGAGCTGGTTAAGCAGTTATCTCGTAACTTAACTAGCATCTGGCCTTTGCTGCGTTTACAGAAGGTTTGGTTTAGAGAATTACCATTCAAATATTATTATAACATCATTTTAATACGAGACAAAAGCAATTTATGAATGGGAGTTTTGTTCAAAAAAGACGCCAAAGATGTATATTGTACAGAGAAAAACACATGCATTAGATAAACAGATATATCTTTTATAATTCTGATATAGTAATGACTGATAAACAATAATGCCTAAAAAGTAAGCAGAGGCAGATGTAATTATATTGAATTTACAGACAATATTTTAAGCGGTATCATGAATTAATCCTTTAGTGAACACTTCCGCATCTCAGAATCGGATTAAATAAGGAATATGCACAGAAATCAAAGTGGGGAATAATTCTGGCATGTTGCTGACAGGTTCCAGTCCGTTGAGGAAGAGCCAAGCCCAAACCCTGAGTGAACATACAGGGAGGAGATCATGCCCACCAGTCCACAGGCCTCACAACTCACCCAGCTGCCCTGAGCCACGGGCAGACACAGCGGCAGCAGCGAGGAGCAGCCTGGCCACGGCAACCAGGATCCTCTGCATTTCCAGAGAGTCCGTCCATGCAGAGCATTCCATCCATTCTTCCTCTCTTCACACACACACACACACACACACACACACACCCGATTGGCCAATACAATAGGCACCTTTGGTGTCCTGAACATGCCTGGCTCCTGCCGACTGCAGGATGTTGGAGGAGGGGGACTGGAGCGGCTCATTGTAGATCCTGCCCACCCTCCCCCAGCTGACCAACCTTCTTCAGAAAAGGATTGATTTGTTACCAAAAAATGCAGACAGGTCACTAGGTGGAAAACAAGCTCTAAATCACAAAACTACTAATCAAGGACGTCAAAGCTGTTTCAGGCCATTTGTTTATTTTACAAAATTAATTATTGCAATTTAGCCATTGGGAGCAGGATGTGTTGTGCTATTGCGTCACAAACCTAACAAGAACTTCAAATGTCAAACAGGAGTCCATCTATCATTTTTGCTATACCTGTCCTTACAAACAGGAAGGCAGTGTGTTTATCTTAGCAGTCCTTAGCTCCTTTGTAGCTTCCTAAGGTTTTGGCACAGTTTTGTGAACAGCGTGAAGCTGTGCCAGTTATGCGAGGAGTGTGGGAGGAGCTGCTGGCCCCTCAGAAAACCCTGCAGGGATTTACCGATCTTCTAAAAGGCATGTGAGAACCTGACCTTCTGGGTAGCAGTTAGCATTAGCATCAGGCTCTACTGCTAAATTCTCTCTGGCAATCCCGTCTGGGAAACACGCCAATCACCTCTGGATCAAGAATGCCGAGGGGGCCCCGGGCATCCAACATGGTCTGGATCAGGACCCTCAGATCCAGAAAGTTACATAGGGAGTGTTTTCCCTAACGTACAGAACGCCATTTCATTAGATAATAAACATAGACAACAGGCAAAATGTGACAATATTCTGCCACTTTTCCTTTTATACAAATGCTTTTAATTAATAATTTAACATTCATTGTGTATTACGGTGATGCAATCAAACTAAAGAATTGTTTGAAGTAGAACAAAACATAGGAACCAAATCTTCTATATGACTAATCAGTGATTTTCACAAGGATATTTAGCTTTATTCAGCAGGATATCTGAAAGTCTAGAGTACAAACAGTGGTGTCCAGGCTGGAGTTTATTTCTGCATCTCTCTAATCCAGAAGAATCACTCTCCCCAATCTCGGCCGACCACCAAGCTATGATCACAGCAGTATCGTAATCATGGAGCATGTACTGGGTAATTTTAATCATGTGGATTCCTACCACATAACTCAAATCCCCTGTAACAGCCTATCTCATAAAATATGTTCTAATAAGAAGTTAGTGCCTCCATCAACACGCCTCTGTGGAGATATGCTATAAGCAAAGTGTATATTAATCTATTCCCTTTACGCAGCCAGCCTTGGCAGTATTTTACACACTGTACCAGTACATGAAGTGAGTCTTTGTCCCAGCTAAGAGCTCGAGTTCCCGAACTGGAAGCTCCAGGTTTGGGTTTATGGGAAGCAGGTTCTGAGGGGGCTCTGATGCAGCCCTGACCACCCAGCGGCTGCCCAAGATGCGACCCTTACTAGTGTGAACCGAGGACTTACTCCTGAGGAAAAGCACAGTGGTATGAATGATTCACAGGCTGACTCAGGAGCAGTGATTAGGGCGCAGCTGCACCCTCTCTCTTACAATTGGTACAATTACTTCTGTTTATAAGGGCAGTGCACGACAGTGTGGCTGTAATACTTTGCTATAATACTGTTTTCATAATACAGTACACTCCTTCCGTTCTTTATAGCTGCTTGCAAAGTGTGTTTATATGCAAGTATAAACACCATCCAAAAAAATGCAACATGCGATGACCTTCAGAGAAGTTTGCTATGGATTTCCAGACTGTCACGTTACTTCCACTCCAGAGTCATTCCACGGGAATGAGAGCTCAGCATCGGAAGAGGAAAATTCCGGAATGTCAAGCATTTTCTGTCATATAAAAACAAAGCAGGGATCAGCCAGGCCAAGAACACAACCATTGGTGCCAGGGAAATACATTTTATCTGTAACTTGGTTATTTAGACTGAAAGCAAAGTTCAGGAAAAACATTCAGCAGAATATCTGAGCAGTTATAATATATACAGACGGGAAAAATAGATATAATAACTAGAACCAGTTAAAATCTGCTTCTGTTGCCATATAATACATAAAAAATACATAATAAATAGTCTTGGGGTTATACAAAATCTACTGCATCCAATTGGCGGTAAAATTACCTCAAGGCACAAAAACTAATTTTTAAGAGAATAAATTCTCGGATCGATGTGTTTCCCCATATGGAAAAAAATGACAGGATTCCGAAGGGGATTTGGGAAGAGATGATTAGTCTAACGTCAAGTGCGGTGAGAAGTGGGGAAAAATTCCCAGAGGCGTGAGCACCGTAGTGCTTTGTTTTTTGGACAGAATCCACCCCAAAGCTTTGTGTGTTATGTAACGGCCCTGCATAATGCATTGAGCTGTGAGCTTTATCCAAGGCTGTCTAAGATAGTGTTTCAAGTGAGCTTGGAGTGTAGGACACAAGGGCACAGGTCAAAGTCAAGAGAAAGACAGAGAAAGAACTTAATCAAACTGTCTCCTTATAGGCGGGTTTCACGTTCTGGCTTCACTCCTGCTCACTCTTTCAGGGAAAATCAATCCCCCACTCACTTCATCCAGGTAATCAATATGGTGGAGAAAAGGAAAAATAGAACTAGCAAAAAAAAAAAAGAGAGAGAAAATGCTGAGTCACTGACATCACTGCATGTGCCATGCAGTGGAAGTTTGCGTACAGAAAAAGCCCATGATGCACCAGGCTTCTTCAGCTTTGCACGATAGTGTTAAAAGCTTGAAAACAAGAGAAAAAACAGAAACATATTAGGAGACCACAACTGCTAATCTCTGTCCTTAACAGAGTGACCTCAATAAATGATTGGATAAAGGTCACATGACTTCAAACCGAGCATCATCAATAACATTCGGCTAAACACTATTTCAATTTACTTTGGTGAATTAAGTTTACTGAAAGCTATAAGAGATAGCCTCCTATTAATGCAAATGTTGTGCTATAATAAGCCAAAACACGTAATTAAATTTAGCAGATATTGACTTTGAATCGCATTACTCACAAGCCATTTTTAAATGCAATTAATTTACTGGGTTTGTTGATAAGTAAGGCTGTCATTGTGCTTTCATTACAAAACTCCTGCCCCCAGATTGAGGGAAATGGTTGTAAGTATTGTGTCACATCAAAGCCCATTGTAGCAAAGATTGTTGGCTTCAAAGGATTAGCCACAGAGGAAAGTGAACATGGCCGACCCATAAACCTCTCCTGCGATGGAGTAGCTCCAGGAAACAACAACGACTTCACTGGCTAAACTGTGCCGTTGCATTTCAACCATCAACCTAGTAGGCATGGAAATACCTCAGATTTAATCATCATAGCATCAGCAATCATTTGGTTTAATAAAAGGAGTTAGCTTACAATTTGCTACCATTTTCATAATTGAAGGATGTTTATGTGAAGGGCAGGATTCTTTGTGGGCATCAACAACTTTTAGGTTTCAATTCTGGGTCTGTAACAGTGCGTCTACCTGCTGCCCTAACACATGTAATCCCGTAGCTGGTAGAACGATGTCACTGCTGGGTCCTTGGGCAAGGCTCTTGACCCGAATTACCTCAAGCTCATGAGTTTTACTTTCACAAGAAAAAAGTTCTGAAGGCAGAGAAAAAATGATTGGTTCAGACAGATAACCAATCATATTGTGGAGGAGGTGAGTCCAAGGAAGTAGAGGAGGTGGCAACAACCAATCAGATATTTTGGTCTCACCTCCTCTAGTTCTGGCGCTGATGTTAAAATGAAAAGAATGAGAAGATCAGATCAGAAAAGGTGACGGGATGCTACCTGACTCGGGCATTCGGACCATGTAGCTGGCGATCTGGCCCTCGCCATCACTGGTGAAAGCAGACACCTCAAAGACATAGGCGGTGTACGGACGCAGCTGGTCCATGCCCACGCTGATGGGCACCATCCAGGAAGCGGCGGGAGGGGCGGCTGAGAGCGTGATGAGCGGCAAGGAGGCCGAAGTCAGCATGGAGGTGGCCAGGGGGCTGGGGGTGCCGCGGGACAGGATCTCTGCCGCGTCCTGCCTCACACACACACATGCGCAGGCAGACACGCACATACACACAGACACATGCGCAGGCAGACACGCACATACACACACACACATGCGCAGGCAGACACGCACATACACACACACACATGCGCAGGCAGACACGCACAGACACATGCGCAGGCAGACACGCACATACACACAGACACATGCATTAGGGCACCCTGGTGGAGAGGCTGCTACCACAGGGCATCCAAATTCTCATTTCTAGAGATTTCTAAAAATTTGAATGAATAATATTTTTTTAAAAAAATGATATTTATTTTTGCTTTATTAGCAATCTTTGCTGCTGAAGTCAATACAAAATATTGGGATTGAGTTTAAAAATTTTACTGTTTCAATTATTGTTCAAGATATTGAACATATTGTTAAGAAATAAAGATTATGCATAGAAGAGGTCAATAGATGCTAATACTACAGACAATGTGACAAATAAACAATAGAGAGAGGAAGTGGATGGAGCCAAATGACACAAACACCGTTCAGAGAGGAAGTGGACAGACACATGATCACACAAACGCTGTTCAGAGAGGAAGTGGACAGACACATGATCACACAAACACCGTTCAGAGAGGAAGTGGACAGACACATGATCACACAAACGCCATTCAGAGAGGAAGTGGACAGACACATGATCACACA
>JAODKE010000001.1:12189731-12221346 GCA_026779605.1 Mormyrus hasselquistii
AGAGGAAGTGGACAGACACATGATCACACAAACGCCATTCAGAGAGGAAGTGGACAGACACATGATCACACAAACGCCGTTCAGAGATGAAGTGAAGACACATTATCATACAAACACCGTTCAGAGAGGAAGTGGACAGACACATAATGACAGAAACACTCTTCAGAGAGGACGTGGTCACTCGTGGACACATACGTTGCAGTGTGGGATGGCTCCAGTCATAATATCCTCAGCGTTGATCTCTAAAGTTCTCACAGTCTGGCCGGTTCGGGCATGCTTGGCTTTGACAGAGAATTTGGTGATCAGCCCATTGGTGTGTTTGGGCAAATACCATGTCACCTTGACAAAGGAGTGATTCTGAGCAAAGGCACTGAGGTTGGTCACCAGGCCAGGGGCTGCAAAATGAGATGCAGACAAAATGATGATAAAATAGGTCTGAGAAATGAGAGATAAGAGAAAGAAAAAGGATTAAGTAAAAAAGTAAGTCAGTACACACGGGCCTCTGCCGTTTTCATGTAGAGAGACTTGCTGAAGATCCCAATGCCGCGCCTGTCTTCTGCTGCCACCTAGAGGGAGGAAGAGAGAACTACTGAAACATTTTTCACTGAAATGGCTTGCACCCAACTGCCACTCCAGTGGCCTATAGCCAACAGTCATTCAATAGAAGCAGGTTCATATGTCTGCAAACAAATTGTCTGGTAATTTTCCCTGTGTAGTGGACTGACTGAGGGCGCGAGGCTTTTGGTGACCGGCAGCTTCGGGTACGAATTGCATGTAGTTTGAGAAGATTCTCGGATTTCTGGGCAGCCTCGTGTTTTTGTTGGCATGACGAAAGCAGGTCAAATTTGTCATTTGATGATAAAAAGGAAGCATTCTAAATATGCATTCTAAGTATGAGGTGTTCAAAATGGTTTGGGGTACATGGGACATGCTGCATGGAGAATAATAGGAAAATTGCAGGAAACAAACTGGGTGAGTTTTAGATTTAAAAGGAAATCACCCATATTTACCATTCAGTCTTACCTTGATGTTATAGGTGGATCCGGGGGTTAGGGTGTTGAGGAGGAATTCTGGGATTTCAGAGTTGGTCAGCGTCTGGGTGAATGTGGATTCAGGATAAGGACACACCTCTTTGTATTTAATGGCGTAGGACAGAATCTGTCCATTGGAAGTGGAGGGAGGCGTCCAGGACAGCAGGATGCCAGTGGATCCCACCCTCTCCCCTTCCAAATTGATCGGAGTGCCCAAGACTTCGGAAACACAGAGACACATTGCAGGGATAAACACATGATGGCATTCCATTCTGGAGAAAAACAAGCCCTCGGTTTCCTCTCTGGATGGACGCAGAACATCTCTGTACATCTCTACAAGTATAACAATCAGCAACATCAACTCGATACTCGCAACAGCCGAAAGAAAATATTTATCGCATATTTTAACTGTCAATAAAATGGTCTTATTTGGTGGCATTTTTTTTCCTGTTTCCACTGATTATACACATTTTTGGGGGGAAAAAATGAAATGCAGAATATCATTAGCATGTTTGTTGCTCTAAAATACCAGATGCATTTTAGTCTGAAATCAGCTATCAGAGAAGGAAAGTGCCATTTGAGTTCCACACATCCCAGGACTTACTTGACTCATTGACTGCGAGGATTCGACTAGCAGTGGCAGGGCTCAGCGTTGATACATAAACCTTCTCTGTGGTCACACTCCCCACAGCCGCCTTTATATCCCAGCACAAGAAAAAACAAGAACTCAGTCAGCCACGAGGACTCACCCCTGTTATCAAAGCCCCCAACCTCATAAACTGAAACCTATGCTCTGAAGTTCTGTGGATGGCCGAGGCCCAGGGCTTCACAAGGAAGAGAGGCGACATACCTGAGCATGGACGCCGTCCAGGCACAGAGCGACGGCCAAGATGAGGACAGGAAGCATCACTGACGGCCTGCGGGTCTCATGAGGAAGATCGACTGGACAGTGCAACTCCTCCAGAGCCAGGCAAATTCAGGAGAGGTGGACCACATTAAACATTTAAGGGGGGCTCTACTGGAGAGCTCTGTAATAAATCATGAGCCCCATGACTCAATCCCAACAGCCCTTCCTTCCTTCCGCCGTCGCTCACCCTGGCACCTGACACCAATCAGCCACAGGCAGTAGAAGAGGGAGGTTTTTAGATGGGATTAGGGTGGAGGTGGTCACTCTGGCGTGGGTGCAACTACTCAGCTCTATAGTGCCACCATGAATGTCGGCGTTCCCATGAATCTGCATCAGCAGGTGAAGGTTTAGTCCTACCTGTGAAGTTCTCAGAGTAGGTCCCAGTATTAATTATAGGATTAGAGAATAGTTAAGGGAGAGAATCTTTGAGCGTTCATGAAGTGGACTCTTGATTGTAATCAAGTCACTGAAATCTTGCAGCACAAATCTGAATGGAGGTAACAGTATCTGTGGACAGAAGATGGAGGAATGGCTAAATGTAGGTGACAGATGGGACACATGCTGCAGAGAGGATGCTGCTTCTTGCCAGGGCAAGAGAACGTATCTGCACCAGTATCTCTCCAGCATCTAGACAAGGGGCAGTGATCCTAACCTTCCTCCTTTGATCAATTATTTACCTCACTTGTACATTGCTTTAGATAAAAACTTTTGTTGTATAAATAAATGCAAATGTAGCTCACAGAACAAAGCAGGATAATAGACGGAGACCTACATTCCCAGAAGCTTCCTGGCGATTTCTCAAACACCCGATAGCAAACAAAAATCCAGGCTACGCACCTGATTTCTGTACAAAATGAGCTTATTTCAAGTCGTTTTCAAGATCTGTTTGAATTATTTCCCAAGTATCTCGGAATTCTAGATTAAATCACAGATAATAAGCCAAAAACGCCTAGCATTTAATGGGTTCCCATATGGGGTAATTTGCTTTCATCTGGGTAGAAAATAAAAGTGGAATATTGATAATGTGACTCAACGCAATGGGTCAGACTACAATATAATAAGAGGTTTGTTAACATGCTCAAAACTGCTGTGGTCAAACATGACCCTGTTAATTAATTAACAATTAGGTGAGCTGCCTTAAGCACAGAGAATTAATATTTTAACAGCAAACATGAAAAATGAGCAGTAAATTATTTAGCAGACACTACATGAAACACATGGCTAACTCATAAGTAGACAGGTGTGATTTTGCTTTTTCTAAGATGTTCTTTGAAGGTGACGCGCAAAGCGTGGAGTGCTGCTGGTCGCTTGCCGTGGGCCCCTGGCCGGTCTCACTCCACGTTTCATCATGCATATTTTACATGGCCGGCAACACAATCTGACTCAAACCGTTCCTCTCTGCCAGACTACTTCTCTGATGATGTGCCCACCATGAAAGTTTAAATAAGTGACCCCAGCGTCACCATAAAAGGGCCACTTTGGAGGGACGCAGGGAAGCGTAAGGTGAGACGCACGTGCGGAGGCTGCACCGGGGGGGTCGGCGCATTCGACAAGAAGATGAGGGGTGCTCAGGAGCACCATAGATCAAGATCAGATTGCGCGTTATGGACTGCGATGAGGTGAATGTGTAGTTCAGCGTGTTAGGATGCAGTTCAGCGTTGGCAGAGTGAGGTACCCATGCGCCCCTTGGGAAATGCCTTCACCCCCATTTCCCCCGAAAAAAAAAGGGGGGGGGGGGGGCCTTTCACTTCATTCCCCCCCCCCCCCCAAAAAAAATATATTCAGACGCTCCTCTACTTACGAACTTTCAACTTACGAACTTTCAGACATTTGAACGAAAAGGACCGTAAGTCCAAATTCTGTTCGTTGGGCTCCCGTTCCCGGTCCCCAACATCCCAGTGTCTACGTTCTTTGTACTTACAGTACGTATACTCATAAAATTATGTTGAATAACGACTTACGAACATTTCAAGTTACGAACAGCCATTCAGAACGTATCTCGTTCGTAAGTAGAGGAGCGTCTGTATCTTTGCATTTAAATTATGAAGCTGCCCCCCCAATAACAAACTCTCTCTTCCACCTTTACTGCTGGGACTCGCTGCCACTGACGTGAACGCTTTGGATAAAAGCTTCTGCTATGTAAGTGTAAATGCTCCTGGCCTGTATGACAGCAAGTGGCACGGCGGTCGTGCACCTTTCTGCATAAGCAATGCTGATTTGTAAACTGCAGTACTTCACAGCAGTGAATTCATTGCCTCTGCCTGCTGCAGCGAGTCATCATCTCTCACATTTACAGGCGGCAGGATGCTGGAAGAGATGGAGAAAGGCGGCGTGTGGGGGCCAGAAGGCACTCGCTGGCTGCAGAGGACGCACATGGCCGGTGGGGTTCCATAGAAGGCTTTGTGTGGGGTTTATGCAAGGTCTTGGAATGAAGAAGGTTTCTGCAAGAGTTTTGGGAGGTCATTGCTGGTCATTAAGTACCACTCACACGTATTGGGCTTATCTGAAACCACACCAAGTGTTCAAAGCAGGGATCCGTTTTCATGTTAAAGGGCCGATAGGCAAAACGAAGGCCAGGCTAACTTTTTATTTTCAAAAGGATTCCACCTGTCATTTAACCACAAACTTGCTCTACTTTTTAAGCACAGCCCAAACCAAAGGTTTTATTCATTCATTAAAGACACCCACTGCATGCATTTCGATTGAAGAAAGCCAGGCGGTATTTTATTAACCAATGAACAACCTATTCCCCACGCTTAACATAAGAAAATGCTCCAGATATACGCAGCAGCAACCATTCAAACACAGAGTGACCCAGGGTCTGAACATCAACTCAATGAGCTGCATACATCATCACTAAGGTGTTACACCAACGACCTCATACTCAGATTTAGTATCCTGGAGTTGGGGGTGGTGGTCTTGCAGCCTAAGCACTTCGGCTCTGATCTTGGCTCAATCAGCGCTATCAGTCCAGTCCAAATTAATAGCACTTCATCATTGTGGAATGAACATTAAATCTAAACCTGGACCCATTAAGTCTCACTTCAGGGTTAAAACAATAATATTAAACACTAAAGAGAAGTGATTGCAATCTCAAAAAAATATGGACACTGCTCAGAAAAATGAAATTGGGCGGATTTTGCAAAATATGTACTTGAAAATGATTCCAGGGCACTTGTGTCTTAACTCTTCAAAACACTGAAAATATATTTTAACAGACTTGACAACTTCAGAAACCATTGAAATCATGATTAAATGTTTTATTGCCTTGTTTAGTAGTGGCTTTTCTTGGCAACATTTATCTCCCCACACATCTTGTTGAACAAACAAAGTGAGGTATGTGTCGCTGCAGGGCTTTTAAACTTACTTTAATCCAATGAACATTTTTCAAAGAACTTTGAACATATTCAAAATAATTATGATGAATTTCACTGAAAGAGGCTGAAAAACTGTGATGTAATCGACATTTTAGTAGATTGGACAATACAAAACAGTGTATTTAAAATAACAATAAGCTATTTTACAAGTAATTTCCTTTAAAAAAGTTTCTAAAAGCTCACGAAATAGCTTTAAAAATATTTCTGCATCATCAATTAAGGCATTAAAATCACTAATTATTACATACTAAATTAAATTAAAATAGAAAACAAAAGAATAAAACATAATCTGTAACATGAAGCAATCAATATGATTTTATGGCTAAATAACAAGTTTGTGAGTCTATATTTGTAATTGTCATAACTGTGTCATAGCATTTAATCTAAGAGGAAACCTCATTGTTATTGAAACTCAAGTGCTCCAATGGCAGACTGTCTGGTCCCTTTGCAAGCCCTGCCCCCTGGCTAGTTCCACTGGCAAGAACAGTCCACTGGCTCCTGGAAGGTGTAGCTCACCAGGGTGCTGTTGCGCGTGCAGTACAGCTGCACTGTGCGGCTCTGCAGTGTGTTCTCCCGGCAGCATTTGCAGAAACGCGCGTGGCTGTTGATGTTGAAATTGAAGATGGTGGCAGAGGGGCACTTACCATCACAGGAGTACACAGTGATCTGCAAGGAAGGCAGAGGGAGAGACAACGCGATTTCACCGGCACTGGCATCTAAGCGATCAGCATAAGCTCAATGTGGCTCCGCTGTGTGTTTGAATATCATAAGGATGGGATATGTTGCACACAGTAGCATCCCACATCGAGGCTGCTCCACACACTCTGTATGCATGTCGACCCGAAGAGGACGCAAACACGCACCGGGGCACTGCTCCGACAGTCGTCCTTCCTGATGGTTGTTCTGATTGCCACCCTTTTGCAGGTCTTACCATCCTCTTTACCTGGTAATATGGAGAAAAAAGAAGCATTTTATTTCTTGGCAATTTTTGTCATTTAAAAATCTGAATTCCTATGTCGGTAGCAAACATTTTACACATCAGACAGTGATCTGGTCATTAACCGCCATGGATAGAAAATAGGGCGTGAATACATTTCTGTGGAATTTCAGTTCGGCTTTTCTTTTGGGTCATTTGTTAAGTTTATGTTTTTTAATAGTTCTTTAATATTGTTAAATATTAAATTTCAAAAATTACAAATTCAAGGTTACATATGGCATAAAGTACGTGATCATTCCCTTAATTTCAATATAACTATGACTGAAAAAATGATAGGATAACAAATTCAATACTTAATACAATGCTATTTATTACTGTTTATTCTTAGAATAATAGTTGAAAATGCATCTCTTGGATCCATGTCATAGTCACAAGCTGAGGTGCTTACCTTGGCATCTACTAGAATGTCGCTATTTATCAGGAAACGGGCTTGGGTCTGACAAGCCAGTTAGGAAAAGACAGACTTTCCTGACCACAGCTCATTCCAGCAAAAGCACACACGAGATAACAGTGACAGAGGAAGCGGTGAGACTTACAGGAGAAGGACGACATTTAAGCTGAGAAGTCAAGAACATGTTTAACCATTTGGTCTGATAGGGATGGATTTATCGGCATTACAGGTGGGAAAAAAACCATCCCAGGTCATGGTAAATATGCAGCAAGACCCACAGCTACATTTGCACAGTAATCGACAGGACATAGCTAATACATACTGTCTGATACTGGCCGTATCAGCCGATGCGAGCCTGCCTGTCATGTACCGAGCGCCGGTCATCCGCAGTCGAGTTAAATTCGCCGCGGTTGGCGGTGCTGAATTTCGTCAGCCGGTGTAAATAAGTAAACACAGATTGACCCTTGGCGCTAAGCCTGAATGTTCACCGGCTATAGGGCAGTACAGTGAACAAACAAGAGAATGAATTGCCCCTGGAGTTCAATGGAAGCAAGAGCGTGGAAGACACAGAAATAAAATACAAAAGGAAGGTAAGTACCTGTGTCACAATTAGTACTACCAGTTGGAGTTATTGGGCTAATGGTAAATGGTAATATACCCAGTCCAGAACCTGGTAGAATCGTCAGGAACAGCAGTGTTTCAGAAAAACAAGGGAACGTTTCATTAAGGCACAGTTTTCAAAAATCACCTCATCCCTGCATGCGTTAGATGGCAATTAATGAAAAGTGCGGAAGCTGGTCTCAGGCCCGGTTTGTTAGCGGGCCTCGTCATTCATTAGAAAGCACATGCTTCAGGTCGGCCAGGCAGTCGTCAGAACATTGCACGCTGAACCCACCAAGCAGCACTCGAGGCTGACGCAAAACGCGGCTAGTGTAAGCAGCTAGCACTGTGCTCATGCACATGTCGTTGGCATGACAACAGCAATGAACAACAAAGAAGCAAGCTAACACTTAACATTCAAAAAGCATTGCTGCGCGTTCATAGCAATGTGACAGCAGCGCTACAACGTTGCAGGAATGTTTGGAGAATGTTATGAATTAGCTGGGGTGATTTTTTTTTCTTCCTAAATTAGCAAATTGCATGGCTGGGCCATAGCAGACATGGTTTTCTGTTGCAAATTTGTTTTCAGGTCCAAACAGGGGATCCGAATTTTTAAAATAATCAAATTGTGATTTTATTCTGTAGTGCTTAACATGTAATTTCAGAAAAGTAAAACTGCAGGCCTCTTTATTATCTATTATATATGTAATAATTATTGATTATTTTTACCATTCGTGCACTACCATCACACATTATATATGCATTATACATAAATCATTTGTACTTGATCGTTTCTTTTAACAAGCATGTAAATATTTTTACTTATATTAGAAATTTTGTGAGAGTTATCAACCTGACCATTTGATAATATTCAAACTAAGAGTGACCAGTTCTTACTAGGAAAAGTGATTTGCCTAAAATGATATAAAATTCTTGGTTGTGGAATTTTAAATGACATCTCGCCCAATAGTGGTATTTTAATGTTATTTGTTGTTAAGTGGATTACAGTAAGTTAAACATATGATAGTGTTTCTAACAGATGAATAACCAAGAATTTTACAACATCAACTCCCTCTCTGAGTCGAATGCTAGATCTACAAAAACAGGCTGATAAAAAGGTGTAACTGAAGCCAAAGGCCTGTGCAGTAGTGGGGTGGAAACTGTGATAGTTACACTCCACAACACCAGGGGGCAGTCTAATCACAGGCATTTACCAACAGCCACCAGTAAGCCACATTGCTGCCAGGCCACATGCCTCCTTTGATTGGGGGCACCACATGCTCTGTCCACAACTGCAGCCCACCGTGCTCAAGAACCAGAAAAGCCAGATAAGCAAAAACTCTGCCCCCCCCGGGGCACTTACAGGTCTTGCAGCAGCCGTCAATGTAGTTCTGTACCGTGCCCCCGTTCTGCAATCAAACAACAGAGGACGGCATGAAGAGAGAAGCCTTCATGACATAAAGCTTACGCTCCCGTAAGATGTTTTGTTCTTGCACTCTAGAGAAGGTCTTTAACCTGATCTGCTAACTAACATACACCGCTGATAAAATGTACCCACAGCACACAAATTGTTCTGAATAAATCCTTGGCTAAAAATTAATTAACAGCAAATTCCTTTCAGCACCAATTGAATTTCAGATCACTTTAAGGTTGAGATATACAGTCACATCAACAGAAGCTCTGTAGATGTGCTTGTTTCCCATGAATCACTGGGATTCTGCGTGAAGATCATTGATGGATTTCCGTGACGAGTCTGAATGAGTCTGCAGGATACAGACCTGGACACATTCAGTATCGTTGAAAGGTGGACAAACGACCACGGAGCCCAGTGTCACAGCTCCAACGGCCGTCTCCACACAGTCGAACCGAGTACAGTTTGTCACCCACGAGCTCCCAGCCTGCAAGTCACATGGTCATGAAGTTACATGACCACACGCCTCAACCGTAACTCTCCTAAACAGTGAGCATGATTGGCAGCACGCATTTTCTACACTCTTGATTAATACCAACCCGGTAAGCAGAGGTGGAAAGTTCAGGTTCAGAAACTAAAAATCCAGACCAAGATTTTGTTTCAGCCAACCAGTTGAGTACTCTGTGACTCTTTTACTCAACTGATTTGGTGAAACAAAGTCTGGGTCTGGATTTGTACTTTCTGAACCTGAAATTTCCACCTCTGCTAGAGGAAAATCACAGAGGGATAATATTTTACAGGTAAAAAAAGTATGTTTGAAAGTGATGAGCAGACAGTCCTCTTACCGTGTAGACCTCCACGGTGGCGTTCTCACTGGTGTGGATGCATGACACATTTTTGCAAGAACCACAGCAGACATGTGGGTCTGAGGAAGGGATATATATTTGGTGCTGTGGACAAAAGAAAAGAGTTTAAAGAATGTCCCATTCACAGAATCACATCATTTAACGTAATTTAATTAATTAAATCAATAGCAGCAATATTTGATAATTTAAAGGATGAAACAGAAAATTATAGCTGAAACAGTGCGATAATACGTGGTTTATGAATGGCTAAAGAAAGACCATTTTTATGACACCTACAGGCCCACATTTCTCAGAGCAGTTGACAGTCGATACATCCATCGCATAAAAGCCTGTATGAGGGTCCTTGTCCTGCAGGCAGTGCACCGTGTAGCAAAGGTCCCCATCAAAGTACTGCACCATGGACTGCCCCGGACTCAGCACTGTTACCCCCTGAAAGAGGCACACCTCCGCCTTCCCTGAAGGGGGCAGTGACTGGTTACTACCCCAGGGAAAGGCTTACAAGGCAAAGTACTGATATAGAGAGGGTATATACAGCACAGGCTGGTTATTGATGTACAGATGGTATATAGAAGAGAGACTGGGTACTGACATAGGCAGGGTATATACAGGAGAGACTGGTTACTGATATGGAGAGGGTGTATACAGGAGAGACAGGGTACTGATATAGGGAGGATATATACAGGAGAGACTGGTTACTGATATGGAGAGGGTGTATACAGGAGAGACAGGGTACTGATATAGGGAGGGTATATAAAGGAGAAAACACTGAGAGGATTTGAGAAAATGAGAGAGCCCTACAGTATATATTCAATGACAATGAGGAGTTAATATTACATTATTATGACCTCAACTGATGAGACAACCTTGAATTACAAAATAGCTATTTTAGGTTGTATGTCCATTGATTGTTGATGGTCTGATAGATCAGATATTTTCTTATTTTGTCCTTTGCGCGGAACTTACTACAGATGTACTGAGTGCAGCCACAAGTGCTGTCAGCGTTTGGGTCCAGGGTCTGAATTTCACCCTAAGTGCAGACAGCAAATAACGTCAGGACACAGAAGTATTCTTAAGGCACTGTGTCTGTCCTTCATGGATGGACATGGATATGACAGGTAAAAACTGTCACTTCAACACATTAAGTAAAATACATGGGGACCAAGCAGCGACGATTAGACCCAGTGAGACTTACCACCTGGCACAGCGGGGAGGAGCTATTGAGACACTGGCACTCTGTGGAGGTCAAAGCAAACTTGATTAGCCCTTAAATATATGACATTTCCAAAGCTGTGAGGTTTGACCAATAATAACTTATGTATAATAACTGAATACAGAAAGTTGTAACACACAATGTAGGGTGTAACTTAGCCAAATAGTATAATTACGAGTTTGAACCCCTCTCGAAACTTGTTTCTAGAAATCTAACAATGGGCACCCCCCCCCCTCCAGGTGGGATAAATCTATGGAGAGGGACCAGATGCCAGACCTCCCACAAAGTTAATTTCTGGCTATGGACCTGGTGTAACTGACAAGCCCTCAGGACAAGGAAGGTTCCCTGTTATACTTAGTCTTAAAGGACTGTCAAGTTCCTTGTAAATGTCTTGCTGTGTATGGTGTCTTTCCCTCTTTAGAAGAGTGGCTTTGGATTTTAGATTTCGTACCACAATGCCAGTCCGGGCAGCACCTCCCTGGGACGGTTTTCCTGACCATGGACGTCCCGCTGGCACACTCCAGCGTGGAGGGGGTGCACAAGCTCTCGTCGCACACTGCAAAAGAGCCTCACATGTCATCTCGTCACCTTCACAGATCCTGGAATTCCTCGTTTCCCTTCGCCACCCCATGCACTTGGCTGAACCTCTACTCCCGCTCTATCCTCCAACCATTTCCTAGAATATAGACTAGTTCATATCATGTTCAAGACGCATTAGCGGTTCAGCACGCACTTGAATACAGTGGTCACAGAGCCTCATACCGCAGTGGTACTGAGGGCAACACCGGTCCGTGGTGTTGAGATCCACAGCCAGGATCTCTCCATCTTTACACAATGGGATGGGATCAATGCAGGACTCGCACACTGAAAACACACCAAGTCACCCAGAGCACATCAATAACTCAAGCAGCAAGAAATATCAAAATATCTAAATATAAATTATTTATTTTTAAGTGGGGTATATTTGAACACCATGTGGATCACATGGCTAAACTCTGAGTATCCACAAATGATGACATCAGTAATACAAAGACTGGTTTGCTCTTACCACACAGGAAGGAGAAGCAGCAGGACTTTTCAGCTCTGACTTCTACCAAGAACTGATCATCCCTGCACTCCGGCATGAGAACCGAGGGACAGGCCTGGGGATCACAGTCTGGGGACGGACAAGTCAGGTGGATGTGGGGAGTCACAAAATACTGACAACTTTGAAATTTTGGACATAAAGCAAGTCACAACCAATGTGACACTGAGCGTACCACATCTGTACTCGGGGCAGCAGGACAGGGTGCTGTATCCAATCATCAGTTTGTTCCCGTTCTCACAAGTTGGCACCTCACTCTCACAGATGGTCAGGTTGCATTCTGTAAAGAAGGAGGCCAACAGTTTCAAGAAGATGCACGGGAAACTATATGATATGAGATAAGTAGTGAAGCCCGGTCCTGTACTCACCGCAGATCTTTTTTGGGCAGCAGGCCCCTTCCTTGACCACATCGACAACAAACTCGCCTTCCCGCTCACAGAGGGGGGCTGGCATGTCACTGCAGTCAGGCTCCACTGCTGTGATGCTGCCGTTTTCCAGGCAGCGGTACAGGCAGCAGCCCTTGTTTGATCCATTCCACACGTCCCCCACTGCACGGGGGACTCCGTCATTGTCCGTGCAAACTAAGGGGTGGAGAACTTGCCATGAATCACAAGAAAGGCATGGTGCCTGATCACGATTATCCAAAAAGGAGCCTGAAGTGTCCACCATTTCATTTTCTCCATCTCACTTCCTCAGCACCTTGTAACCAATGTACCCCTCTTAATATCCTGAGGCAAGAAAATAATGATACACGGGAGAAGAAAAGCTAAAATCTGCTCAAGGAGGAAGGTGTGACTCCGGACAGAAAATCAACATTGGGTGGGCCACTGCACTGACACTAAGTACAAACCCTAAGGGGACCCTTATGCCATCACTCACCGCATCTATCCTCGGTGACACAGAACG
The DNA here is from genome assembly GCA_026779605.1 of Mormyrus hasselquistii. Lineage (NCBI taxonomy): Eukaryota > Metazoa > Chordata > Actinopteri > Osteoglossiformes > Mormyridae > Mormyrus > Mormyrus hasselquistii. The sequence continues at coordinate 12,202,512 of JAODKE010000001.1, forward strand.
CGGAGTCGGCCCTGTGTAGGATGGTCCCGCTCTTGCACACACACTCTTCCCGTATGGAGGAGCAGGTGGATTCCTCGTAGAAGTCCCGGTTCTGGCAGGTTTTGGTCTTGCATGTGTTCACACATGGATGGTAATCTTTCCCTGGGGGACACTTCAGGGCTTTTGACAGAGAAAACAGATACCATCATCAGACCAACTCCCACGCGTCTCCTATCTAGCTTTGTAGTCATGAGTCCTCCTTGCCAAACCGTAATCCCCTGGCAGTCATCTAGACTCAGAAGCCTCCTGAAAATAGTTCTGCTGAATGAATATCACTTACGGCAGAAGTCGTGAGTCCTCCAGTTGATGCAGATGTTGTGTGTATAACAGATGGCTACATATGCAGCAAGGAAGTCACACTCGTGATCTTTATAATGTAGGTCGCCGGCCCAAATCTTGTCGCAAAACTGCTCTGGGGAAACCTTTGTGAGGAATGCGAAAAATAAGACCATTTGAGACAGCCGATTCCCAGAAGGCTTTTAGTCAGTGGTTTGATGTAATTCATGGAAGGCCTACCTTCCTATGGCACTCAGAAAAGGGTCTCCGGTTCAGCATCTGAAAGCACTTGGTGCAGTTGCCTGTGGTGCAGTTGTCTCCCACCCTGCGGAAGTAGCCCATTTCCTCAGAAGTGTCTACCATCCAACTATGCAGGAACACGGGGATATCCTCCACGTCCCTCACGACCGTGCCATTCGGGAGCTTCAGGTCATCAGAGGGGTTCCCGTCGCAGCAGCCTATGGACCAATCATCACTAAGACCTCCACAACACTAGGGGCGACAGCATCACCGCATGACAGACTCAGAGGAAGGGGAAAATACTGAGGTACTACTATAAAAGTGGAAAAAATACTGATATAATGCTTTACAATCTAAGCTTTTTAAAGGCATCATGAAAATAAGCAACTACTAATGGTGTTTAGTCTAACCATTTGTAAGTTTTAAAGATTATTGGTTTGAGAGCACACTAGTGGGACATACTTTAAGCTCCAGGTCCTTACCACAAAGTCCACGGGTGCCAGTGGTAGTGTTTGGCCGGCCGCTGTACTGCAGGACCATGATTCCCGTGCTGTGGTACCATTGGATGCTGACACCTCCAGGGGTGTGGATGACATACATAGTCCCAGTGTCATCAATGTGCAGTTTCTGCCTCGTGAAAGGCAGCCGTGCGTTGATGAAGTTGACAGACACCTTGATATCAAGCCAGGGAAGAAAATACTTGAAACTAATTGTGAAAGTTTCATAGCAAAACCCACCTACATGGTCTTGGCTTTGTTGACAGATAATAAGGACTGACTTGAAATGCTATTTAAGCATTTTGTGAGAATCTTATAACAGGTTCTTGCTCACAGAAGGGAGTCAATCACCTTTCTCTCCAGCCGATTAATCATGATCCTATAGGAATGGGTAGTGATGTTGAGCTTCTTAAAGCAGAGCCCCAAGGTGCCACCTGTGGAGGTCTATAGACAGGAAGTCAATGGTCAACACTCATGGAAGTAAGAACTGAAGACGATGCATGCAGACCAAAAACACAGCCACTTACAGGACGTCGGATGGAGTTGACGCTCTGAAAAATAAACAAAACAAGATAAATCCTTTGCTAATCCACGAAACATCAAGTTACACATTACAGGCAATCGCCAGGTTACGAATGAGATGTGAAGTGGAATTTGTTGGTAAATCAGGACAATAATAATAATACAGTAAATAATGTTATTAATAATAATAATAATAATAATAATATAGTATAAAAAAGTAAGTACATATGGTATATATGTACTTATATGTATATATACCCAGGGACTGCCTGTACATATCCTGTTGTGAAGTGGCATGAGCGTCACACAAGGAATGCAAAATACAGAGGAATTTAGGTTAAAACAACATGGGTGGGGGAAACTTTCATTGACCATGTAGAAATTTAGAAAGGCAGCTTTAGAGTACAATCTTACCACACTGGTTGGACACTTCTCAATGTGGCCCACAATATTTTCTCTGGGAAGATGAACCAAAATGTAGGATCCGTTATCATACAGGGCCACATTGTTGCCGTCGAAGGTAATTACTCTCAGGTCCGAAATTACTGAGCAGCGACCTGTCATTGAAAACAGGTCAACAGGTCAAATCAACAGTGGAGAATCTAATGCAAGAAGACCTTTAGTGAAGATGTTTTGCAGCCTTTTTTATGATCTGCAATATTAGATTAAGTGTTAACAGGTTCAAAAGGTTCTGAACTAAAGAAAATGCATCATATCTATACATTTGATCATTGATCATCACATTGTAATATTGATGACACTGGCAATTCAATTTCATTGGATGCAGGTTCTTACAGGGACACTCCCACTGTGGACAGCAATTGTCCCGATTGGTCTGGACAGCCATGCCCAGAAGGCCACAGTTGGGCTGAGACACGTTGAAGCGGCAGTGCAGTGAGGCATTGTGGAACATCAGCTGGCCATTGAAGCAGATGTACTCACTGCATTCATCTACACGATATGAGTATGGTGGCTGAGAAGGGAAACAAAAATTTCAAAATGTTCATTGCTATTATACACTGTTTCTAACTGATTTATATGTCTAACATTCATACAATGTTGGTTTCTTTCCCAATTTTTATGGGTTCTACTGCATACCACACCAGAATCTGAAATGTGTTTTCATGAAGAATCTGAGCCCTCCTTGTCGGATTTATTAAAAACCGTTAAGAAAATGTGGACTTGTAGAAATGTAAACCCATACCAGTGGCTGTTTACACTGAAAGATCTCCAAGTTTGTGCTTATATGATACTCCAGCTAAATTTACAACCTGGCAGTCTGGCAGCTTACATCAAAATCTGCCATCTTCACCGCCAGCCCAGAATAATGTCCGTCTTAACTAATGTTGTTTGTCTGTAACCCGACTGCCCATAATTTACAAAGAGCAGCTCTGATGGTGTTTTCTGAGTAGCGCTTCGATACCCAGCTACCACATTCCTGCCTTATCTTCGCTGGCATATCTAAGGGGCCATTTCTTTCCAAATGAGATTTATTAGATGGGGGCCAGCCAGGACCCTTCAACACAGAGACCATTCTGGAGATTTACAATCAAATCCAGACGTGCCTGAAGGTTTCCTAAGCCACCTCTGCTTCGGCCATTCCTGCCTTAGTCATCGAAACCTGTCTATGTTGCACGAATTATGTCACGCACCTAAAACACACTATTATAATTTAACTAGAAAATTCAACTTTTAAATCTTTCCTAGTGGCATGTTGCTGCGCCGGATGGCTGTGTGTTTACGCAAAAGGTCAATGTCTGAAACATCCCGGGTTCAAATCCCAGGAGGGGATCCTCTGATCCCCCTGCTGGATGACATTAGTATTTTTGTTTTATTAACATTTAATCTATTATGGTTTTTATTTTTTTGTCCAATCAAACCTTTCTTGGAGTAATTTATATATATTACACACCTCAAGTGCTAGAGCACCAGGGCCTGTCCTCTATGTTACCTGCTGCCCGCCTAATAGAAAATATTAATAAGGCTAGCAAACACTGAGCTGCACATACTTTTGTATGATGTATTTAGCCTATAAACGTGTAAAACAATTCAGTGTCATCAAGATTCTATCATCGGTTATACTATTGGCGGTGTTGTAATTCTTCTGGTTTCCCAGAGTGCCATAGCTCTGTGAAAGTGTGTGCAATGCATCATTAAGCAGAGAGAAAGCTATATGAGTCATGAACATCTGTGCGCAGACTCACAGTGCAGGGGGCAGTCGGCAGCAGAAATGGAGGCAGCCCTGTGGTCAAGTTGAGCGATTCTGGTGTAGTGACAGGAGATGCCGCCGTGGATCTGATGCCAGTTGTGGGCTGGGTGGTTGTCGGCGTGGGGTGAGGAGTGGTGGGCTCCAGGGTCGCGGTGGATGACAGCATCGTAGGGCTAGTCTCCGTGGTCTCTGGTGGCATAGGAGTGGCTGTGTCAGGAGGAAGGCTAGGTAGAGTCACGGCTTTCATGGTGCTGGGAGATGGAGAACTCCTCAAGACAGCCGTTGATGATGGAGCTGTCACATGTTTGGCGCTCGTCATGGGAACTGTACTGGCACTGGTCGGCTCCTCGGTGGACCTGGTGGTCAAAGGCCGTGTACTGGGAGGCGCAGTGGTAGAACGGACTGAGGGCTGTGGGGTGGTACTGGGCGGAGCCATGGTGACAGGTTCGCCCGTCATGACAGCCGGAGGCGTGCTTGCAGTGAGCAGCGGGCGAATAGTCACTCCATCAGTTACGGCGGATGTGACAGGAGCGTGGGTGGTGGAGGGGGATGATGACGTCATCAGGGAGGTGAGGGTGCTAAGGGGCATTGGGGTGGAGGTGGCAGGTGGCACGATGATGGTGGTGCGCGTGGTCGTTGGGAATCTGGTAGTCCGGGGTTCAGTCACTGTGCTGGGTTCTGCAGTGGGAGCTGTTGTGGTTCGGTTGGATCTCGTCACATACATATAAGGGGTTGGTGTTGGTGGTAGGATGATGCCTGAACACATAAAAACCTACATTTACTCACAGTTTTATTATACTTTAAACTTCTATGGTACGACCAAAGAAACTCAAAAGCCAATATTATGATTACAGTAGTTTTCCCATGAAATTCCTTGCCATTGGTAAATACAGTGGCTGGCCAAAAAAAAAAAGTCGCCATTTGAATTTTTCGTGGGACCGCCTTTAGCTTTGATTATGGTGCACATTTGTCATGGCATTGTTTCCAAAAGCTATTCATTATTCACCGAGATCCTGTATTGACAAGTGAGTTGAATCACTCCATAAAGCCTCTTTCAGCACATCCCAAAGACCTTCAGTGAGGTTAAGGTCATAACTCTGAGGTGACCAAGTCACGCGTGAAAATGATTCCTCATGCTCCCTGAACCTCTCTTTGACAATTCAAACCCAATGAATCTTGGCATTCTTGTCCTGGAATATGCCCACGCCAACAGGGAAAAAAACCCACTGATGATGGATGGAGGTGTAACCTGGCCGTTCAGTAGATTCAGGTACTCAGCTGACTTCGCTTTATTGGTGCATAATGTTGCTGTGCTGTAATAATGATCCAGTTATTGGCTCTTAAGTATTTGTTGATATAAATTCAAATGGTGACTTTTTTTTGGCCGGGCAGTGTAGCTGCACATCCACAACACAGATAAATACACTCTTCATACCTTTAACAAGATGCTTAGTATTAAATATAATGGATTAAGGAATACTCACAGTCCTCTGTGTAGACGCATCTTCTTGTAACCTCATCGAGGATCATGTTTTTCGGACACCGCGGAAAGCAGCCTTCCACCCTGCATAGGCCAGCATGGGTTTTCCAGATGAAGAGAGCACTGGGTTCTACTGCCTTCCGTTCTTTACATACCCTGTGCTGTCACAGTCACTGTCCACCACGCTCACCACATCTATGCGATTACATCCTGTTTGCAATGCAATTAGTTTCTCTGATCTATAGATGCATCTCATCAAACATACTTCGACATCAGGATCGAAGGTGCTCTCATTTAAGCTACATTCCTAAACCAGGGCCCAATGGTAAACTGAATAATGCTCTGGGGTCAGCTCTGTCACCATACGGTCACGTCACTTACGGTGGCAGGAAGCGGCACTGTGAGGCCGTGGGGTCGCTGCAGGTCTTCAGACAGGGGCTGGAGCAGGCTTGGTACTTCCATTCACACATGATCCGGTAAGGGATCACAAAACTGCTCTCTGGATGAAAGGGTCACCAAATAAAGCTGAACTTCAACCACGATGGTCAGTGATGAAGGTGGGAAATCGACTCAAGAATCTTCCCAGCGTATAACCTCAACCTGTGGCCAATGACCGACTTGCCTACCTTCGAGCATGAAGCTGCTGATTTGCCTGAAGTGCTCTGAGTGGTCGTAGGCCATGGCGCGAATGCCGCTGGGGCTGAGGGTGAGGAAGATGCCCTTCTGACCATACAGCTCAAAGGAGGACAGGCTCGGCAACCATAGGCCCTGGTGGTGGACGAAGGTGCCCCTTTGGCGGAAGTCCTCAGTCCCGCTCCAGCGCTCCAGCCTCAGCGAGAGCCTCTCCGTCACATACAGGAAGTAGTTGGGCCTCTCAGCAGACTCCAGGGACACCATGGGCACGCCTACCAGAAGGGGACAGGGAATATAAGGGACTAGACCCAAGTGTGTTTTAACCTCAGAAAAAGTGCTTTTCTTCAGTCACTGAGGTACACATTCAGAGGACATCCACTGCAGAGTCGTGCCAACTACATAAACAGCTCAACTTGGCTTCCTTAGGCTTGAATATATCAACTGCTGCCTGGGATGTCAACACTAAAGATCTGAGTGCCAAGGTGTGAAAAAAGCCCATCGGTCCTCCTGAGCTACTACTGCTTGCCTGTGACTGTAGACAGCAGAACGTTATACCGTGACACACCCTCTGTACAGGGCCACAAGTCATAATCCAGCTTACAACAAGTGCTGGAGGGTCCTTTGAGAAACCTAGGAACGCTAAGAGTTTGGCCGAGCTCCTTTCCTCATAAGCCGCTTTAATGAAATGGCGACACCTTCTCAATATTCTGCCCGAAGCACGACCGCCACGTGGCGAGCCATCACTTATCAGGCGTGACCTGAGGCCGGTCAGGAGCCTACCTCGCAATAGTGACTGAAAGACGCCCCCTTTTATCATGGAGCATTTTATCATTATTGCGTCTGAATATGGCAATTGTGTGGCGATATGACAGAGCCTGCCTCTCCATAATAAAGCACCGGTAACAGGAGCAGGACTTCAGCTGGGTTAATCTGCCCTGCATGGCATAGGGTTACCTGCAGGGATTGTTGCGCTTAATGCATTGCATTGTAAGCCCCTGCAGAGGGGGGAGGCTCGGTTGTTGTATCAATTAATAAGCACAAGGGAGTGACTATGGGGCTTTAGCTCCACAATCCCCTCTGCCCATGTCCACCGTCAGCCACTCACCTGTGAAGCACCACAGAAACTCGAAACGTGCCCTAATATCTGACCCCAGTCTTTCAGGGTCACGGAGGGGTGCAAGCTGATATGGGAGCAGGGGCATATGGATTTGGACGGGTTACGTTTGCCTGTAGAACTCTCTAGATAAACACTGTGCACGAGAGGTGACTGACGTAAAATGTCTTGTGAATCTCTGCAGTTCGATGCTGGCGAATGAGTTCCTTGTAACCCCAACACCCTGACACTGGTCCACCCTGACACTGGTCCACCCTGCCACCCTGACACTCATCAAATGGGTGAAAGTGTCATGAAGAGTCTGAACAGCTGAACAGTGACGGACAGAATACGAGATACTGTGGACTGGAAGGTGAGCACATAGTAAGTGTGAAAGCTATCATATGCGGGAAAGACGGAGCGCCTGGGATCTTACTTTACGCATCCAAAAAACGGTTTGAGAAGAGACCAGCAAAGAATGTTATAAACGACATAAAACCCCCAATGAACTGAATGTTTAATTTGATTTTTTTTTGTCCACAGCACTTAACAAACTAAATTCACTAAGATGCAAAGATGAGAAACATTGCAGGAATCCGAAGAGGAGTATATTGTAAAAAGTGGTTTAAGTATCAGCATTGCCAGCCCTCAGTGTTTTAGTGTTTCCAACATGGTGTGCAGACTCATTATTATGACATCATATTTACCAAATGAACAGCTGTGGAAATAAACCGTCATCATCATCAAGGGTGTGGCCGCAATGAACTCACGAGACAGCTTGTCCTTGTAGAGGCCCACCGTGACCATGAAGTTGAAGAGGACTCCACCCTGGGCACTGGGCTTGGGAAGAGAAAACACCTCTCCACTGGTCAGATTGGCCCCAATCACCGTGTCATTGAACGCAGCATTCAGGAGGACATAAGGCCCCTCCCCCAGCTCTGAAACAGAGGACACAGACACCAGATCAAGGAAAGGGAACCGACTGTCAAAGCAGCAAACTGAACATCCCCTTTGATTCCACACATTGACAAAGCAGCAGATTTGAATGCACATACCTTGATTGTAGTATTCACAGTCATATGCTGAAATGGATAAGACATATTTACTTAGTGGCTTCTAGCGGTCAAAGCGTACAAATATAGCTCTGGAAAAAATTAAGAGACCATAGCAAAGTTTTCAGTTTCACTCATTTCTCAATTTACGGGTATACACCTGTGTAAAATATAGACCTGCTTCTAGGAGCCTGTTATGAACTGTCCTAGCAGTGCACTTCACACTGCTTAATGATTGCCGTTCTTTTTGGAGGTCACTTGAGGTCATCCTCTAATTTATGAGGCACTGCCGGATAAGTTGACAGTCATCTCTGGCATTAGAAAGTTGCTTCTGCCCTCTACCTGCCTGGTTTTTGGTTATTGCCCGTGTCTCCTGCTTCAGCTTGTTCCTGTGTACTGCTGTCTTAGAACCTTTGAGCCTGGAAGCAACCCGCCTCGCAGTGTAGCCAGCAGAACCAGGAATAAACCAGGATTTAAAAACGCAGATTCTTTAAAAATATAGAGTGGTCTCTTCATTTTTCCAAAGCTGCATATACATGCATTTGCTTTATATAATATGACTGACACCACTGTAAACCAATTCACCCAGAACTCAACACTATTTACGAGAACCTTCACCCAGAACTCAACACTATTTGCGAGAACCTTCTTATTGGCTTTTCTAATAAATGAAGGGTGGGTTTCCTGCCTCTGTGAGCCCTTCAGGTGAATCCATACTCACAGCAAACAGTGGGAGACCTCCAGTGAACAGCCACGCCCTGCTGGCAGCATTTGTGGGCATAGGCAGCGATGCTGGTGCACAGGCACTCACAGTCGCCGCCCCGGTTGCAGTTGCACGTGTCCGTCAGGCAGTTTTTGTAGAACCACGTCACATCCACCTGCGGGGGGCCAGGGGATGTTATGTATAGGAGTGCCCATTGTCAGTGGATGATGAATAATTGATCACAGTAAGGGGACATCAATGTCAGAAATGCAGGTCAAACCATCCAACTGTAGCCTATTTTGGTCAACATAAATTATTCATTTTTTTAATTCATATTCTTTAGTTGTTGGCATCACTGTAATATAAATTGAAACTGCACCAAGATCTTACATGACCTTCCAAGTCAGTGTATTTGCCCCTTAAATGTCAAATTCCTAATTAATACATAAACATCCTTCACTGACGGTAAGTTATATTAAAGATACTGCAGTTAGGCTCAAAGAAAACAAACTCATACACGTTCCCACCAAGCCTGGAGAAAGAAAGCTTTGAACACCCAAAGGGATCTAAAAAAATTTCAATAAGAAGTGCACTGAACCTGTCAGTGACTGATTACATGCAATAATCCAACTACCATAAACTTCAATGTCTTGCTTGTATGTTGTGTCCAAGCTGATGCAACAGCACCATCTAGTGGACAAATCTATGAGGGATTTTATTTCACTACTTTCCTTGTCTTTTCTTTGAATTTCTCAGTTATGAAACCTCTGGCATATCATGCTATATACTCATAGTAGGAGTGCAACGGTACACGTATTCGGTACGGTCCTTTCGTATGGGTCTATCGGTACGCATATGTACCGAACTATTGCAGCGGAAAACCTTTGTGTATTTGTAAGTATTTCATCTCTCCCCCACCACATAATGAAGGTATGTGTTTCAGCTATAAAGGAATTCAGCTCAGAAATGAAGGTAGGTACAGCATCTCGGCTGAAAGCAAGTCAGCTTTTGGTGGCCTTTGAGTAGGCGATGATGCACCCATTGTACCAACCACATTGTGACAGGAAGCAAAGACTTCGCTGTACAAAACGGCGCATTCTCTCTTGGCGTACGGCTGACGGTTGAGGTCTCCTTCACATGGCCTCTTCACCACGAAGTCACTTTCACACTGGAGGGAGAGATGGGGGGGGTTAGACTGCTTTGCTAAGGTGAGATCACATTTCACAGGAAACGGCACACGGCACGGCTGACAGACGGACAGTTCACGAGAGGTACCGGTTTAAGGCCGAAAAATTAGTCTTGCCAGCTAACCTAAGGGGTTCTAATTGTAAGGGGCCACAAATTAATTTTTCCGATAGTTACAGTAGGTAGGGCCCCAACAATAACTTTACCCCAGGGGCCACAACCTCCCTAAAGTCTGCCCTGCTAGAAAGTCAACACCAGAAATGACCAGCAGGTAGCGCGCTAAGATGCCATGGTGCCGGTTCATACAGGGTGACTGAGGCCTGCAGGGAGGATGATGGTCCAGGCTCCCTTTTGCTATGGCTGCAGGACAAAACTGACCGCTCAGTGGGCTGTACGAGTTCAAACTTGCATGGCGCAAGGGCAACCAAAGACACTGATGTGTCACATGCCAAACAACAGGTTTTTCCATGCCCAGCAGGAGGCATGCCAAGGTGAAGGAGTCCAAGGAATGAACGCTGGCTGCAAAGGCTGGAGCCAGTACGGTACCTGGCCGAGGGCCCAGCTGTCTCCGAAGCTCTGGGGGTTGCTGACCTCCATGTGGCTGGACGTGGTCATGTCATTCACTGTGACCGTGTCAAAGTTCCCGCACATCCCTGTCAGCTGACCCTAGGTGTGCAAAGACATCATTTACACATGTAGCCAGACAGCTGTCGACTGGAGGACCTGTGTGTTTTGTAGGATTTTTTGTTTAAGTCGAGGGGCCATAATTCATACAGAGATGCCGACTTATGAGTGACGAGGGAGGGGGGCAATCAGGAGGCACCCTTGTTGTCCCGCCCCCATGTACACCCCTGGTTTGAATCAGCTGGGTTTAATGTAGGATTCAAGGTAAATTTTGTAAATGCAAATGTAAATATGGGGGGGGGGGGTAGTGGTGTTCCACCTTCCACTGAGGCCCGGCACGGATGTGCACGGTGGTCTTTTTGTCCCACAGAATGGTGATCTCCTGCTTGGGGAAGTGCACCACCGTGTAGTAGCCGGCCCGCCACAGCTGGAACTCATAGCCTTTCCCCACCACTGTGGAGGAACTCTGGAAGAACGGTGGATCAGGAGAGCTTTATGTTCAGTAATAGTGAAAACACTTTGCATACATTTGGTGTATGATGAAAAACTTAATAATGCTAAACTGACATAATGGTCAAACTAGATCAGAATAGAGTAGATAAATAGAGTAGTGTAGAGTTCAATAGATAGATAGACAGACAGACAGACAGACAGACAGACAGACAGATAGATAGATAGATAGATAGTCGTTTATATATTCATTACATAGATGCTGTTCATACATTCCAGAATCGATAACCAGTTAATTCTTACTGAGTAACATTCCTAAAATGGAATGAAACTTGAAGGAGGCCTTTTCTATTTTTTTCCCCGCCTTTCCAGCAGAACCCTTGGCTCCTGGTTATGTAAGGGAACCTGATATGACACCCAGGTAAAAGTGAGGAGAGAGCACACCCCAACCACACTAGCCCCAGCGGCCAGGCTGGCCGCCGCCCCTCGTCCCACGCGCCGGACCCCAGGGCCACCATGGGACTCACTAACCGGCTTTCCTGAGCTGTCGCTGAAGTAGATCTTTGTGAGGCCCACGTAGATCACCAGATATTTCATGCAGATGATGCCGCTGTCGTAGCAGTCCTTGTTCTGCGTGGTGATGGAAATCTCAGTGTCGTTGATGCTCTGAAATGATAGGAGGTCATTATCACACAGGAATGACTTTCTGTCAGCGGAATATCTGCACTGCAAGGAGACAATGACTTAAAGGTTATACATTCATGTATGTTGTGTATATATTTACTATGCTTATTCTGTATTGAGGCTTGTGGACATGGCAGTACAGCTTTTGGCTTGGAGCTCCTGAAGGGATCCTGCCAGCTAATATTCAAGCTGTTGGTGACCCCTCCCCCTATAGCATGCCAAAAATGGGAGAGGGGCAAGCTGGGGTTGTTGTGTAGCTGTGCCACAATGAACCATGGTTCTGACTATCAATCTAGATTGTGTGCTGGCTTAGGTCAATTAGTCTTTTTTGTCCCTAAGTTAAGATTTTAAATTTTAAATATTACTTGGCTTGTTTGACTATTAACTGAAAGAGGCTTTTGTATGAAAGGAACTAGAACTCTATCTCGCAACTTTGCATTGTTCAAAGGCTCATAACTTTAAAAGGGTATGAAAGAAACATATAGGGGAAGCATTCCATGGACTGTAAAAGCACTCTTCAGGAACGCTAATCAAAAAAGGCTTTAAAGTTATCATTTTTTGGTGAAACGTGCACCATGTCCAATACTTGGGTCAAGCACAATGGCGCCTACAGCACTAAGAGAGGGCATTCCTACAGCTCCAGTGTGCTCCTTAGAGGATCACTGCCCTTTAAAGCCCACTTTTCAAAGGTAACCAGAGTCCACCACAGGCTCTCTTCACAGATTGAATAAGCGGCTTTAATTAAGGGAAAGAATCAATTTTAAAAAGATCAGGCAAGCTCTAGATTCCCAGTGATGGGCATCTGCAGTCTGCTGTGGTCGATCCCGGTGCCAGCCCATTTCCACGTCTCCACATTTTGTCCAGGAGGAACGTGCGGCGCAGAAGTGCCATCCTCCCAGATTTCGGCCAACTTGAAAAGGGGGTCTAGGGGGGCCAAGCCCAGGGTCTGGGAAGAAAGCAACTGGGAGGCCGGCGGGAACAAGTTGGCCTTTGTATGGTGTGTCGCCTCTGCCCTGTTTGTCCAGTGGATCTGACATTTGCTTGGGTTGCATTACAGCAATCCTGTTCTAATTAAAAAAAAACGCTTCTGATTTTCCCAAGATTAGGGGCTTTGAGACTCGCCACAGATCTGCTTTCCAGAGATCCGATCCGGCCCCGCCTGGGAGAAGCTTTAAGGACCGGGACTGCGGGGGCTTGCCTCAGGGAAAGGTGGGGGGTTGGGTTTTGGAAAGGGGTAAGGTCCCCCCCCCTCCCGTCAATACAGAAGCCCTGGATTAATAAGCATTCCGCCATTGTTCCACTAAATACCATCCCAGATAAAGGTTTAGCCAAGCACCGATCTCTCGACCCCCCCACACCCCCACAGGGCCAGTGTTACAGATGATTGAGCGATAAACACAGCAAAGCCCAAAGCTGCAAACTCCCCTGCATCTACACGTGCACCTAGTCAATGCATCTACATCAACCCATGTGAAGTGTTTAATTATTGTGCTATTATTCATACTCAGGAAAAAGCGCCCCTACCTTCACTAAATACACCTGGCAGTTGCTGACATAATCGTACTCCAGTCCGTCGAACGTATGGTAATGGCGGTCGCTGTACACAGTGCAGACCCCCGGGCAGGGGTAATAGGTGCAGTTAAAAAAGCCGCGATGGCAGGTGCTAAAGAGAAGAGGCAACAGAACAAGGGTATCACATGGCACGCTCGGAGTTGGCGGAGGTGCAGGCGAGGACCATGCTGCGTTTTTTTTGAGCTGAGCATCAAGGTCCTAATCGGAATCAGCGACATGGGAAAACATTAAGGCGAAAAAAAAATGGGTTAAACATAAAAATACTGGCTTCTAATGGAGGGGTGACATTTAATCCCTTCTTTGAGGAGTGATGAAGCATTATCTCTAGAGTAGTGGTTCTCAGCCCGGTCCTCAGGGACCCACAAACAGTTCATGTTTTTGCTCCTTCCCAGCTCACTAAAAATGTGGACTGTCTGGCAGGGAGCTGGGAGGGAGCAAAAACATGGACTGGCTGTGAGTCCCCGAGGACCGGGCTGGGAAACACGGCTCTGGGTCAATTGGTTACTCCTATGTTTTAAGGTGGTATCCAATGCACATTCCATCGAGTGGCAATATTCCCCGTGTCCTCCTGTCACCTTCCTGGTGCTGAATTTTGAGAGGCACCCCAGGACATTGTATATTACCAAGGGGGAGTGGAGCAGAATTGTCAGCCTGATCATCACACCTACCAAAGCTGGCAGAGTCATGCATACCATTTGGAGCACGGTGTGGACACCACTTCCCCGGGCAGATACTCCAGCCCCAGCCAGGCACACGGACAGTTCTCCGGGTAGTAGCATTCACCATTATGTCTCACTAGCCTTTGGAAAAGGAGAATTTTTTGAACATGAGATGCAAATGATTAGCTTAGGTCCTTATAGGAAATGAGTGTCCTGAGTTTAGTTAGCTTGCCTGACTAATGATTGTAAGCAAAAGGTAGGCAAGGGAATTTCATGATTGTAAGTTCTAATGAAAAGCATTTACCCACAGTTCTACAGTGAGTTCCATTAGTCACAGTGATCCACCTACCCTGCAGGGCAGCCGCAGCCGGGGACACAGGGCGTCATGGGCGAACAGGTGAGATTGATCATCAGGTTCCGGCATGTGACCTCACAGGCTAAACCCAGGCGGGACTGGGCTGTCTGTGGCTCCCGGCAACTGTAGTAAACCTTCCCTGGGGGGCAGTCTCTAGGCTCGGGTTCTGACGGACACATAGCATGTGTTCAAAACACATTCTTTAAAACCAGTAATTATCAGGCCATCAAATATCATTGGAAAAGGGTTTAACCTGCAGCTGCTTGCTAAAGGTTTGTAGAATGCAGAACACGCTCATTTTTGTCTGTGAAATGAAGAAACGGCCTACCTCGTTCCTCTGGTACACATTCCATACGCCCATTCCTGCAGAGGCTGTAAAGCACAGGGGAAACACTCAAGAGCCATCTAGTGGTAAATGAATCAAAGATCGACCTGTACCATTTTAAAAGGCATACTGATATACCGTATGTTTATCCTGAGAGTCTTGCAATCCTCAAACTTCAGTATGAAAATAGCAAACAGCATATGTGACACCAGGGACCGCACGTAACATGCATGTAACTAGTGTTGCAGTACTCCAGACCGGTCTATTTTGCGGTCTTGGTCTTGTCTCGGAATCAACTTTATTTTCACTCGGTCTTGTCTCGGTCTCAGACATAGAGGACTCGAGGTTTTATTTCAAGACCACTGATCAAAATGCCACAATATTTATCACAACATTCATTATTAATATTAATATTTAATATTCATTTATTTGTTAACACAGTTCTGTGACTGGGTGTAAAATGTCCTGCTCAAATGCAGTCAATAAGGTGAAACCTATTTGTAAAAATGCAATATTTGTATAGAAGCATTAATATTTATATTAAGAAAAAAACCCTCCAAATTATACTATAACACAAATTTTACGTCACACTGCTAAGCCCCAAGATGGTGCCTATGCTCCATATTTTATAGTATGTTGTGTTATGTAGACTCAAACATTAGCCTGTTTCTGATCTTGACTTAGTCTAGCCCTGCCTTGGTCTTGGTCTTGTCTCAGTCTCGCCCTGCCCTGGTCTTGGTCTTGTCTCAGTCTTGATACACTCTGGTCTTGTTAATGACTTGGTGTCAGTTTAGGGACTCCTGACTACATCATTAGAGGTAATATGCATGCAACAAGGCTCACCAGGGACCTGAGGCACTGAAGGACACCTCGCCAGGCTGGAAGACAGATCCCATGAAGTAGCAGTGACAGTGAGACCTGTGGGTACAAGAGACACCAGAACCCCAAGAATCCCATCACCTTGGGTCATCAATATGATATGTTTGCTAAAGAACCAATCAAAACTCAAAGAGAAGATGAATGACTACAGAAGCACCCTATGACATTGTGAGTTTCCTGAAGGGGCTAGGCAGAGAGACGCTGGGCAGAGAGGGACTTACGCAAGGACACAACGCTGGCGCACATCATCGTAGAAGGTGTTTTCACTGCAGCCGCAGCCTTCAGCACAATCGTTACTGCACACCTCCCCACTGGACAGTGATTGGCAGGTTCTCCCGCAGGTGGAGGTGCATGAGTAGTACATCATTCCACCCAGGCACACCACACCTGTGGAGGTAGGGTACATTCGAAGAGCAAATTTCCAAAAACCACCAGTCCATTTTTTGTTTTTGAGATGAGACCACCAGTGAGCTAAAGTCAGGCTTCCTCATCATATGGGCTCACTCAGTCCTCATGTCATCCAAAGAAGAACTAAATTTCCAAAGAAATATTCACGAAATAGAATCCCATGGACTGAGAGATATTGGGTGATTTAGAAAATGCTACTATGACAAATGTATGCATGTTGCACGACAACAATTAATTCATCCAGCCACAATCAGAACTGATACCATGACCGTTATTTGTGAGGGTTCCTCCCCCCCAAAGCCCCCACCCCCATCACTCACCACACTCGGACACATGGGCCCGGAAGTTAATGACCACCTGGTGCTTGGCGCAGACATAGGCGTAGTGTGCCAGCGCCGTGCACATGCAGCTACCACCACAGAGGCATGCCTGGAAGCGGCACTGCTGGTAGTATATGCTGGGGCTGACATATTCATGGCAGGGAGCAAAGAGCTCTTCTGTGAGCACAACGCACAGTGAGGCGTAAAACCCTGCAGGAGTACAGCACACGGCCATCTTTTACAAGCCGGCTCGAGCTTCTGCATTTTAAATGAGCTGAAGATACATCTTTACACTATATTACTTATTTATACTATGATTTATACATTATGAGCCCTTCAGTCTTGCAGGTGAAGGTTAGGTTGCACAATCTGTGTCTAACCCCTAACTCCCCCTGCAGGGCTAGAGGAGTCTATACAATATTTTGACCTCAAATAACTGAAACTGAACTTCTCAGTAACCTTTCTTCTGTGTATCTCAGGGGGTAGATAATGAGCTGATGAGATGTAATGAGCAGTTACCATTCTCCTGGTTCAGGTCACAGGGGTCAATGATGGGCACATTGACAGGGCTGCTGCAAGCTGAGGAGACCTTCCAGGCATTGGCGTGGAGTTGGGGCGTGCCCTCGATCATGCCCGACGGGGACCTGTGAGGAAACACGGCCAGCATCGTGGCATCTCATGGTCATAGTGTGAGACAGAGGGTACCAGTACTAAATGACACTGGTGCCAAAATTAAGGTTAAACCAGGAGAAACTCTGTAAAGGCATCTCTACACTGATGACAGAGGTAATGACTCTGGTAAAAGAGCAAGCCTAACTCGTTGAAGATACTCCAGAAATGTGAGGGGTACCGTCAATCATGCAAGCTTAATAAAACCCTATGTGGTGATACATTTTAACTACGATATCTCACAATGAATTTGCATGAATCACGTTACATTACCGTGGGACAATCCACAGAATGCCAGCATGCCATAAATGCTGCATGTACGGTAACAGTCATATCTGAGGCGGACCCGCTTTATAGATCTGTTACTGCACTTTATCAGCCACGGACCACAAATCATCTAGTTCGGTACTGTTTTGTAACCAAGGATGTTTCTCAATATCAAGAATGCAGAGATCTTACTTGTGATCTTGACAAGAACATTCCCGCTTACTTGCCTCTCAATAACGAATTTGGGATGCAATGAATCACGGGATTGGTCTCATTTAGCGAAGATGCAGCCCATTGATATTTGGGGTGGGGCAAAAATGACACAGAGATCTTCTGTATTTCTGTTCTTAGCATTGGAACTGGTCTTCGACAAGGGAAGACGAGAACACAAGTACGGTCAAGTACGTATATTGAGAAACACCTCAAGTAAGGCCCAACTAATAAGCATCGTGATGCACCTGTTGCACGTGGCCAATAAAGAATCTGAAATCCAAGTTTTCATCACGCAATCATCTCAGAAACATTACAGACTGATGTTACTCTGCCCTCCCCAGGCAGGCAGATCTGGGTGTGTTGGGGCAGCGTTTGGGGCTCACAGGAAGTCATCGCGCAGGTTCCCGTTGAAGGTGCCACACAAGCCCACGGTGAAGCCCTTCCAGCTGCTGTCCAGCAGCACGTACAGGCGCCCGCCGCGCCCATCGAACTGCACGCGCAACCCAAAGACAGTGTGCAGCTGCAGGAAGAGGGACGTCAGCTGGCGAACCTCCACTGTGTCTGCAGGATGGCAGAGAGAGGGGAGAAGCGGGACAGATGAGAGCGACAGGAGTCTGCTCAAGCACGAGAACATTTCTCTGCTACCAGCAGACTTAGAGCACAAACGTGAAATGATCCTGTGAGAGAATTAATCTGTGATAGACTGTAAAAACCACGGACTGCGGAATGCATCTCCACCAGGAGTGGGAACCGATAAATCATGTAAACTTCTCTGTTTACCTGCCCGGTTCACTATACACAATCTTGCCTTCTGTCTTTTGAGATTTGGTTAATGCTTCTGATGACGCAACAATAATTTTAAGGTGTCAAATACCAATGGATTGGTAGATTTCAGATCACATTTTTGTTTTAAAAGAAGACATGGATAGAAATCAGGCTCTTATTAATAAAAGTTATATGGGTTGGCATTAAATTTTTTCTAGGCATCTTTTCATAACTGTTCATCAGGATTCTCGATGCTCCAAAAGTTACCCAGGCACGGGTCTGAGTGGCCTCGCCGGTCCAGCAGTCCACGGTAAAAGCCAACAAAGAGCACTGATTGCAAGCAAAACCAGAAAAACAGCATCTAAGAAGATTGAGAGAGCCATGGAAACAGCACGGTCTCGGGCGGTCTCACCGTCGGAGTAGGGCAGGCCGGTCGCCTGGTTGACCCCGATGAATACCTCTCCTTCCCTGGTGAGGGTCACCTGCCGGCTCACGTCCTCATCCACCACCAGTGTCATCGAGTGGATGCAGGGGTGCTCCTGTCTCTGCGGGGGGTGCAGGTGGGGGAAGGGGGTTGGGGGTTGGGTTGGAAAAGCAGGCAGCTCTCACACTCCCCCCCCCCCCCCCCCCCCCCCCCCCCCCCCCCCCCCCACCCCCCCCCCCCCCCCCGCCCCACGCCCCCCCCCCCAGCACCGCCCACACCCGCCTACACCCCT
>JAODKE010000001.1:12245793-12256223 GCA_026779605.1 Mormyrus hasselquistii
GTTGGCCTTCACAGCCATATGAAGGGACACCAATGTCAATAATGCCGTTGACCCCCCCCCCCCCCGTGAGCAAGCATCATCATCGGACACGATGGACAGCTAAGAGGTGTGTGTGTGTGTGTGTGTGTGTGTGTGTGTGTAAGGGTTTGCATAGATCACATTTAGGGATCAAAATGTTTGCATGAGTGTGGTAAAACCTGAAACTTCCTTACTTTTGAGGACATTTTTCAGGTCGCCATTTGGATAACCTCAATTTCATAAAAATCTGTGAATGCAATCAAAAAAGTAAAAATGCCAAAATTCTGGTATTTTGTTTGGTTACTTGTTAAGGTATGGGACTGGGTACGGGTTAAGGTCGTTATGTTAGGATTACAGTTTTCTCCATAGAAATAAACGAAAAGTCCCCACAAGGATATAATTGTACATCTGTGTGTGTGTGTGTGTGTTATGTGTGTGTGTGTTTGTGAGACAGAGCCTGCGTGTGTGAGATGAGGTCGTGCAATAAACCTCCACCCCTGCTTGGCTGCCACCTTCCAGAGTGTTTCATCTCCCTGTCCCCATGACAGCTTGGGGTCCCAGACAGGAGGGTCTCTTGTGCTTTATGTCATTGTCATCTGTTGTGTTTAGATCCAGAATCTGTTATATTTTCAGTTCGTAGCTTGAACACAAAAATATCTTGTGCATAGCAAAGCTATCCCAGTATGACTGATGGGCAAATTCGTGGAACGACATGATATAAAGGCACCATAAGTAAGGGAATGTCCCAGTAAGCTAAACAAAGTCTGACAGAATGAGACAGAGCCTCCCTGTTTCTTATCCTTAACTCGTAATCCCAGTGCTGGTTAATATTAGCAGACAGGCAATTTGGTCTGTCAACAGGACTGCTGGTGGATGCAGGTCTCATAACCAAAAGCACAACGGGCAGCATCACGGTGCTCAAAGGGCTGATGGGAATGACCATCTAACCCATCTAACAGAAAGAGGGTCGACATGGGCAGAGGTGGGCGGGGCTTTGTGCATTCTGACATCAGTGCGAAGCGCCGCTATCTGATTGGCCGGAGAATAGTGGCCACGTTCAGCAGACATCTGCTATATAAACGACAGAGATTCATGTTCCTCGCGTGCTTTGAAATCTCCGTATTCCAGGAACTAGAAAAACACTGATAATTCCACAATCCATTATAATCCTTGTAATGTAAAAAAACCTTCTGCGGCAGCAACCAGTATCGTTATTTTTAATTTATTTGCCAGAGAGCAGGTCCCTTATACGGTATCCGGTTGTGATATAAACCAGAATATGCAGTACTGAAATGTATGTGAAATTGATCTAAAGATGATGACTTCTCCTGCAGTTTAATTAAGGTGTCTCTGTGCTGGTCTGAGATCACATTAAGTATAAAATCCATGCGGGAAAAGCAGAGGAACCCCATTTCATCCATACAAGGAGGTGGGTCCATGCTCTGTAGGCTGCTACCTGTCCCTGAGCCAAAGAGTCTGCATAGTGCATAAGACCAGCTAAATGAAGCTACCAGCTGCATTGCGAAGAGGGGATGATGGGCAACAAAGGAATGGCCCAGGCCAAGGAGGCCTCCCACGAGAAGGCTGAGGCGGATTGGGGCGAGGTGGTTGCTGGCAGTAGGGTCCTCTCAAATAGGGTAAGAAATACCCAGTCTTAGTTTTCTGCATTAAATTAGTATTTAGTGGAAATATTTGTAGAAATTCAAGTAGGAGTTTAACGCATTCTCATTGCTGATATGTTAAATTAGGAACGAGACCAAATCAATTCACACAAGTCTTATTTGATTTATCCCACATGGCAAGATAATTAACATCCATCTGTATGATCCACTCACCCAGTACAGGGTCACAGTCAGCCTGGAACCTGGGAATCGTGGGGCACGAGGGAGGGAACATGATTAAAGCGAATAATTAAATACAGCACAGTGATCTATAACATCCTATTATTAATGTATGTTGGTCAGAACGAGGCCATCGGCTTTATATTAGTAAACTATGCTGTGTTCATGTCTCTTCCTTACTCAGCTTCTGATACGTCACACAACCTCATTCCACTTATTTCATTCATAATGAAATACCCGTTTTGAGAATAATTATATTAAGGCAATGAGTGAACTACTGAACTGTTCAGAGCCATCAAGACATGTAAGATGTGTGTCCAAGGCATAACTCTGAATCGTGCATCGGGAGGATTGAGGTTTCCGCCCATTTAAGGGGGTCTGGGGGGGTTGAGCTGGCTGGTTTTTCCTATTCCGCCATAATTTACGTCAATGTATGTGTCTATAAAACACAAATGTTGTGTAGCTGTTATCTTTCCAAATTCAGATCCTAGGAGGGCTCTGCCAATGGACCTTTGAGCTAAATTTCTTTTGAGCAAGGACTCGAGGGCTGTTTCCCCGTCGTGACACCGAGAGGGAGGTGAAATACGAATGCACTCACGGTGACACCTGATCCCGGCACTGGACTCTGCCTTTAAATGGTGTGCGGCAGCGGCAGTACTCCCTGCTGCATCCGTCGGCCATTTGAAGTGTGTGTGGCCCCGTTATTATTTCTTTGCTGATATCTGAGGAATGTTCTGCGCTCTCTGTGGACATACATGTATGTCGTGACTATTTTTAGCCCTGTCCTGCTGGCTGTTGCGCTCCAGTGATATCACATCTTGGTACCAAATAAATTATCATACTCTTTTGCCTAAAAATTCTAGAATATTTTTCAATTATGTTTCTAATGATTCATGTACCAGTTGCCAAACAGAAGAAAGACTTCTCAAAGCCTCTAGTAGCCTGAATTGGGTTGAACGAGAAGGAAACACACAACAACATCCTGTGAACCAAAATGGATCACGATGGAATGTGTGGGGAGTGTCAGACGTGAGTCAAGGCACTTATTATCTCATGAAACCCGTCTGCTGCTTGTCCGTGATATTTATTTCCGACAAGAATTACTCATAGAAATGTCATCTTGTCGTTACATCAAACCTGCAAAAAATGCTCTTCCATGTCGTCTTCGGTGATTTACAGTAAACAGATACAGATTTCTAAAAATGGAACGATTAAAATAAGGACAATGAAACAGGCCATGAGCCCCCTCCCTCCCTACTTCACTTCACTATTTTACACATGAACTACAAACAGAGCATTAATCGGCGTCAAAATACACATTGATTGCTAAATTATGTTTTATTTATTTAGAAGACGCTTTTAGTTTTTTGAGAAATCAGATGATTCCTGAAGTGATGCCGGGTTAAGATCTCGCTTAGGGGCTGTCATTACATTATTGTTAGTTATTACATTGTAGACTGCTACAGGGGCCCAATGATTAAATCTCTGGGATCGGACCCAACAACCTCCCGATCACAGGCACAGCACCTGAACCTGCCGAGTCGTTTCGAAACTGACATTTTTTATCGCTCTTTCACAAACGCATTGCACAAGCCATGCATCGTTTGAAATGGTCCGGCACTGTTGTCGTTGCTGTGTCTCTTGCCCATTTGGACTCTGTGTGAGTGGTGAGGAGGCCACACGGATGGTGAGAAAAGACACTGGCACGTTCACATTCACCCATGACCCTTATTTTCCCACTGAAACACACTTCCTGATCCTGGCAATTCATCTGGCCAATGAATTTACTGACATTTAGCAGCTGCATATTGTGTTATAAAATTTACTAATTTTTTGTTTTGATTCTGAAATAATTGAATGAGGTGATGGTGCGGGATGGGAGTGACGTTTGGAGAAGCATTAGCAAAAGCATGTCTGTAACATGATCAAAACCTAATGCGTAATAATATTACTATGTGTTTGCCTTAAAGTTAATGCTAAGGTTTCTATGGTTTTGAATATTTAGCAGGTTATAATATTTGCAAAGGGATTCTTTGTGTTACGGGCTTATAATGAATCTGATATATGTTCACCATGAATAAGGAACAGAAGCCTTTTTTGACTGTTTAAAATGTCCTTATTTTGTTCTGTACTTGTATGTATGAATAATGTAAGTCTAACATATTTTATTTATAGCTATCCACACCATGTACCACTGGGCAGCAGATGGCATATACAATGAAGGGTGTGGGTTCATAACCCAAAGGATTCTGCCCCATGTACCAGGAGGGGCCTTTTTTATGTCCTTGATCTAGGCACTTAGTATAAATCACTATGATATAGTATCTAAGCCGAGAATGGCAAGTTACACCAACCACGTTCCAATTCAAAAATCAAAATCCTTTTTTTTTTCGTAATGAAAGCATAATAGTACAGGTTATGTGAAGCTCCTGGTATCATTATTCCATTGGATGAATGTGGTAATGCCTGTCTGTATTTTATTACACATGTTAATGCTGTACAGACATTTTGGCTTATAAATGAGAAATACTGTAAAGAGTGATGAGGTGAAACGCAAGGCTTGAACTCTTGAACTCGGAGACATGGAGGAGGTATGTGAACAGTTGCCGTAATTATGACTGGCTCATAGAGCAGATCCAGGTTTTAATATCAACCCATTAGGAAAGAGACATTGACCACATGGGGTAATACTGGACCGGAGCCACCCCTGAACCCACAGACAGGACTTTGGCACAAAGCAGAGTGCAAAATAAACACCCCCCAGAGAGATTTCTCCGATGAGCTGGTGAAAGTAGGTGTGGCATCGGTGAAAAGGGAAGATGGGCACTTCTGGAGGAGATGATGAATTGGTGTGGGAAGTCATACTTCAACGGCAAAGAGTGGCTATCAAGGAAAACCACTTGAAAGACTTGAAACTTTTTTTAATACGTTACACACAATAAAATAATTCGATGATGTCATTCGCTAATGATTCCAATGTTCAGAAGTGTGGCGTGAAACAAAAGGAAAAAAGAAAACCCTACACTTTCAGCAACAGTTCACATTACAGGATGAAGTATTTAAAGTATTCCACCATATGTATCACCCCCAAATTTTCACATGATACTGACTACACCACTGCACAGAAGCAGGGTGACCCATTCCAATGTACGAGTGTCGCCATCTTAAACCAAAGCAATCAAATGCTGCCAAATAAAATGCCTCTCATTGGTGTCTACCAATAAGAAGTTTTTTGTCCCAAGAATTGGATGTCAGAGATACCAGAGAGACTGTAAGTAGGGATTTGAGTGGCCCTTGACGTCTTTGGGGAGCCGACAGCCGGGCGATGTGAGAAGACTAAACACACTCAGACCCTTCTATGAAATCCCTTCTCGCCCATGAAGTGGATTTTGCATCCTCACCAGAGTGGGTCCTTTTCTTCCTGGTCTGCACTTTTAAATTAGCCAATTTTAGCTTTTAGTTCAGACCTATTACAATTGGGTGTGCAGCTCTAGATTTGTTCTATTATTAGCCCATTTTTCTTTCAAACAAGGTCACTCCGGCAGGCTATTTTATAAAGCTATTACTTCTCATTTTTCCTGTTCTAATAATGTCTTCCAGCAAGCAGAGTAACATGATGCCTGCAGAAAAGAAGAAGAAGATGGAGAGGAGGGGACCAGAGCAATGGTTACATTTTGGCACACATCAGTCCATTTTGAGTGTAGCACAAATATCAGAGGAACCCAGTATTAACATAAGACTTGTGGATTCTTCAAGGTTTGATTGCCATGAATGTTAATATTTGTGTTCACTTTGCAAGTGCAATGACTTGCTCTCATCACTGAGACATTTGGCACTGCTTGACCATCCCAGTGTATATTCTCTCGCTGGAGCTACACCTTGACTGCTTAAGGAGTTGTCACACAGAGGCTGTAAGGCTTCAAAGCTGAAGGCATTGGACTAGCTGGCTGGTTCACCTGTTCACTGGAGTGGCTGGTGGTCCAGGCCCAGAGGGGTAATAATGTCAGAGTAAAGTCACACGTTGCAGACAAGCTGAGGCATGCCTATGGGAAGCGGAAGAGGAGACACCAGACAATTCATCACTTGGTTGATGAAGCTCCTAAGAATGAAGAAAGCAAAACACCAGGAACAGCTGAGATGACACAGGCCAAAACCAGAATACAGCTGGCTGACCATTGACCCTGTGCTGTGACAGCGAGTGTTTCTCTCTCTCAGGCTCTCTATTTATGGGGTAAAGTCATTATCCATCAAGTTCTCATTTCTTTGTCTGTTTTCCTAATTGTGCCACAGGTTATTAAAACTGGTGTCAGTATAAAATAATACTTTATTAACCCCAGGGGGAACTTTTTTAAAATGTCAGCATAAGTAAAATGTCAATATGAGTATTCATGGCAAAAATAGTGTTATTTTTATGGGGTGCCTTTACCTCAAGATAATCCAGTATGAGCAAAGAAAAAGCATCTAGATTTATAAGGGTGACAGAAGCCAAGTCATAAGACCAGTGTCCAATATTTTTAGAGTTGTTTTTTCCCCGATGACAAGAGTCAAACTATGTTATGTTATATGTTGCCAGTAACTGCAGCCAATACGCATGCTAGCACAATGTAACAACTTGTGGTTTTGACAATTTACCCAAACCCTCCCCATGACATTGACAGGTGGCATGGCCTACAAAAGTCAGGTAAAGCCATTTCTATCCAAACTATGCATTAAATGAATGAATGATTCACTGAGACACAATAAAAATTCACAGCTCCTTGTAGGGGATTGACTGTCAGGTCTGCTGCTACAGAGAACATGTCAAAGCACGCCTAACAGCCACATTTAGTGTAGTGGATTAAGATCTGACTTAATCTAAGTATCTTTTTTTGTCCATTGATAAGATCAAAGCATGTGGCATGACCAAAATGTATTCTGGGTATTCTGTGTGTCGGGCATGGGGGTGGTATGGTGACTGACAGTGGGCCGATGGTTTAGCTCGGAAGGTGAAAGTTAGTACTGCGTGTTTGCTCATCTCACATCGCCCGTGATTAACTGTTTCGGTGTGTCCTCTTGCAAACACCGGTCTACCTCATAGCAGAAGCAGCAAGAGTAAATATCTGGGAGTTCCCTTGTGTCTTCAATAGGTCTATGAGCACCATAACCAATCCAGCAAGGCAGATTAGAGCTTTAGAGAAAATATAGAGAAGGTGGACACCTATTAAATCATTTGCCTGTTGCTGTACCGTTCATTTTGTCTTAAGGAATTTCACAATCACAATATACCTCTACAGCTGATTTTGTAGCCACACTTAAGCTCTCTGTGTTGTTCCCTTTGCTTCCCCTCAACATACTTTGCTTCACAAATCATTTCGGGGAACAATTTCTCTGGAAAGACTCAATTAAAATGCCAATTGCCAATTAACCCAGAGAAACAACAGTGATGAATAACCTAGATTAGACAAAACGTGGAATACAAAGGATGAATGGGAAAGGCAAGGGGAGGCAATTTTGATTAAGTGTCCCTTTCAAGTCCTGTGAATAGGGGCTTGGACTTGTCTTTCGCAAGCATTGTAGCTGATGTGATTGAAGAGGGCCAGTTTCTCGTAAGTCACGTGACTATGGAAGGCCTGGCACTCGGATAGTCAGCACTGAGTATGCACCTGACATGTAGTCAGCCACAGGCTGAGAATCTAGGTCAGAGGCCACAAATTGCCAGCCCATGGGCCCATTACATGTTTTTAGTTCACTTAGTATATAAATCTGGCACAGATTGATCTTGTGTTTTCCACTTTGTGATTATTTATTTCTGTGATGTGCACAGACAGAATACATATACATTTTCCTCTCTCATAAAACTAGCTCAAGTGACCCCCTTGGAAGAAAATCTCCTAAAATGTGACCCCCATGTTATTTGAGTTTGAGACCCTTGATCTAGGTGCACCAACTATAATTTGTATTCTTTGATTATTCTTTGGTTTCATTAACCAGAGTTCAATACATGCTTATCTCTCTGTAACGACTCTGAATGACTATAGATTTCTAATTTAGACTTAGAATAGGTATTTCAGGTGTTTGTTGACATTTAATAGATATGTATAGTAGGGTATTTTGATAAGAGAGTTATCAAATGCATGCATGTTTTTGACATGTTCATTTTAGTATGTCACCCTTGTGAACCAAAGCATTCCCGTATGATGAATATGATCGACAGTAATCAGAAACTCTTTGCTGACTCTGTGATTACAGCAAACTTGCCCATTAACAAGCTCATTCTTAAAAACCAAGCTTCCTTCCACAAAGAAATCACTTTAAAACCATAAGCTGTTTTTTAAGCACATGTCAATACACACCTCCCTCTGGAAGCTGGGGACGTCTACTCAGCTTATTAATTGTTACTCCAACACCTTAAACTTATTCAGTCTTCCACCATTCCAAACAACAAAAGTATGCGACCTGATTTTGTAGATGTAGTAACTGTCCTCATAACAGCCACTGGACAGAGCAAAAGCAATTACCCAAAGCAGAGACAGAAAAGCCAAACTCCACCCACTGTTGTGTACACCTGAGTGACGCAGCTATTACAGCAATACGGTAAAACAAAATATATTTACACGTTGCTCTGCCTCCTCCCATTTTTGCATGTAGTAATATAAGTTCTAATTGTATTGTAAGATCATTTTGAAAATGTGACCATTGCTCAACCACCAAACCCTTGCTCTAAAGAGTGACAAGAAAAGTGATCATGTTTACACCTGTCCAGCCAGCTTTGCTGCCAACCCAGAAGTTATCTAACTATCTATTCATGTTATCTATGAATGTAATCCACTGTATTACTCTCATGCATGGGCGTCACCACCATTAACTCTGAGAGGGACGCGTAAATAATAATAAATAACAAACAATAATAAATAAATAAATAAATAAATAAATAAAACAGGATTTCAATCTGGGGGCCTCTGTTTCATGTGGGGGGTTCCTGGTTTTAAAAAAGGGTGTAAAACTTTGCAGTAGATGTAACAATAAGGTGATCCTAATAAATAATACATATTATATATAAGATTTTTAATCTCAAATGCAGTTAAATTAGAATGAGCTAATTTAGAATACCAAAAAACTATGCCCATATTGACGGGTCAGCGAAGTCGGTCACATGACATCAGCTTGTTGTTACCACTAGTGATGACGTGATACTGCAGGGCCTGGAATGGTGATGTCATCATCTCGCGAGTTTTCAGTATGCCATCCAGACGCTCACCGATTCTGTACACCCCCCCCCCCCCCCCTTGTTTCCACGCCCAGCAATCTGTGGGATAGTGGCAGTATAAAGTATATCCTCCCTCAGAAAGAGATAAGGAGCTAAGGCAAGAGAGGGATGAAGATGGCGGACGCTAAGCAGAAGAGGAACGAGCAGCTGAAGCGGTGGCTGGGCTCGGAGACGGACCTCGAGCCGCCTATACTAAAGAAGAAGAAGACGAAGGTGAAGTTCGACGACGGCGCCGTCTTCCTGGCCGCCTGCTCGAGCGGCGACACCGAAGAAGTGCTGCGATTGATAGAGCGGGGCGCAGACATCAACTACGCCAATGTGGATGGACTGACTGCCCTGCACCAGGTCTGTATGCCCTGCCGCCCACTCACCAGCAAGCAGTGGCCGCTCGCTCCGGTGCCGCGAGCCCTCGGCGCCTGGACACGGGGCCAAGCGCGCGATCCAAAGGACGCGCGACGGCGCGCTGTCTGTCGCGTCGGAGCCTTCCCTTTTATTCAATTTGTCGTTTTTTCTTCACAAAGAGGACACTGGTGTAACCTCCGTTACTCAGCATTGCCTGGCCAGCATAACTGAAAGTGTCAAACGGTCAGGTCTGGGGCGAAGGGGACTTGGGCGGCGGTGTTTCTGTTGAGGGTGGCCGGCCGGCCGGCCGGCCTCCTCCTCCTCCTCCTTCATACAAACACGTACTGTGTGTAAACAGTGTACTGGTGTGTAAAAGTGGGCATCCGCATATGTGTAAACACTAAACGTAACTGTCCGTCCAGCACTGCAGCGGATACCTAGCCGTCGCAGTGTGTAAATAGGACGCAGACAGTGCCAACACACCAGACCTTTAAATTAGCAGCGTTTATTTTTTAAAAAAATATTATTATTTGCGTTTTCATGGTGACTCTCCGGTCCCTCTGTTAAATTTGACTTGCATCTAGTCATCTGTGCCTGTCTGACTGACTGAGATCATCTGAGACGTAATTGGCCGGTGTTTTTTGCTCTGTTGTGTTGCATAGTTAATGCTGGGGTCTCCCTGGCGTATAAACACAGGTTTTATTGGTTATTAAGGTTGTGTTGTTGGATTGCTAAATCTTATGTACGCTGACCGTGCATTATCAGTATGGGTATTTTTTTGGCGTTACTGCTGTGTCGCAGTGGCTCGGGAGGAGATGGGATGTGATGGGGCGCCCCCTGAATGTTTGTAAATATGCCATCGGACAGCCGGAGGCGCGGTCGCTGTGGGGGTCATCTGGGATAAAAGTTTGATCCAGGAAGTTATACCTGGTATGTATGTGTGTGTGTGTGTGTGTGTGTGTGTGTGTGTGTGTGTGTGTGTG
>JAODKE010000001.1:12256323-12267769 GCA_026779605.1 Mormyrus hasselquistii
ATTTGTGGTTCTTTATCTCTGTGTATGTATGTGTGTGTGTGTGTGTGTGTGTGTGTATATATATATATATATATATATATATATATATATATATATATAATAAAATGAATTATCGGGTTTCAGAATAAGACTTATTGTAAATGACAGTATTGCTCCATCTCATACCAAAAAAATAGGTGCAATTATGTAAAGAAGCAAATAAGAGTAAATTTTCTTTAGTGGTACATGCTATAGGCAATATGTAGCTCAGTCAGTTGTGAATCTCTGTCTATGTCCAGAATGTTCAAATCCCTTGGAAAGCTGAGTAATACCATTATTGGGTTTTCAACATCAACTGCCCTAGGTCTGGATGCTGGCTGACCCCATGCTCTTACCCAAAGCTTTGCTGTGACTTTGAGTGTATATGTATGTGTTATCTATGTATATAGGGGTGTGTGTGTGCCGGTGTCACTGTTCTGTATACTTGATGATTTTATAATGGATAAAATGTGTATAAGGGCTTCTCCGGGATGTGGTGTCACAGCTGGTGTAAGTCTCCTTTTAGACATTTGGCTCTAACAATACAACAAAGACAAAAACAAAAAGAAATGTCAACAAAGACTTGAGTACAACTGAGACAATGCATGGTTCACTGTCAGAAGTTGAAGTTGTCTTCAGGTGAAATGTGCCAGAGAGAAAACACTGTAGCCCACTGTGCCATTTACTTTAAACTTGACTCATGGGTCTAGGGTTATAGCGTGTGCTTATATATGAAAAAGCTTTGATTAGCTTAGGGTGGCAGGGTATAAAACTGACCTGACACAGTGGGACTCACTGTTTGTCAGGAGTAGAGAAGATTACATAATGATTACATAATCAGTAATGTTAAACAGCACCAAAAATGTATGTGTTATTGGGACTGCTGCTGAGCCTGAAACTATGCTTCTGTGGTTAACTTTAGGTTTGACTTCACCATTGGGTTATAATTATTTCATTGGAGCTGTACATGGCCATAGCATAGTCTGTCTGATGTTGTGCTGCTCATCTTGCTTGCACAGATGCCTCATCCACTGTGTGCGGGAGAATAAAGTAGCCATACAACATCTCGTACACATTGTGGTTTGTGTGGTTCTGTTTTACAAGTGGTTGCCTTTTGAGGCAGATTTGCTTCACGCCGGTGATAAACCACCAAGTTTTCTTTTCTGATCTGTGTTGGATTCTCCTTGTCAGGTCAATTGTTATTTAACCATTGTTTTTAGAAATTGTGTCCTCACCCTTGTTTTATTTACTGCTGGATTCAAATGTAATTTGTAAAGGATTTATAAAGGTCTTGAGGGTGGTATCACTGTCTTTGGAAAAGGAAAGACCAAGTGCTGACCCAAGGATTGCATTTATTTGATGGACTCCAGGGAAACGCAGTCCACTCATTCATGTTAAGCTGGGTCTTTCTCTCTGCCTTTCTCATTTTGAATGGGCTGTTTGTGTTGCCATAGTCATTGGCATAAGATCAGCCACATGTATGGGGACTTTAAAGAGTTCATGACTCACAATACCATTGTTAAACAAGCCCCATAATGAACTTCAGCTTGAAAATGAGTACTGGTCCTCATAAAAGATGCAGACCTAGATTAATTCTGGTTTTCAGGGGATTGCTAAATCACAAATCTCAAGACAACTTTTGTTAAGAATATTTTATGTCAATTTTAATTAGGAAACACTTTCTGTATATGATGCATGGCTATAAATAAAACCATAGTTCTTCCCAAGACAAAGAAAACATGATGTGACTTTGTTGCTTTGAGATGCTTGTAGTCCTTCTTACAGCAGTGTTATCCACTGCCTTTGAGCTGGTCTATATACAAGAAGCTTCTGACATCCCTGTCTCCTACCTTCGACTCCATATCTTAGTGGGAGGAGTTTCATATTTGGCTTTCATGTATTAAACCCCTGGTACAAGCTAGTAGCCTGTGTCAGCAGTATTGAACTATTGAAACCTGTATCTATGATCTTGAAACTGCTGGGGTGGTACCCTGTTGGTGACTGAGCTTTTTTTGATACCCCTCTGAGTCTTGGAACCTGTTAGTAACATTCCTGTCAAGTCAGTTTATTTATAAAGCGCGTTTAAAATGACAAAGTTGACCAAAATGTGCAGGCTGCAATGAAATAATAAATACTGTTGGATAAATAAAATTAATGAAATAACAACATTAATTAATATTGCAACCTCAATTTCAAAACAATCATGCACAGGCCAAAAGCTAATAAAAATAAATGTGTTTTAAGTTGAGATTTAAAATTTTCATCAGTAGGGGCAGATCTGATGGCGAGTGGAAGAGCACAGCCTAGGTGCAGCATCTGAAAGCCTGATCACCTTTTCTCTTTAGGTGTGACCAAGAGACAGACAGCAGCATTTGATCAGATGATGTCAGGGACCTTGAAGTGGAATAGAGACATAGGAGATTTGCAATGAAATCTGGAGCCTGACTGTGTAAAGCTTTGTAAACAAATAATAAAACCTTGAAATCAGATCTTTACTAAACTGGTACAAATTTGTAATGAGGTAAGTAAAGTGCGATGCTGTGCCTTTTCTTTGTGCCAGCTTGCTGCTGCCTGTGTAGGTGGCACCTGTTTCTTTCTGCACAGTTATAGGGTTTCCCCCTCCTGCATATTTAAAATAAAATAAAATGTCAGAATATTAAAGGCCGTTATTTATTTCAATCTACTGGAGGTTTGTCAAAAATACAGTCTGGAAATTTAAGATCTATTAGGCTGTGAATAAACTCGCTTAATGATAGAATAGATGTTTTCAGAAACTGCATGGATGAAATGCATTGACTGTGCAAAGCCACTTGGCATAAGTAAATTTTCCTCATAGCTTTTGCATGGGATGGAAAACTCTCAAAACAAAGCAAGTTAATCTGGTTTGCAATACCAGCTTGGTTTTCAACACCAAATAAAAAAACGGAATAATTTCTCATTGGAGTAAACTGTGTGTTGATGTATCTGCCATTCTGGCACCTTATATGAGCTCAATGGTGTTGAGTATTTGTAAGCTACACTACTAAGCAAGGAAGAACAGCAATTAAAAGAAATGTATCTTGTCTCTTTATGTGCCTGCTGCTATTCTTTACCCAGATTTAATTTAATTACATAACTTGAAATGCTGTTTTTTTTTTACGTGTCACTTGGCTTCTGAAAGTTCTGAGTGACCAGCACAGGAACGCCACACTGATATGGCCTCAGCGGGTGACATTTCAATTCACCATCTGGGGCACAGTGTTCCTTGCGTGATGGAACGTGGAAACCGGTCGAGGTGTATGGCATTCCTCAACAGTTCCTATCAAACCCTCACACCACCACAACTGTGTCATCACCCAGCCTTCACCCCAATGAGTGAACCTTACCCCCAGCCTCAGAATGCTGCGGCTGATCTCGGGTCAGGGTCTTGATGGAGGTGGGGAAAAAATGACACCTTTCACAGTATAAGAATGCGGTACTTGTGTGCTTTGTGTATAAAGGGCAGTCATTCTGCATTTCCCTCCTCTCACAAAACAAAGCTTTAATGGAATCTGCCATGTAAATGTTTTTAAAACACTGCATTATTCCTCTCATTCCTTTTAGCTGCATGCCCTTTGCACAAGTATTGAACCTTCTGTGTTTGTTTCTTTGTCGACGTTGTAGGTACAGAATAGCATTGTTTCCTTGCTTCTTAATTGCTGGCTTTAGGCCTGCAGGTTTGAGGCAACCTTGCATGCATGGTTAGTCCGTGTTCTTATGTAAATGTTTTTGCCTTGTGACGTAATTGTAATTGTGTGATGTAGTTTTGGTTCTTTGTCATGGCATTTAAATTCTGCGATTGGTATAGTATACCATTATAACTGGCAGATGTCCAGTATCTCAAGTAGGAATGATAAGGTCACCCATCTTTGTGGTGCTTGTCACGGACTGGAGTGGCTCTTACTAATTACAGAGGATCACCATGTTAAAGGATAACCGTTCCAATGTTTGACATAGCTGAGGCACTCAAACTATTTCCCTGTTCATAATTGGTACTTTTGAGTTGTTGCTATCTGGAAACCTGTTTTCATCTATAGGAAATCCTTAACTATTGGTGAATGCTGTGTATTATTTCACTGTCGCTACTTGAAGTAACACACTGATAGAAAGTATCAAGCATTATTTTGGTTAAAAAGAGCATAATTCAAAGTTAAGGATGGATTTGAAGATACTGGTGGCTCGACAATGTCCAGAAGAGACATTTGAACATAGAAGCTGAGTGCTGCTTTACCTTACTGGACCTGCTGCATGTGCTGTCTTCTCAACCACTTTTCATGGTGGCCAGTTTGGATAGGTAACTTGCGGGCTCTGTAGGGTGATGTAAATCATCAGGTGGCTTTCTTTAAATGTCAGTACTCATGAATGACATACTTGAAGTACTTGGCCATGGTTAATTTCATTCTTGAGGGATTTCCAATATCAGAATCCAGAACTTGGATGCAGTTGTTAAAAACTGACTAAATGAGCACTCTGTGATGCCAGCCTTTACATTGTATGTTAAATATGTAGCCGAATGTGTAATAGGGTGGCAAAACTTGTTGTTAAAGGCAAAATTGATTTTACAAGCAAATCCTTTGTTGGGCACTTGTGATCCTGAGCAAAATGTGCTCTTTTCCTCTTGTATTGGTACTGTCACTTCCTTAAGCCTGAGCTGAAATGTTCGGAGAAGAGCTGTACGCGTTGGTGGCGGGGTATGTGAGGGTCGGACTAATTAAAGCGTTATTACAGGTTGGAACTGGTCTATGCAGGGCTGGTTTGCTAAGGAAGATTCCACAAGAATGTTTAAGGTCAGTTCAGTTATCAGGTCTGACAGACATTTACATGAAGGATCTTTTCTCCTGAGGGTAGATTTGAATCATGTAGTCTATAAAATGCAAGATTGCTTGTGTTATTGGCACTGTCTGTGATAAATATCTGATGCTGTGTAGACTTTGGCATCTCCTATGATTTCCATTGTGCTGTGGTGTTATCTTTAATAGGCTGAGGGCATGCAGTTGGGTTTGTTGATGGATTGTATGAGGAGACTGGTACACCCCCCAATCCAACCAAATACACATCCTAGTCTGAGCTTCAGGTAGCAATTGAGCTGAGTAAATGTTTGTGTAATTTCTACCTCAAGCCTTGGGCTCCATCTGTGGATTGCTCAGGGTAATTTATTTGCACCTTTACCTTTTTTTTAGTTTGTTATAGGATATTAATGAAGTCAGGCAGTCACCTATCAGACACACGTTCCTTCAGGACCTGTATTGTTGGTGCTAGGCGGCCTGAGTTCACTACAGTTTTATGCAATCAGGCACAAATATCTGTGGTTTAACCCAATGGACATTCTACAACTGTGGCTGATCTGAGATGAGCTCATAATGACTAGTAGGGTGTGCATATTGCCTGAATTAAAGAGACTTTCCAGCTGGAAACTGGGAGCATCCTTGTCCTGTAAACTGGTTACTGGATGGCTGCTGCTCCTATTGGTGCTCCGTCTCTAATGTGAAGTGGACGTGACTAGTGGAAGGCCATTACGCCTCAAAAAACTAACAAGGAAGACCATGTGTGACCTGTGTAATAAAGCTGGCTCAGGAGGCTTTTCTCCTTCTCTGCTTATAGGAAAGACTTGGGGTGCCTTTCCACCGCACCAAGTGCAGTACTGTTGGTACGATACTTTTGGCACTTTCGCTTTTCCATTGATTTCCAGTTGAGTACCAGTACCAAACAGTACTTCTTTGGTACTTTGGGGTGGGGTAGTTTCTTTGTCGATTGGTTATGCAAACAGCCTGCTGCTGAAACGATACAAATGCCGCCTTGAAAGCAGTTTCGAAATCAGAAATTTAACGATAAAGGAAGAAAAAAAAATAAATGTGATTTGGTCATAAGAACATATGCAACAAAAAGATCTGGGTGACTTGACAAGAAATTTCAAGATTATTTTTGCATAAAGTGTGCTGTCCTAGTGACGTGATTTTGTTATAAATATGGCAATGTGATATTGTAGTAATAAATATTGGGATATTTATGAAACGAAAAGGAGTTTCTCACAAATCCATCTAGGAGTGATTTTAAACGGCAAGGATGAAAATGATTATTATTGTCTTGGAGAATGTATGCAGTGCTAATGCAAAAGCAATGGAGGTGAACTTTAAACTGATTTTTAAACATATGAATCTATAAAAGCAACACTAATTAAAATTGATAAAAAAGAATACTAAAACTTGCTAAGTATTTTCGTATGACAGAGTAACAGAGTAAAAATATATTTAACCTCTGCGCTAATATCCGCACAGAATTGAAATTAAGAAAAAGCCTCATTTTAATATAGCTGACTAGCGATTGTAAGAATTGTATGTGCATAACATGCGATGTTGGTATTAATATTGCACATCAACAAGACATGATATACTACAGTCATTTTTCGAAGTACCCCTCTTTGCGCATTTGGTGCTGGTACCAGTTTTTACGCCCTTGGAAAACCAGCACCTTGAAGTACCAAACTTTCGGTACTCTTTCGAAGTACCAAAAGTTCAGCATCTGGCACAGTGGAAAAACACCCTTGGTGTGTAGAACACGTACGTGGGTGCTCTCTCTGGGACTCAGGGGACAACTGTGCCTCACCTTATCTCCACCCAGGAAACCAGGGATGTCACGTGTTGTAGCAGCGTCACCACATAGCTGGAACCTGTAATTACAGTTTGTAATTGTGTGTGTGTGCGTGTGGGTGGGTGCGTTGTTCCCTGCTCAGAGGAATGCAGTAAACGGGTAATACGGGCTGTACCTGCAAACCAGCTGCTTGGCTAATGAATTTCAATGTCTCCAGGCCTTGGATAGAGTTCAAACCGCCTTTGTGCTTGGTGAGCTCTCAGGTAACACTGCAGATGACATTGCTTAGTGGGTGGGTTACAATGCCCCCTGAGTTTAGTCTTTATTTAGTTAGGGGCCTGTTTTCTAGTATGTAGATGTGGGCAGCTTGTTAAATCACATCATTGCACAGTGATCTTTTCAGTTGATGTTTTTTTTTGGGGTGGTGTGAAATATACTGACCCTTATAGCTCTTTTCTTTGCTTGTTGTGTTGTACTCTGCAATGCTTCTCAATTTTTTCCCCCAGCAGCTTTAGGTGCCGAGTTTATCATGAATTTATGTGGACGAGAGTAGCGTGCCTTTAAAGGCTGTTTAAGTGGAATTGTGGGAAGGAAGGGTTTTCAGGCAAAGACAAGCAGGAAATGTGTGTTTATTTTTCTCACTTCCTCCTGAAGGCCCTTCTAGTGAGCTGCACTTCATCCTCTTTTCGAGCCAGGCTTTTATTACTGGCCCTGCCCTACAGGCCAGCTCTGCTTTACAAATGTAGGCTTTGCAAAATTGACATCTCACAAGCCAGTTGACTCGTCAGGACCCAGCAGTGGGCTTTGCATGACCACTCTCCCAGTATAATGCTAACCCAATTTTTGTGATGCTATTTAAACCCAAGAGTCAACCCCCAAAGAGGCTATATCAGGCGTGGCACAGGTGGTGTGGCGGTTGGTCATCATACGGCATTGGGTTTTTCTCCTAAGCTGCGTTGAACTTTGTTCTTGGGGCTGAACTTCACTATGAGGCAATACACCCTCTGTAATGTCACCTGACTCAGAAACATCAATAGCCCTGTCATCCTTTAGCACAGGCTTGCTTTCCTTGTTTGTTTACTTTCTCTGTGAATGATGTGTGTTTCTGTGTGTAGTAGGATGAAGCCCTGAAGTGTTTGAGCAGCTGGGAAGCAACTCTGACTTGTGTCCTGCACATAACATTCACAAATGTGACCTCTTCAATAGTGGCTTCCTGGGCATCTGAGGGTAAAGGTTTAGGGTACACTCGGACGCTGCTCTTCTGAGTACTAGAGGCACACAGTCAGTTTTTCATTTTTGACCTGGTCTTCCTCCTTCCTCCTTGGTCTTTAATGTTCTTCTGGGATCATGCTGCCTTATATGGTGCAACTGCGGAGAGTTTGCTTTTTATGTGCAGCACTGTCCCCAAAGGGGTGCAGACACATTACACCTGTGCAGCGTGTACACGCATGAGCCTGGGCACGCATATGCAAAAGCCATGAAAAGGAATTCCTTTTGTGGAAATTCCTGTGTATGCCAACGCTGCTGCTGTCACTGGAAGGGGTGAGGAGTCTCTGGGTCTGGAGGATTACTTATCTGTGAATTTCTCCCCCAGTATGCCAGACATGGTGTACTGCCCGGCGACAGAAGAAAGGGATTTAAAAACCAGCGAGTGTGGGTTCACACTGGCTAACTACTACTTTCAGAGAATGGTCCTTCTACGGTGTCCTCTAACGATACGAGGCCCTTAATGAACCCTGCAACCATACGTGCATTGTCTCTTGTCCTCTTAACCATCGACTAATACAAACATCAGGCATATTCTTTTTTTCACTTCTCTCCCAAACTAAGTTCTGCTTTTATTTTTCAACACTGACCAGCTTTCTCATGTCTCTGTTGCCTTGGGAGTCAGATTTTTCATCTGTGCTGAAGAGTGGGCAGGTTGTGCTTGAGCAGCATGTGGGGAGAGGGCACATGTGAGAGAGGTGAGGGGAATAGCGTTACCACTGGCTGACTATTGGTGTCCCATGAGGCAAAACCAGAGTAATAGACTCTCTGAGAGGTTCAATGCAAGGTATACAAGGATCGCAGAATGGAATATTCCCACCGACTTCTTCTGGTTTTCGATGGTTCTATGTTTTCTCAGGGTTACCATAATGTGTGGTCTTTGGTACAGATATTTTGCTTGCCTCAGTTGTCAATAGGCTGACTTGTGTGAAACTTGGGTAGCAATGCTAAGAGTCATAACTCAGAGGTGTGTATGGAGAGGATGGGTAGTTTAGTTGTTTCTGCTGCATTCGCCTAATCTGATGAATGATACCATGGTGCACGTCGGTGACTGAGGGCCCACAGCACTAATGAAATGGAAAGTTGGGCAGTAGCAAAAACGTGCCCTTTCTGTCTGAGATGCTGAGCTGTTTGCTGCTTGGCAGCAGCCCAGTCGAGCTTCGGGGTCACATTCTGTGTGCTGACCTGGTGCTGCAGAACCCAGCCGGGCTTCCTGCGTGCTCTCTTACGTAACGCACTTCACCAGTCTGCCAGACTTCAGCTTAGAGCTCTTACTGCTGTCTGAATAGGAACAGCTTTCCAGGAAGAAGGCCCTATCTGACGGTTGGCCTCGCCTCGCTGCTGTAGTCCATGATAGTAATGATTATGTCATGACATTAATAATGTGTGTGCACCGGCGTGAAACTCGCCACAGACATTTTAATGATTTCTTTGGGCTGGGTTTACGGAGTTCTGCGCAACTGGTGAGCAGATGCCTTGTTTCTTTTCCAGATGTTTTACCGTGTGATGAGCAGTAACATGATTAAATACTTTTTATCTTTCTGCTACTTGTCCCCCTCTTCTGTCTTCTGCAGATATTCTTGTTTGTCTGCAGTAATGACACAAGATGATCTTGCACTTAAATTAATTTTGCTTGAGATTAGCTTGGCACTTGACCTGAATTGGTTCCGCATATACCCAGCAAAGTGAGAGAGCTGGAGCTACTGCTGTGTTTCTCAACCCAGTCCTTGGCGACCCCCAGATAGTCCACATTTTTGCTCCCTTCTAATATACCTGTACTAGGTTTATTGGTGTTTTTGAATGACTGGGAGGAAGCAAAAAATGTGGACTATCCGGGGGTCCCTGCAGATTGGGTTGAGAAATACAGAGCTAGAAACGTCACAGTTCCCGGAGTGGAATGGCGTGCAGGTAAGAAAAACAGCTATAATATGTGACAATGTTGTCACTGAACTGAACATAGACTGTCAGATGGATTTGTTTATATGGTGTGTGGAAGGATCCTTGCTATACACATTAGGCTGCACAGCTGAAGACCAAGATCTTCGTGCCTCACGAAGGACTCATTGGACAGCAAGTCCCCAGGGGAATAGCATCATACTGTAATGATGGATTCTTTAATACGCTAGTGTGAGAATGACGGGGACACTCGGCCAACGTAGCGTGAACCTCGGGTAGATGGGTGCTGGTGCTCGGAGATCCACCTCCTTTATGTGAAGTGCTGCTGAAGATAGTAAAGCGTTTCTCCTGATGCTCTGGGAGATAACTACTCGCAGGAAGACATTACCTTTTAAAGTATGGGAAAACATAGTGCCCATTATCTGATGGATCAATCCATTATCTCTCTCTGTTTGTGTCGTGTAGTGCTGTGCTCGCGGCTTAGGTTTGCTCCTGCCAGGTGCTGGTTGTAGGTTTCATAACGCACTTTTACCATGTCCTCACCACCTTGTGTGGTGATTGTGCTGCTTTCTGATTCTTCCTTTGAGATGGGAGTTGATATTACATTTCAGTCTCCTAGGATTCAGCGAGGAAGGCCGAGTGAATGCAGAGGCGGAGGATGGTCACGGCCACGTGATCATTTTTTACGGTTATGTCACTCATGGCCATAGTTTCTGCCACTCGGCAGGTTTGCTCAATGGCCCGCGAGTGTGTGATCGAGGTGTATCTGCGCAAGAACCAGATGCCGGTGCCACTCTGGTGCTCCCCATGTACGACACCTAAGCTGTATTTCTGGAGCAGCTATAGAAAATCTGGAATTGAAATTGCAATTGGAATGTACACACTTTACCAACAAGGTAATGCTTGAT
The DNA here is from genome assembly GCA_026779605.1 of Mormyrus hasselquistii. NCBI lineage: Eukaryota > Metazoa > Chordata > Actinopteri > Osteoglossiformes > Mormyridae > Mormyrus > Mormyrus hasselquistii. The sequence goes on from JAODKE010000001.1 coordinate 12,267,018, forward strand.
GTACTGATGTTAGAGGAACAGGAAAATTTTCAAAAAAAAAAAAAACTATATATATATTTGCATATGATTCTGTAAATATTGCATGTCAGATTTTCATACGTGTGCCTTCGCTGTCATGGCTCTGCTATTAATGAGCTTGCTCCAGCTGTGCGATCACTGGCCACTCCGCTCCAGTGCTGTTTGACCGGTGTTGATGCTCCCCGTTGGGAGGCTGGCGTCTGTTAGCCAGCTATAACGTGACCAGTTTTGGCAGCACCCTTTTGGGAATAACCTCCCAGTTGCCTCTGTCCTTCCCAGAAGCCTCCTGAATACATAGCCGGAGGCAGTCCTACTATGAGTTCTGTTCTGTCTCTGGAGGCCCGTTTCATTTTCATTGCTCTCATGGTCATTTGGGTGGCCTTGCTCTTTCCAAATAAAGTCTATTATTCGTTTGGCCTTCTGACATGGGTCTCAGGCATGAAAGTTTATCCTCATGCTATGTTTTTTTTTTTTTTCCCCCTTTTTTCATAGGGGTAATTTGGACTTGAAGAATGAACATTATAGGTCTATTTGTGTCTGCTTTGAGAGTGAGTCTGGATGCCTATTTTCATTATATATTGCCTACAGGATGGGTGATGATGTTTCTGCTTCTTTGGAAAGCTTTGAGCTAATCAATTGGCATTTTTTGAAGGAGGACCTGGAGCGGCAGCAATACTTACACTACCTACAGCCTGCAGGCTGATTACGATTTCGAAGTTTTACACACCACATTT
>JAODKE010000001.1:12283608-12314934 GCA_026779605.1 Mormyrus hasselquistii
TGGCCTTCTTTTAAAATAACCGCGCCCAAGATGTCAAACAAAATGTTAAACACCCCCCCCCCCCCCCCCCCCCAACCCCTGGCTAGTTTGCACCTGCAGGTGGGAAACCCGCCTCCAAAGATGAGTCGCCGTCCTCGTGGCGCCAAGGCCTGCGTAAGACGGACAGCTATGGGGCGCTGTCGGAAATCACAGCCGCCCGGGAGGCTCAGAGGAAGGAGGACCTGGGGGGGGTGACCCGCTCTGCTTCCAGTCCCCGCCTCTCATCCACCCTGGACAACAAAGACAAGGTGCGACGCTGGCCAAGGCCACTGGTGCTGCCGTTTTAACAATGACCTGATGGGGATACTCTGACCAGAGAATTTTTTTCCCCCGAAAAAAGCTCCACACCACTATAGAACAAGTGATACTGAAGGGAGGGTAGATGGATGAATGAATGAATACTGTATGTTCATGATTATTTCTCCGAGTGCCTTTCAGTTTTCTGGTATGTGGACTGAGTGTGTCATACGGTGATTTGACAGTGTGGGTGATACACAGAATGATTTCACTTGGTAGTGTAGTATATACATACCCACAGGCTCGTTTCGTTTTTAATTCTCGTCACGCAGGAGAAGGACAAAGGGACGAGATTCGCGTACATCATGCCCACCATCCCATCCCGAAGGAGCACAACTGACATGGACGAGAAGGAGAACCGGTAGGAAGTGGGCAATTTGTAAGGGTGCGATGGTAGAGCAAGGCGCCCCCTACTGTTCATTTATGTCTCCGCTACGCGGAAGTCTGCACGTCCCGCAGTTGTGCTTTAACGTCTCGGCTCCTTCCACTAGTCTCCTTAAAGGTGGAAAGAAACTTGCTTAATTTCTGGTTGCCGAAGATGGGATATTGTGCTTATTTGCACACAAGATTAATGCCACTAAAAACTGTTCTGCGAGTCTTGGAATGAATAAATCTGCATTTATTTGATGTAGTCAGGTGACGAGTGACTCATCTGCCTTTAGCTGCTTTGTTCTGCCGGCTGTCCGTAGCCTGAGTGGGGGGGGCAGTAAGACGGGAGAAGCTGGAGGCTGATATGCAGGCGTGGAGCCGACCTTAGCCTTTCTGTCCCAGGGACTCGGCGGCCAGCCTGGTGCGGAGCAGCTCGTACACCCGGAGGCGCTGGGACGACGACGGCAAGAGCAGCGAGACCAGCACCCTACCGAACAGGACCCCCAGCTATCAGCGCAGGTGTGAGGCCTTACCGTGATTTTCCCCTCCATGCAGCATCCATTTATTACACAGAACATAAAATGTAACAGTCAAGAAAGCCATTCAACCTGTCTGCTTATAATATGTACTGGTAAAGTAGTATTATTATTTTTACTGCCGTCTTCTTCGAAACCCTGCTGAGAGGCCTATTATAATGCCTGGCATATGAACTGATTTCTTTGTTTCACTTTGCATTTCTGACCTCCTTTTGGAGTTGGCACCAAAGCTGAAGGATTCGTCAGAGTTGCTGTTTGTACGCTGTTGTGTAGCACACACTCTGCCACACTTTTGTCCTGAGATGGCTGCCGTACTCCTGAGCCACACACATCCAGCCACCGCTGGTTCAGCATGACCGTTTGTCGCCCCATTTCTAGTGTGCTGTGCAAGACGGCGGGCTCCCTAGTGACCCCCGGTGGCCGGGCATGACCGTCTGCAGGCCATCTTTAGTTGGCTTTGTGTGTTCCTGAGTGTGCTAATGTCGCTTTTATCCATGCATGCGCTTGTACCAGCCTGTCCCACACGCTGACCGTGACCCGCTCTAGCAGCGTGCGCGACGTCCCCACAAAGTCGTCTTCCGCCACCAACCTGGACCCTAACTCCTGTAACTCTAAGCCCTGGCAGCTGACGTCCTCGCTCTACCAGTCGTACAGCATTCCCAGAAGGTACCGGCCCCTCTGCACAGCCCACCGCTGCGTTTGTGTGTCGCCCTGCTTGCAGCGTCCTGAAGCTCGTCCATTCCTGTCGATACGGGTCTGCTTGGCATTTTCTGTGCTGTACTTAGCTAAATGGCTCCGTAAATGACTTTTAGCAAATTAAAATCTCCAAATGCCACATGTGCCAGCACCCCTATTAATGAGTTTTTTTTTTTTTTTCTTCTTCCTAATAACAGGTGTTTATATTGCAGTGAGAATATTGAATGCATGCGAGTGCTTAATTTAAAGTCTCTGAATAGTCGCTGGTAATTAGGCGGTTCTCTGGGGGGTGGGGGGTGAGCGTGCTCCTCTCCCTCCCCTCTTCCCTTGCTGACTGGCCCTCTTTCGTTACCCCAGCAGCTCCTTCGGAAGGAGGCAGGACGATGGCGTGAGCTCCGGCATCACCTCGCCAGCCACCACCTGCTCCGTCACCTCGCCCACGGCGCCCCGGAACCAGGTGTCCGGCTTGGGCTCCCGCTCCGGCTCCTCCAGCAGGTGGGCCTCGGGGACGCCCCGGCCAGATGCATGGTGGTGGCTGCTTTGGGGCGGCCCCTTTACCTGTACGTGTCCACCTCAGGTTCTGGTCAGAAGAGAGTGCGAATAAGGAGAAGGAGCCGGAAAAGGAGTCTGCGGCAGTCATCCCCACCATTGTGCACACGCCATCGGTCACCTCTGCGACCACCACCTCCACCTCTGGCACTGTCACGTCCTCCGACAGCAGGGAGAGACGCAGGTCTGTCACACCACCACCTCCTCCCATTTAACTCCTCCTCTTCCTCCCGTTTAGCTTGGCCCTGCTCCGGCCTGCTTTAAACAATTTTATATAGGCCTGATTAAGTGCATGCCAGTGTTTTCACGCCGTGACATTTGGTATAGCACGAGTAGGTGGAGTTAACATTTTCTGATAACTGGGCCCACATTTCGCCAGCAGCAAAGGTCACCCGCATCAAGCACGAGATGTTTACTCCGTTCTTTATAATTCAATTTAAAATGAAATGTTATGTAGTGCATATCAGCTGTGATACGGAGAGGAGAGAACAGGTAGTGTCAGCTCATACAAAAAAAAAACATCTAGATGGAATTCACGGTGGTCACTGGGGAATACCAAAGTTTATATGTATTTGCAAGATTTCCTGAAGTGACTTAAAGGAGTATGTAAAGGGCGGATGGTTGTAACATCAGTCAGGCTGTGAATCTGTGCTTAACATCGACATATAAACAACGCAAAGTGAGCACATGCAACGCCCTGCATTAAAAACACATTTATTCTGGGCTGGGAGCAGAGCTGCCTGTATTACAAACGGGTCTGTTTGCACGAGTGTCCATTTGTGTGTGCTGCTTGGGCTGGTTTGTTGGAACGGTTCCGGGCTCATGCGCAGGAGATGGCAGAACCTCCTGCCGCCATTGACGCAAATCACCTGTTCAGAGCATTCCGGGCCATCTACTCGGACGTGCCCATATAAGGAGTTCCGGTACGGTGGTAATGTGGGGACTCTGGAACCTGTGTCAATGTGTCTCTATATTGCTTCCCTTGCGTCCTGCCAGCAGTTAGAGGGATTGAAGGGGGGTTAAATCCATTCATGTTTTGATCCCTGGGGGGTGTCTTTCTGGACAGGTCATACCTCACCCCCGTCCGGGATGAAGAGTCAGAGTCTCAGAGGCGAGCACGCTCCAGGCAGGCGAGGCAGTCGAGGAGATCGACCCAGGCAAGCTCATCTCCTGCTTTCCTCCCTTTCCGAAACATGCCGTAAGGTCTGCTTACGGGGAGCAGGATGCAGTAAGCCGAGGAGATACTGACGTGCACGTCACCAAGGACAGAGACGACACTGCAGAGCTCGCAGGAAAATCAGCTGGAAAATACTCACTTAAGCCAATATCTTGCATTGTGGTTTAACGTCCTTAAGATGACCATGTTAATGAAAAATGCAAAATAATTTCAATTGATAGTATTACTTAATTTGATCCAGTCGCATAGCAATGTTTCATTCAAAGACAGACCGCATATACGACTGGTCCCATAAGATTATAATGCAGATAGATTTCAGTCGCCTATAGTGGCGATGTAGCTGTCGTAGCGTAACTCACGTGTTTGTGGTGATGCTGGTGTAAACAACCCTGTTGCGCTCCCCAGTCGTATAAAAATATAGCACATAGTGCACATAGTTCTAAACAGTATGTAATACCTCATGATGAACAGCTATTGGTTTATCTTTCTATCACACCGTACTTATCGTTATTTAAACTATAGAGTCTAGATGTGCAGTATCCTATACCACCTAGGTTTGCGAAAGTACACTCTGCAATGTTCACATGATGAATGACCTAATGACACATTTCTGAAAAACATATCCCCACCATTAAGTGATGCATGACTGTAATTAAAGATGTGTAAGGGATTGGCAGTTGGCATGGTTTACAGTGCTGCTGTGCGTTCGGAAAATGCCAAGTTCTTCCTGAAGATGGCACTGCTTCACCAGAACACTGTTAAAAACCAGTGTCTCGCCTCAGCGCTCTGCCCAGCGCAGATTTTTGAGAGGGTCCCGCGGGCCGACTCACTCAAACTGTGACCGCCGCCTCTGCAGGGTGTGACGCTGACCGACCTCCAGGAGGCCGAGAAGACCATCGGCCGGAGTCGGCCCACGCGGACCCGTGAGGATGACAAGGAGGAGAAGCAGGACAAGGAGAAGCAGCAGCAGGAGGAGAAGAAGGAGCCAGAAACCAAAGAGGATGACTACCGGTGGAGGTACCGCAGCTTGGAGGAGGTCAGTAGCCAGAGCTTCAGGGAGTTCATAGCCTTGCTGATGTTGACGTCCCTGTAAAACAGGGTACATGACGTGTGCTTCTCAGAAACCCACGTTCTCCTGTCATTTCAGCGCTACAGACCCTCCGCCACCTCCAGCACCACCTCCAGCACCATCACGCTCTCCACGTCCTCCCTCGGTCGGCCCAACAGCCTTAGCGGCATCACCTCGTCCTACAGCCGTTCCACCAGAGAGGGCGCCAAAGGTCAGTTTACCAAATACGTTGGATGGATTATCCTCCTGTGGACCACGAGGTTTTCATTGGAATGTCTTACTGTTGCTTTCTTTTATTTCAAGTAATTTTGTAAATCAGTGCTGGCAGCTAGAATGGTTGTCAGAGTAGGGAGGAGGGAAGATACGAGACTAAATGTATTGGTATTAATGTTACTTTTCAGAGGTGATTCACATGTGGTGTGTGAGTGATGTACAGGTCATGACGTCGTCACACTTGTGAGGATCATTATTAGTTGATTAATCCTTGTAGTTGTCAAGCACAGGCGAGGCTGGAGTTTGCTCAAGCCCCACCCATCGTGAGCCAGAATTCACCCCACCCCGCTCGCTTGTAACTTTTTGCCCGTGTCCTGCTAAACAGAGGGTGACAGGAAGGATGAGGAGAAGGAGGCGGAGGACAAGTCCCAGCCCAGGTCCATACGGGATCGGCGGCGACCACGGGAGAAGAGGCGCCCCACGGGAATGTCCTTCGGTGCCCAGGATGTAAGCACTATGCTCCATGCATATAACAGGGCTATTCAAATCCCGGCTCTTCAAGGTCCAAGCCCTGCTGATGTTCCTTCCTTTATTTGTGAGCCGGGTGTGATGCCTCCAGCCAATCAGAATCAGTAATTATTAAACTAGCTACCTAAGAGAACCAATAATTAAGGCCTGTATTTGGAATCGACGGCCAGATTTGAAGAGCCTTGACACATAGAGCTGCCTGATATTGGGAGAAAAAAAAAATCATGGTTCGACATTTGAAATGTTTGCACTTATGAAGCAGAAAAGAAGTTGAGAATTCACCAAAAAACTATAACCAAATACAATTAATTTTTTATTTAGCAATAGGGCCTGTCGAGTTAGTTCATGGTGTTCACCACAGATCACTTGCTTTGGTTCAATATCATCTCTATGGAATCCAAAATCTTTCCAAACAATGGTAGAATAATTTTGTGTCCTCTTTTCTCATTCTCACTTATTTTTGTTAAATTTAACACGCTACATTGTCTATGACCGAGTACAATAGCAAAGATTAAAATAACGAGTGGCTTGGAGAGTGAATACAGAGCTTATGCATAAGCTGTAGTGATACACTTTACATCTTGTTTTATTACATACTGGTTAATTTAGAAAAGGAACAATAATTAAACTTGGAACAGTAATTGGAATTGCAGTTCTGAAACATCTTTTTGTCCTGCACCCCATTTCGCACTGTCATGTGATTTTTGTGCTGTAAGTTGTCATTTGATATCTGTATGTCACGGTGTGTTCTTAGGGTGGGGGGGCATTATTTTGTGCCACTATACCTATATGTGGTCGGTATGGCGACGGCCCGCTAGCGGTTCGCAGGGTCCTGTTGTCATTGAATGGAGCTGTACTGCACCATCTCTATGGACAGGCGTTGGGTTTGTGGTGGGAGGATGTCTAAGGGTCAGGGGATTTACACAGGCGATGAAGCCACACAAAGCAGTGAACATGTGCGAGGCCACTCGTGATCAGCGTCTAAGGCCAGCTGGACCGCAGGACGTTGGCTGAACCTCACAGCTCTCTCCCGTGTTTCAGAGTGACGAGAATGAACCGGAGCAGCAGTTCGATTCAGAGGATGGAAGCGGTCGCACGGAGCCCCAGGTATGAAGGCAGGGGAGACGACAGCATGGCCAAAGCGACAGCCTCTCAGGCCTTGGACTCCTGTCCGCTTCTTTTGCTCGCCTGCTTTGTTTGGGCCTGGTCAGCGTGATCCATCCCCTGCGGCTCGCACGCTGAACGGGGTCCTGAAGGGGCTCCTGTGTGATTCGTGCTAAAGCATTTTTCCTTTGGGTAAAGTTTTGTTCTTTTTCCCACGATCATCTTCCCTTTTTGTTTCTGTTTTTAGTTTCTGTATGCTTGCATTTTTTTTTGTGTGTTTCTTTTTACAACATGAGCTGTCCAATTAAATAACCCAAACGTGGGTAGAGCTGAAGTAATTGGAGCGACAGATTAGCCCCACAGCTTTTCCGGTCTCATTTGCCATCCTTGACCATGTTGGCCACGTAGCTCGTCGGATAAAGGGCTCCTCCACGCTCGCCGCTAGGCTCGGCACTGGTTGTTCTACCAGAAAATTGGGATGCTTGTCAGGGCCACCCGGCACCCTGCGGCGTAATTCCGGTATGAGACGAGATGTCCCTCTGGGTGCAGCAGCTTGGGCATGTGAGGCTGTAGGGTCTGTGCGTGTGCGTGCCCAGCAAAGCCGGGGGTCTGCGCTGCCCAGAGACGGGCTCCTTTATCCATGGCATGGTGGCCTTGGGTTCCGGAGCCTATTGTTTGGCTGTGCTGCTTCGAGGCTTCATTCTTTAATTAGGTAACTTCAGCGCCCTGTAATGCAGCCTGAAATGGGTTTAGTTAAAGGAGAGCTGCCTCCCAGTGCTTAAAAGGGGCTCTGCCCTGTCTTTGGCTTGATGATAACCCCAGCTAAACAGACGGGGGGGGGGGTGTATCCTGTGTGGAGCCGGTCGAAAGCGGACATTGTGCCCTTTGTTGGGCTGCCGATCCATTTTAAACCGGCCCGAGAGAGCGGAATTAGAGCGGCTGAATAGGTGGGAGTCTTTCATTCCCGTTACCTATTCAGGAAGTTTATCTGCTTTGAAATGTGCTGATGCCTGACTGTGCCGCTGTCTGCAGCTGGGGGCCCGAGTGGCGCTTTGGCCGCTCCTCTGCTCTGGCCGGGCTCCTTAATTAGAGCAGTCCTGCACAAAGGCCTCTAATCGGGCTGCTGTTTCAGTCTCGCTTAAGGTGCCTTTGCGTCATTGTCTTGTTGGCACAGTGTCTCTGAGGGCCGTGGGACAGGTGAAAATGTTCATCGGACCCTCCCCAACCACAGCCATGTAAATTTGGGCCCTTTTAGCGGGGGCCACATCCTGAGATCCGGGGGGTGACTGCGGCCTGGGTCCCTGGTAGCTTTGCTGGTCATTCCTGGTTGCACCTGCTGGTGCCATTGGAGCTGATGATCTGATGCGTCAGAACACAGTATTTGGTACCGCAGCTCCTGGTCCTTTGTGTTTTCTCGTCCGGCTGTGGTTTCTATACTCTCACCTGCTAATAAAGCATTTTTTTTATTCTGAAAATACAAAATTCACGAGGGGTCGTTTGTCTTGGCTTCCCACAGAAGGCCGCTATGAACCAGATCTTGATAAACTAAATGCATTTTTGCACTTTTTTTTCTTACCCCCCTAAGAATTTTATTTCTGAGCTGACAAAGACGGTCTGATTGGTTATGATGATGATGATGATGATGATGATGATTCTGTAGCATTGTCCTCGCGACCGTCCTTTCCAACGAGATGCACTCGCGCCGTTGTCACGGCACTTTCCCGCTGTTGCGTCAAAGCCCCGGACCAAGGGCTGGAGCAGCGTCACTCTTCGGCGACTAACAGGGCACATTCTTCTGAAGGCGGCGTGGGGGTTCTGCTATGCCACTGCATCTGTCACACTCATTTATGCAGAGGATTAGTGAGGTGGCTCGGCGTACTGCGGCCACCAGTGTGTCCCGGTCTGGCCCACGTCACCCAGTATAACCCTGGGTTAACCTATGTCTGGATGTTGGCCCTTTTGATAATGGATGTTTGGCTGCCTGGCAACAAATTGTTGTTTTAATGAAGTTACCCTGTGTAATCGTCATCTAGTAACTGAGTCTTTTTCTTTCTTTTTCAGAGTGATCGACTTTCAAGGTATGTATGACTGTCCAACACCCAAATTACCGCACCCCATGCACCCCCACTAAAAGGATTAGGCCGGGAGTGCTAGGAATGGTGGAGCATGCTGAGGTTACTCTGGGGTGGGCTCTCTTACAGGAACGGCTGTAATGTGACGAGCTCGTCCTCGACTGACCGCTACGACCACCTCAACAGCCAGGGGGTCAGGCAGTCTTACTTGAACAGACTGGAGAAGGAGGACACCACAGACTACAAAAAGGTTGGGACCTCCGATCTCTTTTGCTGTCACGCAGGGAAACCAAATGACCTTTTTCGTAGGTTTGGGGGATTGTTTTGCTTGAGGTCCGCAAGCTTTAATCAACATTTGTATAAATCTTTGCGCTGGTCTGTGATTCTGCGGGTTAGGACACTGTGCCCATGATTGGAAGGTTGTTGGTTGGCAGAGTGATGTCACCGTTGAGCCCTTGACTCCTAATTACTCCAGCTGACGCTGCTCTCTCTATTGTATGTTGCTTTGAATAAGAATGTCTCCCAAACAGATGAATGTAAGTGTAAGTAACATTAGCCATGTTCCCCCTGAAAGCTGTACATACAGATCCTAGCTGAAAACGAGAGGCTGAAAGCACGGCTACGTGACACGAACCAAGAGTTGGCAGACTTGAAGCTACAGCTGGAAAAGGCGACGCAGGTCAGTACTGGATCATTTGTCTTTTTAATAACCATTTATCTTGCTTGCTATGTGCATCAGTCATTCTGATGCAGAGCCAGGAAGCGCAACCTGGATAGGGGCCATTGTTCCAAGCAGGATGTTTAGTATTTATGGATGAGGTGGTGGGGGGAGGGGAGAGGGAGGTAATAGAACTAACCCCCACCTCAGAGAAGACCTGCTGCATTTCTCCTTTGCTAGAACTTATACCTGCATGTTCCCATTTGTTGTGGACTCAATACGCTTTTTATGTGTTTTTTTGCCCCGGGAAGCACCGACCTTTAACACTCATGTGTTCATTTCAGAGGCAGGAGCGCTTCGCTGAGCGGTCACAGCTGGAGATGGAGAGGAGGGTAAGGACGTTGCCGGGCCGATGCGGACCTTGTGTCATCGATAGGACCCTGCAGTGATGTGCCAGTGATGCAGTCGGCATCATTCAGTGATTTTTATAATGTTTGGACGCAAGCATCACATTGTTATGCCTTCAGCCAGTTAGATGCAGTCTTACAGTTTGGTAACAGATTGATTTATGTCTGAAGGTGTCAAGCAAGGCCCTTTTTCGACTGGGTGGTATGGTCTAATCCTGCTGTGTGCCATTGTATGCTTCTGGCTTTTGAGTCACAAGCAGACTTGCTGTTTTTGGGATTGCCCACAGCCAAAGCCACAAGCTCCTTTTTGCGTGTGTAGATGAGATTTCACCAGTGGAAGTGCTGGTGTATGTGCCCATGCGTACGTGTGTGTGCGTGTGCTTACAGGCAGAGGTGTGATCGCCCACGCGAGTGTCCATGCGTGTATGCGTGTACGTGTGTATGCGTGTGTGGGTGTGTGTGTGTGTGATGCATCACATGCCCATCGCGGATCATCTTTCACCTCCAGTATCCTGCATGCTTCATATTTCTATGCAGTAGATCTAGATGGCTCCTTTGATCGGCCCTGCTAGGATGCCCAGTAATCTGTGCAGCCGTTAAACTATATCTGCTGTATTTGTTAGTGTGTCCAGTGGCTACATGTCGTGCCATTGTTGATCACTCTACATCTGTGTGTAAGCAGTTTGTCTCCAGTGGTGTACGAGTACATCCACATTTGCCTTAAGGTTACAATGCACAGCAAGTTCTTGTCATGACTGGAAATTCACATAGAACAAGTACAAAATTGCTGCACATATCGCTTTATATGGCGAATGTATATTTGCCCATGTTATACGTATCCTTGCAAGAGACCCAAAGTTTCCCAATAGTTGCTACATGTGTAGTTTATTTTGGGCAGTTTAGTTGATTGGCCAGTGAAAACCATTGGTGCAAACCGAGAGCTGACACACATTCAGCTTCAGCTTCTGTGCTTGATGCCCACGTGGTTTTGCTGCTGCCCCCACCTTCCTCTCGTCCTGTTATGTGTCACAATGCACTGGCATGGTTTTCCCAGCGTCCTGCACGAGTTGGGCTCGTCCCTCTCTCTTTGGAGACTGGCTGCTGTCATTATATGCCTCTGTGCCCTGAGGGGATGCACAGGTGACCCTCAGTCTGCCGTGCGCTCGATTCCAGGGTTGCTCGGGGGCAGAACGTGACCGACGCCGTCGGTGATGTCCTTCATGCCCGTGAACTGATGCTAAACTGCCGTTAACTTCTGCTCTCTGTCCCTCACAGGAGAAAAGAGCTCTAGAAAGAAAGATCTCTGACATGGAAGAAGAGCTGAAGGTACTTCCCTGTTTACAAACTATCTCTGGGAGAATCTGCTTCCCTCCTTATGAGCTGTCAGATGCTTGTGTTATACTGCTTTTATAGGGGATCTGATTCCTGTTGCTGTTATGTAAACTTGATTGTGTCCAATCAGAGTATGTGTATCTGATGCCTTATTGGTGCTCTTCTCTCCATAAGAAGGTGAAAGGTATGAAACTGTCTCAGTTAACAGACTCTGTGATGGCTAGTGACCTGGTCTCTCCCTTTTTTTAGCTGTGTCTCTTTGCGTAGCTTGGAGAGGAGGCCGGCTCCTGGCCTCTCCCAGCCACATGTCGGTGTGATTAGCCTGCCTGCATCTTTTCCCTGGGCTTTTAGTATGTACGGCCTTAATACGTGACATCCCGCTTGGTTTTAGACAGTACACCACTGGATCCATTTAGCTGTAGTAGACTGTCTCCATGGTTACGCCACCGTCTCCTCCCCTGGGGTTTCACAAGCCTGGATCGTCACATGATCTGTGTGTTGCATGTGATCTTCTCCTGGCCTCCGGAATGAGTGTGTGACTGATGGACGCAGGCGCTCGGTGTCATTCTGCACGCACACTGCGAGCGCTTTCTGGGGAGGGGGGGAGGGTCCCAGGGGCAGCCCACCTCCATGTGTGACCCTCATCCTGTCTGCTCCCCTGGATATCCATCTCAGACATGCTGTCCTGAAGGCTCACTCTTCAGCTTCCAGATGGGCTGTGTCTGTTCATTTCCTAACTGTCTCTTCTTCTTTCTTTTTTTCTTCCTCTCTTGTCGTCATTCCTGCACCCTGGATTTTTCATTCATTGCCCCCTCTTTTGTTCTGGGTTTTTTCCTCCTTTTATTTTACTTTTCTTTCTTGTTCTTTTGTGGTTTCTCTGCAGAACCTCCAGCAGGTAAAGCAGGTTCAGGCTCTGCGGAAGCTTAACGAGCAGCTTGTGGCTGAAAACAGGGCGCTGGCGCGTGTGGTGGCCAGGCTCACAGAGTCCTGTAGCCGGCCGTGCGCGGCGGACTCGTAGCCACGCCCCCTCCCCATTCTCCATTCTCACTCTGCCCGCCCGTGCACATAGACAGGCAGGTGCCGGCTCTCATGCTAGTGTTTGCACCCCATAGGACGGCAAACCTTTTTGTTGTTGCTGCTCTCTGTCCTTTCCTCTGTGTGCCCTCTGGAAGCATTGACTCTTGTTTATGTTTTGCGGTTTGCAATCACTCTGTCCCTCTGTGTGTGTTTTTTCTTGGCATGGTTAAGTATTGCATACCAATCCATATTACCTCCATTATTTTTTGACTTTATGTGGGTTGACCAAGTGCTTGGGTTGCTTGTGGGAGTTTTACTCAAACAGAAGTGTTCTGAGGGCAGAAGGAAAAATGATCATCTGATTGGTCCCACCTCCTCTAGCTGCTTGGACCCACATCCTCTACAATCTGATTGGTTATCTCATTGAACCAATCATTTTTTATTTTGCCCTCAGAACAAGTAAAATTTCCATGAGCGTCTGGATTGGTGGTGTATGTGAAAGCCTCATTTCATTAGTGTCCACATGATGGTAGCAATTGTGGTCAAACCGAACCTTCCCTGGCTCTCACCTGATGTCAGGCCCTCGTGCCAAAATCTGAATTCATATGAAGGAAAGAAAGGGGTCTCGTACCGACTCCTACTCCATTCTAACGAGCATTATCATGTGACCTTAATGAAGTCATGGCTTGGGTAAAGGTCTGTAATACTGCTATATGTGTTAGACTACATGATGATGCGTACAACTGCGGGATCTCAAGAGGGTTCTGTGTTAGTCGGGTCCTGTATCGCAGGAACGTGCCAGTCCTGCATCAGGTGGTCCTCCGTGCCGTCAGAAGCCGACTCGGCCACCTGTGCCCTGTAATTTATGCCATAGCCACGTTTCACTCACTGTTTGTATGGTGCTCATTAAACCCTTGAGATCCTTCATGCATCTTCTCTTTAATTTACTGAAACTTCTCACAATCTGAGGACTTGTCTGCTAGGTATGCAGTGCGGTTTCTTAATGCTGTGGTTATTGTCAGCAGTTTTGACATCTTATAAGCATTTGTGGTGTGTTTGATTAGCCTCAGTCATTTTATCGCCCTAAACCAGTGTTTTCTAACCTGGGCATCAGGGACATGCAGACAGTCAAAGTCTTTGCTCCCTCCCAGCTCCTTGTATGTAGGAAAAATGTGGACTTTCTTGCAGTGAGCCAAGAGGGAGCAAAAATGTGGACCGTCTGTGGGTTGCAGAGGACTGAATGGGAAACGCTGCTCTAAATATCACTTGCTTACTTTATGATGAACCTAATACATATCTGCTAATACATATCTGTATTTCTTGCTCATGCATGTTATTTTCTCCCTGTTAACTGTAGGCACCTTGTTAAAATGTGGACGCCTCCAGCCATTTTGTCTCTTTGTTATACTGCATCTCCAGCTCACCTGATATTGAGCTTGGGTTCGATTTAATTCAGTCTCTGTGATCCAATTGGTACAGATGAGTTAGCTTTCTGAGACAGTGGTGCATTGTGGGTAGGCAAAGTTTCTCACAGACCGATCGTCGCTGGCTGCACATGTACGAGCTCCTGAAAACGCTGAGCCGTCGGTGTGAAACAGACATGGGCTGTTTCACATTCCAAATATTACACAGAATTCTGTGAACATGCTGGTGGTATTTACGCTAATAAATGCCTCACTGTGTTCGTAATCTCTTTATCCCTACGGTGTTGCTTTAAGTACATAATGCTCAAATTCTGAGAAGACCAGTAAAAGTCGGACATGTTGCAGACTTGAGTGTATTCATACACGTTAAAGGGAAGCCCCCCTTTCAATGGGCATTCCTCTGGGTAAAATGCATTGCGGTAGTGTTTAGCTGTAACTCTTTGCCTTGGGGGTGTGAGCGTTTTGAGTAGAGCTCTTCTGTACAATTGATTGTTCTGCATGGAAGTGTGTGGTTTGTGGAAGCTCTCAGTCTTGGTATTACAGGGATGCCCATCACAGGCTGTAGGTGAGACCACGCCCGACAGCAACCTTGCCAGGCAAGCTGGCCGGTGGGCTGGCGGCTGAGTCCTCTAACCTGCCTGGACATGGCTGACGCCTTTCTCTCTCTCTCTCTCTCTCTCTCTCCATTTCAGACGCTGCCAGACCTGAAAGCAGACAACCAGAGACTAAAGGACGAGAATGGAGCACTGATCCGAGTAATTAGCAAACTTTCCAAGTAGACTGGCTTCCCCACCTGGGCGGCTGCAGGTGGCAGTGGCGTGTGTTCAGATACCAATGGTGGCTACCATCACCCACAGGAGTGACCGATCCTGCCCCTCGTCTGTCCTATTACCCCGCGACCCCCCCACCCAGCCAGGTTCTTTTACTGTGCCCTGCCTCTGCCATCGAGTCTATGGAGTTTACAAGGCAAAAGTGAGACATTACGGATGAGTGAGGATGGGGGCTGCAATAGCGCCACCACCTTGCCCAAGAACAGCGTCACAGGTGGGGAAGTCTTGGGGGGGGGGGGGGATTATTTAACCAGTAAGCCTTAGTTGTACATAAACACTTGCATCGAGCTCTCAGATGTCACAGAACAGTTACTCAACACCTGATGTTTGTGCCACAAGCTTCCCCCGCCCCTTGTTTTTGTTCTCAGAAGTGTTGTGTGCCGTGCTGTTTTTCCACCAATCCTGTCTTTTGTTTTCCTGATGCCCCGCCCCTTTCGAGGCTCTGTCACTCAGCAGAAGTCCTCGCAGTTTCCCAGAATCCCTTCCCACCCTGATATATTTTTTTTATGGTACACACACATGCACTCAAATGTTTTTGCACCTGGATTCTTCCACCTTAATTTCACTTTATCCGAGAAGGAAAAGTCTTTCAAGATGGAACACGTGAACTTGGTGGAATTCAAGCTTTCACACTATGTGCAATATGCATTTATTTCTTGCAAGAATGCTTTAATGAATCCACTGAAAGTAGAATTTCCACAACTCCCTTTCCTGCATTGCTGATCCTTTTAAGTTTGTAGTGTATTTTTTTGGTTTATAGTCTGTTTCACGCCATTTTAGCAGGTACTGAGTGATGCTGTGTGTGTGAACTGTTTGATAGCAGCGCCTGGCATGTGTTGTGGATCCCCAGAGCATCCTGTCTGTTACTGTTGAGACACACAAACTCCCGAGGACAAAGTGCGTGTTAAACCATTCTTTTATAGTTTGACGTCATTGAATTACGGTCCAGTCTCCTTTACAGACTGTTTACGGTATTCAGTGTTGTTTTTTTTTCTTTTTAAAAGTGTTCACGGTAGTTGTGAAATACGATCACTTCACTACATTTCACACATTGTGTACAGTGTCTTTGGACGAGCTCTTTTTTTTAAGCTTTAGTATTAGCCCAAAGTATTGACTAAATGGTAGGGATTTCTAAGCCAGTCCTCATACAGTGTCTGTATGCAATGCCATTGTCATGTGATGTCATGTCCACCACGTTGAGCATAACCACTATGTCAAATAAAGACCATGCATTGGAATGTAGTTTATTTGACGCATTTAAGTGGCCTTTTTTGTTTTTTTTGTTTTTTTTTCTTTTTCCTTTTCTTTTCTTTGAAAACCTGTTTGTAAGTATAATTGGCGTTGCACTCTGACTGGTTGCAATTTTCCCCACCTCTTGACCCCCCCCCCCTTCTTTTTAAACTTGTGTAAAAAATATATATATATGTGTGACTTCATATTGGTGCACTGTGCTGTGACTACCAACCACTGAAGAGTTCATTAAAAAGTCAGTTGTACATTGTGAACTTGCCTTGGGTATTGCATCATTTCACAGGAGTAAGGTAAGTGTTTCTACTGTCTCTCTCCAGCCTGGGGCGGTTATTTGGGGCGTGTGCATTCTCCATCCATCGGATTTTTTGTATAAAGGGTACCATCCTTGCAGAGAGAACTGTTACATTTCCTTGGCACAATCAGCTCATTGCAAGCACACCTACCTGTGCAGTCTCGTGGTAAAGTGAATATGACTGGGGAGTAAATCGTTAGGCCTTAAGGGGGGCCCATTATACTCGGATGAGAATAACATGCTAGCATCTGTTAGCTGGGTGCACTTGCTGATTTGGATCACTTCTTGGATTTTAGAGTTTTATATTTCTTTAATAAAAATGGATGGGAGGATGTGGTTGCAACATTTTATTAGGGAGGAACTTGTAAAAGCATGCTGAAGGTTTGACCTTTTGAGAAATGTATTGACATCCAAGTAAAGTGACACTGTCTCTTCCTGTATTAAGGATATTTTTTAGTTTTCATCACTCTGTCCATACGCTTGGCATCAGTTTAAGTCTTTAATACTAGTCCTTTATTTTTGTTTCCGTGCAGTGGTTTTCCAATTGGATGTACCATGCCTCTGTTTATAGCGTCACTTAAGTGTTATGCCACTAGATGGCACACTCCATGTCTCACTTGCTTTCTGTTTCTTTTAGCTGATCGTCAGTTCCGTCCTCTTTCACTGCCTATTGTTAATCTCCGGAGGTCAATGGGTTTCAAAGCAGTCCCTGACATTTCAGGGAATGTAGTGTGTTTCAGAGTTCATATGCAATCCTTTGTCCCAGGGAGAAACATTGATGATTGTATGCAAGCAAATGAATGAGTCCCACCTTCATATGTACACAGCATACATGTTTCTGCAGTTACTGAACTCACTGTCCTAAACGTTTGGAATAAAACGGCAGACTCAGGGAAATTAGGAATATTAAATGTTTTCTGTTGACCAATTAGAAGGTGCTGGTTCTAATTCCACAATATAATTCAAAAGACCTAAGGGTTGGTATTTGATCACGGGTGCATTGTGCTGACGGTGAGATCATGTGTAATTACTGTGGCAAAGCCACATAAACCATTTCAGGCACATGTTCCACAGAAATAGTGTACATTACTGTGGTTACTGGCAGTACTGTCACAACGTGGCGGTGAGAAGGATGTGAAGCATCTGCTTGTGGTGTTCCGAGTCTCTCTGAGGTCGGGGCTCCAGTCAGCAGTCCCTGACTCAGTCAGGTTTCACCGCATGAGGTGTGAAGGCTGCCGCTTCATGTCCATTTCCCGCCTATGGAGATCCCTCTGTCGGCTTTGGCCCATGTTAATGTCCTCTGTATCGGCGCTCCCCACTTTTCTTATGCTGTGGGTGTTCCCTTTCACAAGCCACGTTCGTGCAAATTCTATCTCTGAAAGTCCACTTGCACCTCCGCCGTCCGGCTTTTCTTCCCTAAGCTGAAGAAGCGCGGCTCCGTAGCGTATCCATTGGAAGATCACGGCGTCTCTCGAGAGGAAGTGTGGGTCGCCGATCGGTGGGCTCAAAGATACGGGTCGACCTTTCTGGCGCTTGATGGATGCTAAAGCTCTGCCACAGCAGGAGGGTTGCAAAAGTCAGTGCCGCGCGGTCATTTCCTGTCTGGGGCTGGAGATCGGCACGGCGATCAGTGGCTGCCGATCCCGCCCATGTTTCCGTCCTTTGCCTTTATATAAACAAAGTTCCTGTGCTTTCCAGCCCACCATGTATCTGCACTGTGCCAATGAGGGCTCCTCTAATGCGGCTTCAATAGGAGGCGTGGGCTGCTAACGTGGCTTATTCTCTGTGCGACATCTAATTCACACATCAGATAATCTGTGTCCAAAAGCCAATACGGTTTAAGTAAGTCGATGTTAATATTATTCTTTGCGGCCAAGTGGAGGTATCCGCGGTAATTGCCCAAAGTCATGCAATAAACTTGCCCCCCACCCCCACCCCTTGACGTAGATATTGCTCAGCTGGCACCCCCCGAGGATGCAGGGACACGGGATTCTCGGCACAAGCTAACGGAAATATGGCAGCCTTCAGTAGCGTACACAGGAGTGACGAAGGCCTGGTAACAGGCGTGTCTGTTTGAAATTACCGTTGTCTGTTTATTATTTTGTGTTGTCACGACACCCCAAACATGGGGAGAGTTATAGCAGTTCGACCCAAAGTGTGACATTAAAATACCAATCACAGCAGATTGCTTAAAACCCCCCAACTTCCCTACATTTGTCGTTTACTGGTTTGCTTTTAAATGTCTGAAATAGAACAAATGGCTGTTCTGGGTTTTGCAAGTCCAAAGCTCTCTTTTTATTTCACAAATTCTGCACAACAAATAAAATCGGATGCTAATTTTGGGCTTATTTAGCCGAAATGCGTCTCCTGCAGCTCTTACTAAAGTACAAAATTTGGAAAACGTTCTAAGTAAGATGGCTTCTATAAAACTTAATGCATCTATCAATTTAATGTTTAAATTATACTAAACAAACTGAGCAATAGATTCGGGAAACAAACAGTCATGTTTATCATTTCTGATATTTAGTGGCAGTTTAAAACCAGAGTTAGTGTTCGTCTTTGACAAACAGGACACGCCGATATTATTTCCTCCTGCTGCAATAAGTCACACACATACAGGCTTGTAATAACATCTTGCCTTTTTTTTTGGAGAGGCTGAGTTGGAAATCTCTCACACGTAACTACCCAAAATAATGTGTGAGAACATCCCGGGTGAGTTTCTTCCCAACATGGGCCGCCCACCACAGCCATTATGTCCCAGAATTGTAATATCTCCCAAATCCCTCAGGCTTGTGGAGATTGTTTTATCCAATGATAACAATCTGAATGCGCAGAACCGGTAGCTGTTAGCTGAGGTTTTGGCTGGGTAGAGATTCCTCCATCCTGTCCCTAAACACTGCTTGGCTGGTGCATGCGGGCCCCACCCTGATAATTTACTCCAGCACCTAGTCTGCCCTCTGCATTATGTGTGGCTACCTGGGGAAGCTTTGATGCAAAGTTGCAGGGGTGGAGCTACTCCAAGTTCTTTGATATTGATGACAAACTTCATCTCTAGGAGGTGTGAGTTAATATCCAGCTCCAGCATTGGCAATTCCTTGACATGTGTTAGATGAGAGTTCTTAAAATGTAATGCATGCAGTTCTTTTAAGTGCTGGATCAAATCGAAAACACAAAGGCTTCTTAAACGAAGAGAGTGGGCCAGCAGTTTCAAGTTTATTGGGTAATTTATAAATGCAGACTGTTTTCTGCACCAGTTCTAGTCCAAACATGCTTCAGTCACACTGAGAGAGAGTTTATTACATCTGAGATTTCGTTGAAGCTTAAGCACTCATGTTAGCGCTTGCGAAACGCAGACGAGTCCGTTTCTTGGCATGACTTTTTCATTGGCGCACATTTACCACGACCATCATATTTACACTTCAAAGTTGGGGCAAATAATCAATCAAAACATCATTTTAACCTCTACAGTAATGAGCTCGCAATGAAGTCTGTGGACAGTACTATTAGACGTAAGATATCCCAGCATGCATTGCCAGCCAAATCCCATAATTACAGCCTCAACGGTACGCAACCATTGATAGGGATGCAGCATAACTGCAGCCCACAGACTGAGGGTACTATAATCAAAGGTGCTCTGTGGCTTCTTTATGTTTTTGCCATTCTTTGTCCAGATGCAGTAAGTTATAGCTACAGGCCATTATTACATGTTCTTTTTTTTTTCTTGCACCATAATAACATACCTAGTAGCAGGACATCCCACTACATATGTGTGATTATCCTCAGTAGAATGAAGTTAATAAGTTAATGCTACAGACAGGGAAAGTTCTTGTTTTTTTAAATCCGTAAACAATTGCTTGGGGGCAATTAAATCCACCATTCAGCAGATGGTCCTGAACGTGGCCAACTTGTAACTAACTAGAGAGTCTTAAGATGCACAAGCTTTTAGAGGCCGGCAGCCTGGGCAATATTCTAACTGATATTCTGGTGTTTGTTTGGCATTTCAAACCCCTGGTGAGCAAGGAAGAAGTGATTACTGCAGCTGTCCTACTTTCAGAGAGGTAGCGAGGCCCAAGGTTCACGTCCAACCGGGCGATGTGTAACGAGGCTCAGAACACACCTCCCATTCCCACGCGTCATTAAATAAAGCAGGGCATTCTGCAGGGAAAGGAAGTCATGCGTTGGAATTCTTAACCCGAACCCCTTAGATGTGGCAGACGGTTTTTGGCCGAGTTTGAGTTTCAATTTGTCAGCCGTTCATGCGTTCAGTTACAGGTACCTCCGCTTCCGGACCAAATAGTGGCTTGTGTAGAAGAATTAACAACCTCGTTACTTTGCTTAAACTGCCTGTTCAAGCTGACCTGCCCAGCCGGCTAACAGTCACCGCTGCCTGCTTTGTAAATATGTGCTTTGGGCAAAGCAGGATCAGTGGGTATTCATGCTTTTTCTTCTTGGACTTTTCTTTGAGATCACAGCAAATTCTTAAAATATACAGTGTTGTTTTGACATTATGCCATTTTGTAAATGCATTAAGCGTTTCCCTGCCCTCCACCCCGGGCTGCCCTGGATCGGCTCAAGGCCCCTCTGCACAAAAGGTTGAAGGAGGGATGGGTAGAGTTATGGATGGATGGAAGCATTTTTATAAGTGAATGATATCCCTAAACCCTTTGTGTGTGGCCCAGCAATTCAGGATGTTGTTCCTGAGATCAGAAGGTCACTGGTTCAAATCCCAGAGTCGACAAAATGATTTCCTTGGGCCCTTGAGCCAGGCCCTTAACCCCTGTTGCTCCAGCGATTGTCCGACCCTGCTTTCTCAAAAATGTAAAAACCTGCGTTGCTTTGGATAAACATGCCTGCTAATTAAGTGAAATAATAATCTATGCAGGGATTTTGTCATCAAAAGCCAGCAGAGCCAGTCCTGACGTTTCCATGCCGATAAAACACCAGTTCATTACAGCACAAACGTCTTTTAATTGTTCCTGATCAAAAACCTCTTCCTGGCTGCTGGCCCATGCCCACCCCCCCAGCACAAAGAGACTCACATCACCAGTTTCTTTCCTCCTTTCTTTTGGAGGAAGTCTCTCTCACCGCTCTACACTGCCTCGTGTCGGCTTACTTCCTTCCCTGTGCTGGGAACTCCTCATCCCCTCAGCAGGTCACCGGCCCTCTCCTCAGCCCTGGGGAAGGGGAATCGTGTTGGCTATAGACTGGGTTCAAGATGACAGGATGATCGCAGGAAGGAGTAACAGCCAGTTTTTGACATGGCACCTGTACCTAAGACCGATTATTTCATGAGTTTGTGGGTGAGGAGGCTGGAAGTGAAAGTGACCCAATGAGAGGGTCATTCCATATTACTTGTTCTGGTTTTGGGGGGGGTCTCAAAAACCATAGCGCTCATTGACAGGAGGTTGCCGTGTGCGTCATATGGTGCGCCGGCCCTCTCTGCAGTTTGTTTATGCGTGGTCTTCCTAACCAGAAGAACAGCGTAAGGTTTTCTTGAAGTGTTTGCTGTTTGTTTCCAAACAGAAAATATGCCCAAACCAGACATGTTACAAGCCTGAGGCATTTGAGGCTGAAACCCTGAGTGATTTGTTTATCTCAGATGTTTTAACAACCATGCTCTTGGTTAGAGAATTCCACACTTGACAACAATATTAATCCAGGGCTGCGTTTCCTCAAAACCTGCCGTGATCATCATAACTTCAGAGAGAGAGAGAGAGGTCTCATCAGGTCTCTCAGCTAAGCCCTAGATGCCTTAAGATTCTAGCAACACCGCTGGTCCATACTTATTGACAAGCTTTTAAATAATTAGCATCAAGTCTGTTAGGCAACACATTGTCATTCTATTGTGACACTGCGTCACTAAATTCAAAAAGCAAGTCAGTGTGATGTCACTAGTACTAAGGCAGCCATCTACAGTATGTCTACATTAGCATTTCTATCATGTCTGGTCATTAGCTTCTAGGCATCTTAAGGAATTAAACCATTTTTTCCCCATTAGATTGAAATAGCAGCTTCAGACATGTCTGCACGGTCAGACTGACCTGCGCAGGAAAATGAAATGCAAAATGTATCAGCTCTGATTTAATGGGATGCTGGAGGTCATCCATGTGATTATACTGGTGGGAGAGGAGAAATCACAGGGCCAGGGGTTGGCCGGGACTTCACAGGAAGTGCTGGGTGTGGAAGAGGAGCAGTATCCTCACCACATGCAGATCTATGGCTGGATTAAAATAGGCCGCTTATGATTTAGTGCCCACAGTAAATTGCTATACCCCTCTCTAGGTTACAATCATCACTGAGGTTTAGTGTTAATATACAACTATAACATTCCCACAAGAAAAAGTTTAGTATTCAAGTTATGATTATACATAAAACCTGGAATACAGGCAGTGAATGTTTTCACACTTTTGGGCATTCATCCATCTTTTTCTTTTTTTTGATTGCCACAGTTGTTCATCCACCTTCCAATCATTTTAAATTCAATTAAACCGGGGCCTGGACAGGATGCCACTCCAAGACAGGGCATACACACTTACTTTAGGAAATTTAGTGATGCCAGTTTATCTAAATGCATATCTTTGGATTACAGCAGGAAACCAGAGAATCCAAAGAAAACCCAGGCAACATTGAAATAACCTGCAAACTTCAGGCACACTGAGTGGGGGGAGATTCAAACCCTTATTTCTATCAGTATGGTGTTACAGTGCTACTTACTCGACTTGAACTACTGTGCCACTACTACCGTAGATGTGATTAAACCATTTTAATTTACCCTGTCGAAAATCACCGATCTTTTTTCACAGGAGTGCACAAAGTGCTTTGTGAGCGTTCAAAGCTTAAAATAATAAACGAATTAGCATTTGCGTCTGAAATACAAAAAAAGAAATAAATACAAAATCAGACATGGCTGAAAATAAAACCAAACTTCGTCTCTGAATAGCTGAAGCGACCGCTGCAGTTCTTATTTTTCCTTCCCAAAAACAGACCCTTCCCGAAAGCAGAGAATCCTAAATATGCATCCCTGGTCATAACGTAGGTTTTTGAGCATGAATCACTTTCTGTATTTACCGCCGTAGGTCTTAAGCTTCTTCACTTCCCAAAAGCTTTGGGATCAAACACTGATGATGTGCCACCAGTTAGTGCTCAGAAACGTACACTTACCTGTAATACCTACCTCGCTATCGCCCCGATGCCGCAATAGGAATTACACTCTGTTCTCGCCCAGGTCTGCTTACACCAGGAGTTTTGCCATACTATTAAGATTATTATTATTATTAGACTATGAAATCGTACGAAACCAGCTACAGAGCATACAATCAGTTGGAACACGCACAGTGGCCCATATGCTGTCATAAAGTTACCGGCATGAAATGCGACATGAAATTAATTTCGGGTAGGCATCCCAAAATGGAGACATCGATTCTGATCGCAGAGTGGAATAAAGAAAAACACAGCTTGCTGTGACAGAAACAAATACATCAACAACATGGTGTATTAGAAGTAAGGGGTGTTGACTGGTGTGGAGTCAGGCATGAGGTCTTATACAGTATGCTTATGCTTTTGGAGTTAAATGAAGTACCATAAATAGCGCTGTACCATACTACATTGGCGTTACAATGCCGAGTCCCCATGCAATGCAATTCAATGCATGCAAACTCCGTCACCTGGGATGCTTTTTATTACTTTGATCTTTTGTATACCGCACAGCTTCTATGTATATTCAATTAAACACTGCAAACTAAATGTTACACTTTTCACATTTCCCGGTGCGCGTTCTGGGGAGATGTAACATAATTGTGGCAGAAACACTTAATGAAATATAGTCTGCTTGAAGCCGGTATATGGGGTAAATCAGAACATTGCTTTGTTGATATTATACAGACTGATTTGTGCGGCGGCGAATACACATTAAACTGGCTTACTGGATATATGCACGCTCATGTTGTACTAGCTATCATCCTTGACTACAAAACATGAGCTATTCGTCTTTACCGTCTCCAAATTTGTAGTGTGACCTAGCGTGCCTAGATGGGTAAATTAAGCAACTAATATTTATTATTATTGGCCTATTATTATGTCGCGTGACACACGCTATCAAGCTCACACTCACGAAAGAAATATTACGGCAAATATATATTATTCCATTATGAAACTAAAATAAGTTGAATCCAAAGTGTTGGGTTAGTTTGCAAACCCTACAGACTATTTACAAGGTAATAAAACTTTTACATACACGTAAATGCGAGTGCAGAATGTTGAATTGAATTGAAACAGCCAGCTGGCCAAAGTTGTAAACCCTGCATCCAATACATTTATAACGCACTCTGGAGTATTCACTTGAAACAATTAGGACATTGGATTTAAAAGCCAGATGACATAAAGTCATCGGTATGGTGAAACTAAATTCTAGGAGTTCCTCGGCGATGGAAGCGGTTAGCATCACCGTGCGGGTCGTAGGAAGTTCACTACAGACAGATCGGCGGCAGGGAGCGATCGGGTCGGTCCTCGGTTCCCATGAGAGTTCGGACCTCTTCGTGGCAGCTCGTACTTTTCCGGCACGCAAGCTAAGCCTTGCGTGAGTGAGGGGGGCTGAGCCCCGTCCTACTGCTCACACCTACCGCGGAAAGGCGTCTCGCTTTATGGTGACGGTTCACCTGAGACGCCGCCGCAGCGACATGAGGAACAGGTAAGTCACGTCGGACACTTTCCCCGCAAACACCGCCGATGACACGATCTTGCACGATCGCATCGCGGCCGGAGGTATAATTACGCTCCCTTTTGTGGCTGAAATAGCGAGAGTTTTAAAAGTTAGTCAGGTCCTGGGACGTGCTTGTATAAGCCAGTATCCGGAGGGATCACAGGTACAGCCCCGACTTTTACACTCGTTTCCTTTAATTTGAAGGACAATAGTCAGCATTTCGGGTATATGTGTGTTTAAAACAGACCCTTAAAATTAACTTATTTCCCTGGTCTTTTCCAGACTAATTTCTGTTTTTTTCTGCGGTGGTACTCGGGATAATACGGATTAACTGAGCAGAGAAGTTTTTTTTTTTTTGTTAATTTTTAAACGGCCCGGACCAACTTAGTTAACAGCAGTGCGCAGCCCGCAACTCGCTAATTAAATATAGAAAAGGGACCATGGCGACGGGTGGATTCAGATCCAACGCGGCCACGGACTTTTTGGAGGAATGGAAAGCCAAACGGGAAAAGATGAGGGCTAAAATGCCTGGGGGCATATCAGCCTCGTCCGGCTCCGGCATCGGTGCGCTTCATGGGGGCAGCAATAAAAACGAGACGCGGAGTTTGACTCCGGCCACCGAGGCGAGCGGCGGCGCCCCTGAGCGCGCGGCAGCCACTGTCACCTGCACGCCGTCCCACCCCGCGGCACGAGCGGCCGCCTCCTGCGAGCCCAGGGCCGCCGACGGGCCACCGGCCACCCCGAAGAAACTTTCACAGCTTGAGAAAGTGCCGGGCACCCCGCAGGCGGACGCCGGCGACAACGACAAAGAGAGCCCCGCTCCTGGCGGCGGCGGCACTGGCAAGAGCAAAGAAAAGAAGAGCTCGGGTCCGAGCGCCAGGAAGGGCAAAGGGCAGATAGAGAAGCGCAAGCTGCGGGAGAAGCGCCGCTCCACCGGAGTGGTCAGCATACCGTCCAACGAGGTGAGTCCGAGCCGCCTGCTGCCCAGGAGAAGCGCCGCTCCACCGCCGTGTTCGGCGTACTGCCCCGGCGCACGTTTCTGCCACCCAAACCCACCTGCGCCGTCACCTTTGGAGTCTTTTTGTGTTGTTTCTATAAAGTTACATTTCTTTAAACCTAAAATAACGCGGGGCATTTATCCACAGCTCATAGCAGGTGGCCAGCAATGAAAAGTTCTCTTAAAGTTAGACCCATAGCGCATAAGGGCTGACTGACACCGGTGAACTCAGAAATCATTAAAACTTATATAATATTGGTGTATTTTTAACTTAATGTTGGGAGTTTGATTGTTTTGTATTTACATCTCTCCTCATGCCTTATACGATATAGAGATCAACCAAATTGCAGCCATCTCATAAACAAATTCCAGTATTTGTATATATAAAATGTGAAAAATTAACTTGGATAGCTGGTAGTTTGTTTACGGGACAAATTGTCTTCTCTGTGTTCGCATTTTGAAAAAAAATGTTATTTTTTTTCTGTCGATTTAATAGACAGATGGCTGATTTGTTTATTTGTGAATGCTGTGTTAAAATATGAATGGCATGTGAGGGTGAGTGGTTTGTTTTTTTATTGTACTGCCATGAAATCACATTCATGGTGTGTTAAATACAAAGTTTCGGTTGACCGGATTGGCACTGGTCCTCTGCCCATGTGCCACATAGTACTTACCCAGCTGGGGGCCTCTGGGGGATGAGGTGTGGGGGCCCAGAGGTGCCCCTGTGCGGCCTGTCACCCTGTCATCAGTGTCCCTGGCTCAGGGTGGTCTGAAATGCTGGGCTTTGAGCAGAGAAGGTGTGCTCTGGCAGAGGACTGCCACTTAAGCTCCATGCTGCTTGTCAACACTTTTCACCGTCCGCATCAGTCCTGTGCCCTAGGTGAGGACTTTCTTACAGCTATGAAACAGCCATCCGGTTACATCCTGCAAGATGATGCTGGGTGAGCTCTGCCAGGAGGCACAGCTTGACGTTCGGATAATTGCTTCTCCTCAGGGAGACGATCCCTAAGTCCTCCGCAATTTTCGGTCCAACCCCATACATTCCAGGAAAGTGTTGTGTTACCCTGCTCTCACTCCTCCGGTAGAAAATGAGATGTCTGTTCCCGTTGGAGACCTTTGACCCAAGGAAGAATGTGGACGCCACAAAAGACTCTCACTGATCACCCCCCCCCCCCTGGTTTTAGGCTGATAAGCTTGTCCCGTTCGGTTCTCATTAAATGCTCTTCCTGTCCTGGAGGTGCTGAGAGAGTCCTTGTGCTAAGACTGGGCCATGGAGACAATTTTCTGAACTCCATTGTCTGGCAGTCTTGTTTTGTGGCATCCTGTGAGTTAAAAAAAAAAAAACAAAGTCCTGGGAGAGGTCTGTTTTTAATTGGGATGTGGTGTTCTTTTGAATCTTGGTCTCTGTTTGCTTAAATGCATTCCATGATTGTGTGTTTAAAGTTTGGAATTGAAACTTTTCCTTGTATGTATTTACTTCTCTAGATACCTTAGTGGTCAGCCTGCTGTATGTTATATCTCCGTGGCCGATACACATGCATTTATAAGTGATACACCTGTGGCGTGTCGGCTTTTCCATGTTTATGATAGGTTTGTTTACACTTTGTTTCAATGTTTTTTTTTTTTTTTTTTTTTTTTTTTATACACTTCCTTGTTAAAGATAGGAGTAATGCTTTTAAGGGTAAAGTTTATTTTTTCCTGAAATTTATAGATAACTAAACTAAAATTTTAATAGGTGGAAGGGCTTTTATTTGATTTTGGAAGCTGGTAAAAATGTTTTCCTCATAAGTTTAGAGATATTGCTGCTGACATTTGTAGATGTGATTACTTTGATGTTATTCAAGAAAAAATGTGTTGCAACACTGATGCCAAAAAAATCATTCTTTTTGCTGTGAATTGGACAGGAAGTGCCCTTAAAGGGGAATTTCTCCACTCTGCTGTTACTGCTGTCCATCTTCAGACATCAGATGCGTGTAGAGGAAATGCTGCACATTTTAAATAGGGAACTGACTAATCTTCTGAGAAATGTTACTTTCTGATTTGCCAGAAGACCATCCAATCTATTTATTTATTTATTTATTCTACAGAAAAGTCTACAGAAACTAAATTTTGTTATTATACCTCTATTTTCTGGTGTCAGCACTTGCGTTACCTAAAATAAACCCCCAGTTTCCACTAATTTCTTAAAAGGTAGCCCAGGTGACAATCAAAGCTGAAACTGCTCATTGTATTACTTTTGTTGCTTTGTTGTTTTGATGTAGTTTCTTGTTACAGTAAGTATGAGGAGCAAGAAGTATTTGTGTATAGTTTTAGTGCCACTCCCCCTTCATCTTCATCATCCCCCTTCATCTTCATCAACTCCTAAAACCTTATGCAGTTTCGCACAGATAGGTAATTATCTGAGCTTATTGGCATAAATACCCTTTTCAGTGATCCAACTTCTGACCTCTATCCTTCCTCCTCACTAGTTCTGTTACCACCAAGGTACATTCTTCCCTTGCTGAGTTTTTTTATGGTTTCTATAGTTGGGCCTTTCCATGTACATTCAGCTTCCTTTGTCTAATCTCTTGTAAGATATGGGCTGATATATCTGTTTCTTTTTGATAAGTTGTGATTATCCAGATGAGAGGCAGACTCCGTCATCTAGCAGCGTTGGTGTGGAGGGAACTCTGATGTTAGATCCTAGGTCTTTTTTTTGTTGTGCCTGTAGATGTAATGTTTATTGTGTTCGGTAAAACTGACAAAATTAAAAAAAAATGATAATAATAAATAATAATGTGTTTCTCAGATTAATGATTGGTCCCCAGGGCCCTGAGATCCTTAAACCACAGAGTTTTGATGACTCCTACACTGGATGTCTTTTAGGAATTCTTTTTTTAATATTTGGCATTCATTGCATCTCTTTCTCTTGAATAATGAATTCCCACAGTTATGATTCTTAGGTCAGCAGGCAAACACCAGATCAGTTGCGTCGTATGAGAAGTTAGAGCCAATGGGAAACTGCAAAATGAAGTGTCAGGGGATGTTGGTCAGTCTTTGGAGGGGGGCCGAAGCACCCTCAAGCCAAACATGCGGCACAGTGAAATAACTGGGAAGCAGTGGAGCGTTCATATTGGAACCAGGAAGCTTCCAAGCGAGAAACACAGGGTGCGTTCACTGTTAATGGTGTTTTGTTAGCCGTTTGTCAGACACCTATAGAAGGCTTGTGTGAATTCTCATTAAACCGCATGAGCCAATCATTGCACAGACCTTTAGATCTTTTATTAGAAGAGTCACCATATCACTGAAGGGGTTTTGAATACTACGGGCTAAGTACATAATGCACAAATATCATATGGTGATAATTAATACATATGACAAATACAGGGGAGGAGAATGCATTGTGTTTTATAAAAAGTTATTCTTGTCTGAGTCTTCTACAGTTGCTCAAAGTGTATGCGCTCCGAGCGTCATTCCGTGTGAGTTAATCTGTGCTCTTTGATTGTCCTTTGATAATTTATTGGCTGTTTTGGATTCTGTCGCATCCCTGGCATCACAACCAGCTGGGGACGTGGTCTCCAAGCGGACGAGGTGGCCCGTCAACACAGACAGGCATCTCTTAAATCACCGTGCTCAGTTCATGACGATAAAAATAATAGTAATGATACGACTACACACCCCCCGCATTAGGATTGTGCTTTCAGCTAGCGATTGCGCTGAACTGTAACAGCAGTGAAATTCTGTATTTGCCCTTTAGAAGGACATGGAATGTAAGACCGGGGTCATGGGAGCCTGGCGATGCGTGACGTTTCCATGCGGGCCACTGCTTATGCTGTTGATGAGTAAGACTTTCCTTTTTGCCGTATGCGTGTATGTATTCCCCACATGGTGTGACGGGCCCAGCTTTCATGTTATTACAGGTGGATGCCAGTGTAAAAATAGACTTTCATGGCCCGGCCTGTTTGCTTCCGCCGTTCACGTGCCAAGTTGCCTGCCAGCCCTTCCATTGCGTTGTGAAGTCACAGCGACACCTGTGAGGAGGATGTGCTTGGGAGTGCTGACATGCTGAGATCGAGTGGCGTGTCAATAGCGGCACGTCGATGGATCCGCAGCTACAGAATGATTCTGGCTCTCACTTCACCTTGAACCCAGATGTCGAGGTGTGCTCTGCTTAAGACGAGGAACTGTTGCTCATTCACCATCCCGCAGGGCAGAGCTAAGCAATCCCAAGCTTTGATCCTGCATTAAAACGGACCTTGTGTTCCATCAGTGTCTGGATTAGTTTTGTTTGTTGTTCTCCTTATACAATAATTGGACTTGGATCATATTAAAATACCTCTGTTGTAAATTCAGGAATCATGTCCCACTTTAGGCCTTTCCTTTAGCTCCCCAACTACAGGCTGTTCATGGTCCAGAGATGTTGCATGCAGGCTTTGGTACATTGTTGACATAGTTTATCTTTGTTCATCTTTGGTCAGTGGAAGCAGTTTTTGGTAGACCTCATTTACAGTATGCTTTTTGGAAGTTTTTTTTTTTTTTTTTTTTGCTGCAGTCCTTTATATCACTCTTTCTATTTTGGGATCCATTCTCAAAATAGGCTTTTTGTGATGCATTGTTAGGACTCTCAGAGGGATGCGTGTCCCAGATCCCTAATGGGAGTCGTCACTCAGTGGTATTAGACAGCCTACTGGCATGCTTCCGCAGTGGGGATCCCCCCTGCAGGGCACCCTATCGAGGGAGGTGGTCAGGGAGAGGTTGAGGGGGCGGTCTCTTCCTCAGACCTTTTGATAAGGGCTTAATAAATTTAGGGAAAGGGGAGCGATTTCAGTCTTATTGACACTGGCGCAGACACCCACACACTGTCTTTGGGGGCGGTGGTGAACAAAGCGGGGGTGTATTTTCATTTGGGCAGCGTTCCGGCAGGATTAGGTCTTGATGGCTGTGTGAAGGTCAGCGAGTCAGCGCAGATGGGAGCTCTCTGTCTGCTTAGGTGTTGGATACTGTTCGTCGATGCCCCTGGTTTAGGGGAGGGTCAAGGGCACGTTGTGGGGAATATGGCCGCCTTTGTCCTTACAGAAGGGTGCAGATATTGCCCCTCACTGTGTAAAGTCGCCAAGAATATCTCATAGACTTCGACCTTTGATTACACAGCAGACAAACGCAGCTCCGGCCCGTATTGACGGACCTACAGACTGTAAACAGAGGATTAAATCGATGCAGACGTTGCTGGCTCCTGGTTTGTTTTCGTTTATGGGTGGGAGTGAGTTACAGTGACACAAAGCAGCCATGGCAGGCCTGTCTTTCGGGGCAGGTCTCTCCTTTTGTCCAGGGCCTGTTCTGCATTCCTATGGAACTGAATAGCTTCAGATGGGCTTTTTAAGTAATCAAAGACGTCCGTTCTTCGTTTCCAGCAAGACTTATTTGAAGTTGACGGCAAACAAATTAAGGAAGATGTACAATTTGGCCTTCCAGGGCTAGTTTTAAAAATGTAGGTGGTTGGGCTATAGCTGTGGGGAGCTTCTTTGGGTGCAAGATCAGCCCCAAGAATGCCACGTGCATAGATGCAGGTCAGGAATGTCGTTTCCTAGCATACCGAGTGTGAATAAACAGGGAACCACTCACAGTGTCACTGACTGTGGGTTACCTAGGTGCGCTTAATATGACGCTGTGGCCCAGGGTGGGTGTCAATGCCTTTGAGCCCAGGGTTTTTCTAAGGCCCTCAGGCTGACACCCCCTTCCCCCCGCCCCCCCACCCCCCCCCCCCCCCGCGATCACCCCCACCCCCCCGACCC
>JAODKE010000001.1:12337023-12371438 GCA_026779605.1 Mormyrus hasselquistii
ATATATATGTATGTGTAGCCTTAGAGTGTTTGTGGACCCAATCATACTGTAGAGATTTCTACCTATCGGCTCAGCAGGCCGATGTTTGCGGGTCTAATTGGCTGCTTTCCCCAACACGGCACTGTAATCGAGTGAAAATGACCATCCGGGTGTTCAGCTTCTCCATCTTCCCACTTCGCTAGAGAGGCATCCTGTGGCGAATGGTTTAAGGTGGGTGTACACTTCAAATGATGTCTGGACAAAACAAAATCAAAGACGTCTGTGATAATAATCTGTCACATACTTAAAACGACGCCTCCGCCCCGTTCGTCCTATATCATACTTAAAACGACGCCGCCTCCGTCATGCCACAACCCTTGAGGCCGCAGAATATTTTTGTTGCAGCAAACCCACAGTCAGAGAGCAAATAAATGTATCATGGCAAGTGCAAGAGTCATTTTAAAATGGAAGCTGCTTTCTTTATTATCAATTGGCTATCAGCCTATCAAACACTATCAGCAGTACGGACAGGGAAGCCAACAATTTAAATGACTTGTGTTTACACACTAAAGAAAAACGCATTCCTCGGCAAAAATGGCACGGACGCTACATTACTAGATTACATCATTTGAAGTATATGGCCGCCTTCAGCTCCACTTCAGGCCTGAGTCTGGATTCAGTCTGCAGGGTAATGGATATCAACAGCGACGGGTTTAACAGGCGCACTCCCTGCCTGGGAAGGTGGGGGGCCGGGACGGTTTATGCCGAAAATGCTTTGCTGCTTCTAATGGAAGACAGCGTTCATGTGTGAATTTACTTCACGGTCATCCAGACGTCGGGGGGAAACAGAGCTCTTTAGAAAGATGTTTGGGCTTCCCTCCGCGGCTTGAATGACTTGGCTCTCATTAGCATTACGGCGAAGCCGATAGCAAAAATGGCTTTCATCTGTCGTTCCTCCAGAGTGGTTCTACTTTTTACTGTTTTTTGGTGACATTTATGATGGTTGGTCATGGACGTCTGTGTGTTTTCCCTGCCAATGTGGTGCTGTCATGTACCCAACCTCACTTAAAATGCAGCAGGAGCAGGAAAGCGACGAGGAACCTGGAATGAGGGCATGCGTCATTTGTCTGGCTGTTTGAGCGGCTCTCTAAGAATACCCGAGGTGATACTCCCTCTTGTGTTGTATTTGCTCCTTCGTTGAGCAGCGAAGCAACACTGCGCTTCAGGCCTATCAGGTCTGCAGTAACAATGCACGTTTTAACATGAGATACTATTTATATAGCACCGACAAAGCTAGACTGTGTGCGTCAGCTAAATATACCATAAAATAGTAATGAGTTCCTTTGCAAGACTAAATATCCTGATGGCTCGCTCCAGAAAAGCATCCTGGCTTTGTCCTCAGGCCAAAAGGTGTCTGCGAAATATCACCAGCAGGCGTTTGTTTGACGTTAAATTGTCTCCCCCAGCGAACATAACTGGAGCTTGAACCCAGTAATTTCCCAGTGCTTTAATCGCATTATTAATTACAATAACTTGATATACTGATCCAGGCCAGCTTTCGTGTAGCATGCATGCGTTACTCACAGCCTCTTAGAGCCTGGCTCCACTGACAGCAGAGCAGCCTTTAGAAGAAGGAAAGCTACAGAACAGGGCTGGAATGTCATAGGCTAGCAGTATAAATGAGACTGTGAGCTTCTCTATAAAACGTGTTCTGAATGTCCTCCGATTCAGAATGTTTTCCTGAGCTGGGCTTTGATCCTCGCAGTCCTTGTTCACTCCAGCATTGCGTCGTCTGCAGCCTGCTGACCTTCCTCGCCGACTCTGGGGAAATTGCAGACAAACCATTTCCGACCTCACTTTGCCCACCAAATCGCGGACCGTTTACTGAGGCAGCATCAATTGCTGGAAATTCCCGGCTCGTGATCCCGCCATCAGGGTGACGCTCTTCTGTTATCTCCTCGCTCTTGTTTCCTCATTCGTGGTTCGCCTGTTTCGTTTGCTATCTCTGTCGTCATAAGTCCAGGCAGGTGAAGTGAAATGTCAAATTTCATAAAGCGTGGGCGTCGTGTCTTCACTCTGTTTGCCGAAATGTGGCTCATACACATCCCTCCAAATCAGAGTTTTACTTCTTAGGGAGACTGAACAGGCTTGAAACCATGACTTTTCACTGAATGCCTTTGTGGTGCTTGCTGCACTAAATTAAGGCTGTTAAAAATGTGGAAAACAACTAAAATGTCTGAGAAGAAAGCTTTGCATTCCATCCAGATAAACGGTTAATCAGATCATATGTCACGTAGCAGGTCAGCAGTCCATTTCTAGCACAAAGAGCAGAGGGTTTCTTATTTTGATTTTGGTCTTTGTGTTTAGTTTTTCTTTGGAGTTTTTGTTGCCATATGTTATGTTGAGACCCTGAAGATGTGACAGTATAATCTTCTAAAGAAAAGTGCCTGCTTTATTTTCTTAGCTCTGATGCCGGAATCTCTGTGTACGCTTCTACGTGACCTCATATCTGTCTCGATGTCTTATTTCTGTGCCTGTGTCTTGTTTAGTCTGTGCTCACGGGGGTTTTAGCAGTAATAGCAACATCATCTGGTCAACCAAGCAGTCGCTTCTGCGTTCATCATCTGAAGTTATCTTCCTTTATCATCTCACATATTATGAAAACAGTGCTGTGCTTCCTTGACAAACAATCTTACATCTCTCCTTTAACCAGAAGGAGATGCTTTCTTGGTCTTTCTCTCCATATGTTACCGGTTAACTGGCTCTGCTTCTCTAAAGTATGTGCACCGTACACTAAAACCAGCACCCATAATCCTGGAGCTGTTTTAAAAACAGAATCACGTGGAACATTCCAGAGTCCGAATGAGTTTTTTGATGCAGCACCTTGCCAAAACATTTGTCGCTCTTTGAATTCCGCCCCTCCCCCATCTTGATCTCTAATTCAATTTCTATGCCACTAAAATCCCTGCCGATCTTGAAAACCCTGCGCATATCTAATGTTTTTTTTTTTTTCCCCCGGAATATTCTCAGAAAGCCAAAGGCACCTGTTCTTAGAATTGTGTGGGCTGTTCTGGACTGTATTATGTAAATGGGTATAAGGAAATATGGTCGACTGCATTGTTGGCTATTTTGGAATGTTTGGTTATTAAAAAAAGGTCTTTGCCCGTTAGGAGAGGTCCATGAAAGGTAGTACTTTTGCTAGTTTCTGTTGCTGTTTTTTCAATCAACAAAGTAGGTGATGCCGGTTGGACTGTTTTGTACCCCTGTTTAAAGAGCCCACCTCATCTGTGGCCATGTGTTTGTAATTGTCATCTCTCTGTTGGGCGTGCAGAAGGATGTAATGTGAGTGGTAGGTCAGGAGGGAGTGCGAGATGTTCTCTCCGAACCCTAATGTTTTTGGGATTGAGCCGCTTGGGCTGTGAAGTGGCTGCCCTTATGCCTGTCTGCTGTTGCCTACCGAACTGTGGAATCTTCCTCTTCTAAACAGATAAGGTATCTCAAAATCTTGTTTCATAGAAAGAGTAAACAGGCGTAGTCTTTAAAAACACCTATAATCCTGTCTGAAACCCAAATGCCTTTGTGCCCTCTCCCCCTACTGGAGAGCACGTCGCATTACAACTCTAAGTTTTCAGTCTTAAGAATTAGCCATGCCTGGAATTTTCTTCCCACACAGGAGACTTGAAGGGGCCCCCCCATTCCCCCTAAATAAGCTGGCCTGCTTTGTCTCGCTTCAGCTCCCCCGTTAGCCTGCTGTTTGCTTGCATGTTCTTCTTTGGGGGGGATTTCTGAAGCAGTCAGATTACATTTTCCCCTTTGCTTGGAGCTACACGCAAAGAGACCCCCATGCTGCATGCATTTTAATTATATTGTAATCAAAGCTCTTTGAATGAGGTCAGTCATGGGAAATATTTGTGTGGATGGGACTCTCCGTGGGGACCTCAGTGCCAGTTCAGTGAGTTTGTTTTTAATCATTTCTTTGAGGTGTTCTTGGTGCGGATCGGCGTGCGGCCACTGGGTGGGACTTCACTCCGGAATGTGTCTGCTTTGTGCAATGGGGTTATGGCTAAATAAAGCAAAATCAATCACCTCCCCCCCCCCCCACTACCCACCCTCGGACAGAGATGTAGCACTGTAGCGCATTCAGCCATGTACGGCACAGGCCTGGAATCATACCTGACCTCCCAACCCTTAGCATCGCGCCCGTGCCCGGGGGGCTTTACTGTCTCTGTGATCTCACATGGCCCCCTAGTGGCCGTTGGTCGTGAATGTGCTGATCGGTCCGCCGGTGGTAGGAGCGCCAGCCGGGCAGTCGAATGGTATCTCGGTGCTCTGTTTCCGTGAACTAGGGGACCTGCCCAGTTTCTGACCCTCTGTCACATTGACAGAGATGAGCACTTATGCAGTACATATATATGCAGTGCTGTTGTGTTTCTGTAGCAGTACAGGAGCGCTGTGAACATATGGGCCAGAAGGTGTATTTATAATGAGGTAAAGCCTGCTCTTTAGGTTATGTATCTTGTTATATTTGAGCAGCTGTATTTATAGATCAGTGATGGCCTGGTATCTGCTCCCGGTTATCCCAGGTCACGCACCCTGAGCTTTCTGAGACGGGCTCCAGGACGCCATTACTCTTTTTCGAATATGCAGTTAGAGGCAAGATGGATGAGCTTGTAGATTTAGTTAGATTTCTACATTTTCCATATGGAAATATAAACGTATTGTAGTGCTCCGCTGGTCTGTCTGCAGCGTCTGCGCTCCGCATACGGGCGTCTGAACCGGCACAGCTGCGTGGTAAGTGTTCTGATAGGCGGGCCGCACTCCGTGGGAGTCATTGGACGCTTAATGAAACGCTACCCCGTCGTGCAGCAGTGCAGCATCCCCTGCATCGTGACCCCTCCCATCTGTCTGTCAAAGCCATGTATAATGCAGGTCGATGTTTGTTATTCCGTGTCGTTATCTGTGCTGTTGCTGACTGTAATATTTGATTTGATTATTTGTGCAATGTGGAGTTTGGCATCCCCTATATGCTAAGCTCGCCGCACGACTGCCTCATGAATGTTGTTATCTATGCGGTCTAAATGAACAGCCGGATGGTATCACTGGCGAGATCAGTGCCAGCTGATAGGTTCTTGGCAGTGTAATGTGGGTGGAGACTGGAGACTAGACCTTTATAAAAGGAATGGGGTGTTTTTTTTTTTTTTGGCTTCCCCCCAAAAAACCCCCCCCCCCCCCCCCAATTTCGGGTTTTTGCCCGAGGGTGGGGGGGGGGGGGGGGGGGGGGGGGGGGGGATTCATGTGATCAGTGTTTCTTAATCCACGGTGCCATCAGTTATAAAGCGAAAATGACGAGTTGCAGAAGAGGACCGTCTGGTTCAGGTAGTGCAGGGAGTTCAGAGCATGTGAGGATGGGATCAGCAGCTCGGGGCTTGAATAGCAGAGCTAGTGTTCATTCCGTAACATAGTGGTGGAATGTATTGCATTGACATAAAGATCCAAGCTATGTTAGATTATGTTTCCATAACAATAAACAGTGTTTTTCCAAGTGTTCTCTTGTGTGTTCTTAATTTGGTAATGATATGCAATGTTTTCCCTAGTTTTACAGCTTTGGGGGGGCAGACGGACACCGACAGAATTCACGGTGTTCATGTGTTTCTTTTAATGACAGCAGCAACAACTGAACTAAACATCAGAGCATTTCTTTTTATTTTATCCACAAAGTGTTCAACTTTTGTCACAGCGGTGTATCTTTCTGGGCTTCTGAAGAACATTTCTAGAGCCTCTTGATATGGGAAGTCAGAAACATCTGGCCCATTTATTGAGATCCGCATGCAGGCTGCTAGATGGCCTCCTTGCAGCCTATTGCGGATGTTTGTCTTGACCTGCAAATACATTAACTGTTAAGCTTTAGAAGTGACAGCTGATAGCTTATAATAGTGATAGTTTAAAGCAGAAAATCCCATTGTGACACATATACAGTATCAGGGCTGCCAACTCTTGCGCATCCGGCGTGACACTCACACTTTCAGACTCATGCTCGCGCAGGAAATGTTACGGCAAATTTATATTATTACATTATAAACCTAAAATTAGCTGCATCAAAAGTGTTACGGGTAGTTTGCAAACCCTACAGACTATTTACAAGGTAATAAAACTGTCACATAGGTGTAAATGCGCGTGCGGACTTGCCTGGAATCGAAAATCTCACGCCAGCCGGCTGACCAAAGTTGACAGCCCTGTATATATTACCCTGTTCATGGTTGAGAAATCCCTCTCACAGTTTACACTGCTGACTGGGACCATCAAGGCAGTGGAAAACGCAGGTATTTTTGTCTGCTTTTCAGGTTGTTCGCTGGTGGACGCGTGCTTTTTGTTCGCTGGTGGGAGTGTGCTAACCTGTGTATGCGCCCACGTGTCTGTGCGCGCGCATCGGGGCGCAGCTCCGCCATTTGCGATACAGAGAGCAGAGGAGAATTGTAAATGCACGACCGTGTAGAGACAAAAATGACAAGCTGTTGTGTAAAAAAGATAACATAAGGCTGTTTGGTTTGTTTTTTAAAAGGACAATGAATATACCTGTTCTATAGGAAAGGTAACCTTAAATGACTTCTGTTCTGTTGTGATCTGGCACTATATAGAAAATAAAATGAACTTGGCCTTCAAGGGGGGGGCGGGAGGTGCCGTTTGGGGGGGCGGGGAGGGGCACCCCCCTTAACATAATGGTGGTGGAAACACTGCTATACATTAACTGCACCTTCATAATGCATTCATTTTGCATTCATAAAACGTCTTAATAATGTATTCAAAAAACATTCATAAACATCATGTATGTATAACTTAACATCCTAACATCCCTTAACAGCTGCAATATACATCAATAAGAAACATTATATAATAATAACAAACATCATCATTGTAAAATCATGTAATGTTTGTTGTTAATGTATATTAAGGCTGTTAAGGGATGGTAGGATGTTAAGGTGAACTTGCATGCTGCTTATGAATGTTCTATGAATGCATTATGAAGGTGCACTTAATGTAAAGCGTTACCTAATATTCTAACCCTCCGTTCATCTTTCAAACACTTCTCTAGTGTGCGGTTGTGCTGGGGTCTGGAGCCCACGCCAGGCAGCATGGGGTGCCAGGCAGGGTTACCCCCTGCATGGGATAACAGCCTGTCACAGGGAACATACACTATGGGGCAATTTAGAAATGGCAGTTGATCTAATTGCACAGAGTAGCCAGAGGAATTTCAGCCGACAAGGATCATGTGGGATCGGTTTCAGGCTACACACTGTGTTACTACTTTGTCCTTAATAATGAGCCATAAATTTGGTGATTTATGTTAATATTTAGGTTAAACTGTTTGAATCGTCTTGTGATTTGGAATGTTATTCATTGTAAATTACACATGGGAGAGTCTGCTGACTATCTTGGGTAGATAGTTTTATGTAAAAAGTAACTGAATAAATCACGATGACACGATGCACAAACAGGACAAGTCTAAGAGTATAACAGCAGGGCAAACAGCCTTGCCGGTTTGCATCTGTTTCTCATCGCCTCATTGTCCTTGAGCAGTTCTGTGAAGTTACCTGGTATAACAGATTCAGTGCATTTGGGTCTGAACGCCGTGCAGCCAAATTCTGCAGCAGTGGCACAGATGCTGCGAGTTTCTTTCACCTCAGCTAGCTGGCTTGCGTGGTGGAGATGGCGCACTTGCAGAATGCTCTCCTCTAATGCACTGGTAATGTTTCCTGCAGAGGTTAAAGCTGTTTTCCTCCGATATCTGTGGCAGTAGCATCTGATTGATATGGTTGACTTTGACAGTAATTTTGTAATGAACAAGTAAACAAAATACAGTTGTACCCAGATAAAATTTGACACACCTACTAGCTCAAGAATGTCAGAGATCATTTTCCTTACTCAAGGGAACAATATCAGGTCGCACATTTGGCTGATCTGGTTTATCTGCGCTTGACAGGTTTTAACGTGCGTCCTCCCCTGTGTCATGTGATCTTCCCTCTCTGCTCGCATTTCCTCAAAATGTTCCATCTCTGATGCGTCTTGCTCTTGTATCCCCCTCCTGTCTTATCAAATTGTTTTTCACTCTTGTTTTGCAGGAGACGCCAAGAGTCATGTTGGCCCGTTGCAAAAGGTAGGCGCTCCGTGCTGGAGGGGTTTAGGGGTCTGGGGGGGCTCCAGTGCTTTCCATGCTGAGGCGGGGGACCGTCAATCTGGGCCTGTAATCACTGCAGCAGATGACACTACTGGAGCGAATTCTCCCATTTTTTCCCCACAATGCCAGAGGACTTTTATGCAGTTTTGTACAGTAATTACCCCCCAGTCTTGAGTTGCTGTAATTTGAACACACATTTCGTTTTTATTTTTGTTTTTTTTTTTTTTTTTTTTTTTTGTGTAATTTCCTCCAGTTTGTTGCCAGGGCAGCAGGCGAAGCAGCTGCCATAACAGTATCTACCAAAGCTATAATTTTCAGACAACAGCGAATTTCTCTGCAATAATGTATTCTGTGTTGTCTAGTTTAGCGTCACAGCGCTAAACGGAAATTAACATTGTTGCCTTGTGCAATTCTAAAAAATAAAGCCGCAATTATCATTTTACGAATGATTATGATTTACGAATGACTTTGAAAATGATTTTTTTTTTAAAAATGCGCAACACACAACAAATACAGTGGGCAAGCTGTGTTAAACCAAAAGTAAAGTTTCATGCATCATCTGCAGCGAAATGGTTTGAGTAAAGTACAAATGGGGTTTTCTTTATCTCCTAATTTGATGGGGGAGGGACATGCATCATTTTACGGAGATGTGGTTAGCTGGCTTCCCCATAATTCTGCATGGCCTTCAGCCACACAGGCACTTAGCCTCCTGCTGACGTGCTGTGTTACGCCATGCTTTCGATCATCCAGAGCATTCTAAAGACCCATACACAATGGCAGCTCAGGGACAGGGAACAGTGTAGTGATTGGACACAATTCCATGACCCACAGTCAATCAGTGATAGGCCCAGAAAGGTAGCTTCTTTCAGTGTCATTGGTTATCATGGCCAGGGAGGAGGCCTTTATTCCACTGATTCCCCTCCTCCTCCCCCCCCGGCTGCAAGCAGGCAAATGCCGGCTGAGCTTAAGGTTTAGGAAGAAATATACCTTCTGAGTCTCACACATGATGGCTCTTCAACCAAAACAGGGCTCCCCTACCTCTCTTAAAATTACATTGCTAAAACACCATCAAAGACCAAAGGCATCTCTCAGGATATATGCTGTCAGGCGAGCTCCATGCTGAATTTATCTATATTCTTAACGATTAAAGGCTTTTTCTTGGAAAATAAATTCCAGGGATAATATATCAGTAGGATTTTAGGAGCCACGTTGAAGGCTCCTTCCTTAATTTTATTTTTCCGCTCTCCGTTCAGAATGTGCTGTTTTTTGTCTAACTCAGTGAATGCTTCATAACTTCATTATGCCATTTTTATCATAAAAAGGTTGGGTCAGGCCAGGCCCCTGGCTGACGTTAGCATTAGTGTTCCTGCTTGAAACACACCATCTCGATAACTGTAGCACCGGCCAGGCGAGTTACGTGCTCTGTTTATGTAATATTTAGTGCTGTATTATGGAGTCACTAATATCCCCTTTTCATAGAATATGCCAGTAAGACTTTTACAGAAAAGAAGGGATGTGATTCAGAAAATCTCATTTGGATGCAGGCAATCTGAGCTCCTAATAGTTTGGGTTGCAGAGAGGGCAGTTGTCTGTCAGCTCAACTGAGGTATGACCGTAAGGAAATGAGGTCGGCATTGACCTCTGGTCTGTTCCGGGTCAGCCCTGGGGTGTTCCCTCCGGCGGTGCGTTACGGTGCCATTTCACCCTGGTTCATGACCGGATCATTCCATGGTTTTGGTTACTCTTAATAATTAATATGTATAGAATTCAGTGTCAAATCGTGAAAAATAAAATTGTGAAAGGTAATGGCTGGGGTAGCCTGACACTGATCCCGCATGGTTGGGGTTTTTGAATGGTTGCAGTTATTTTTTTATTTTTTTTGTAGGGATTGAAGAGTGAAGGCCCTTTTTTAAATAGAAAAATTGTAAATGTTTTGTGACGATACATTCATCATGATTAAAGCGCTAGCTGGCTGAAAGGAGGTTCTTTTTCACTGCATAGGTAATCATATATTTTTTTAAAAGATTCATGCTCATTAGCATGTACTGAACACCCTACAATACATCCCACTAAACACCCTATCAAACTGAGCACTCTACCCTACATTACACCGAACACCCTATCCTATACTGAACGCCCTGCTGCACTTCATTCTGAACACCCTACAATACATCCCACTAAACACCCTATCAAACTGAGCACTCTACCCTACATTACACCGAACACCCTATCCTATACTGAACGCCCTGCTGCACTTCATTCTGAACACCCTACCCTATGTTAAACTGAACACCCTACTTTACATCATACTGAACACCCAGTTGAGCTTCATACTGAACTTGAACCATACCTTACATCATGCTGAAAACTCTACCATATTTCATACCGAATACTCTACCGTACATAATAACGAACACCCTACCATGCTTCATCTGAACAGCCTGCTGAATGTCCTTGGTCACCCCACTAATGTGTGGTGACCCCATGGAGCGGTCTAATCGCGGTGAGATGTTCAGTTCAGGCCGGTGGTCTCATGGCTGCCATTTTCCCTGACTCAGCACGGCCGGCCCAGCTGCTGACGAGGAACCTGGGGGGAACGGCAAGATCCGGCAGGGGAACAGCCGTCACAGCGGCCTGGAGCGGAGAGTAGAGGAGCTGGAGAAGGTACGGTGTGGACCAGGAGCAGAGAGCTCTCCCCCCTGTCACTCTGTGTCCACACGCTGCTCTCTGTAATATTAAAGGGTTATCAATCTTGAGCAAAATCTGATGTTTTTATTTTTCATTGATTTTATCTTTCAGTGATGCATTTATGATTTGTAGTAGGGTTTTTTGGTACTTTTACCTTTGAAGTGTAATTCCTATGGCTTACGGTACGAGCGCAGGGAGACCTGAGCTTTTTCTACTCCTTCCTGCTCAGGTTCAGGTCCCAGCCTGCCTTTCTTCATCCATGATTCATAAGTGTTCATGATCTCTTGCCACGGATTTATTGTGCGTGAAAGAAAATAAACTCTCCTTAGGCGCTTGGGAATCATAAAAATGCACTTGGGCCCTGGTTGGTGGAGGGCTTGGCATTGACAGGCCAGTTATCCTTCGGAAAATGCTATGAAAAGGCCAACCAGCAACTCGTATGTGTCTGGGATGGTGTGAAAAATAAAATTAGGTGTTTTTATAATAGTAGGCTTTTCATTCAAACTGCAGTAACTGTTCAACCAGTGATGACCTT
This sequence comes from Mormyrus hasselquistii, assembly GCA_026779605.1. Lineage (NCBI taxonomy): Eukaryota > Metazoa > Chordata > Actinopteri > Osteoglossiformes > Mormyridae > Mormyrus > Mormyrus hasselquistii. Next base: position 12,348,399 of record JAODKE010000001.1, read on the forward strand.
TTGAGCAACTGTAAATATCTGAAATTCCCTTTTGCCCTCTATCAATTCCCTTGTGATTTTCAAAGGTCAACCTGTTTGGTTGTTTAAAAAAGTGCTTTTTAGATGTGCTGATATGTGTCTCAGGTCTGAATTGTGGAAATGAATATTGGTAATTAGCTGTTTTCTCATCCCTGTAGGGTAGAGTTTTTGTGTACATAATATCATCTACTAAGAAATTTAGGTTGCGGTGTTCATCCATGCTGCTCATCCATCCGTCTTCCCACCGCTGATCCTGGTCAAGGTTGGGGGTGGGCTGAGGGCTGGAGCCCATCTCAAGTATCACAGGATTGGGCTGTGGTACATTCTGGATGGGATGCCACTCTGTCACAGGGCACATGCTGCAACATACTATGGGCAAATTTGGAGGTGCCTGTTCAATTTGTGTGAAATAACCTGGAAAAAACCAGCATGATACTGGGAGATGGAGAATGCTCTCTCATGTGCTGGGTGTCTGTCTCCAGGAGCTCGCCAGGGAGCAACAGGAAAACATCCGACTGCTAGCGGCCCACCAGGAAAAGGACGATCTGATCGAGAAGCTCAGGGAGGAAGTGGACCTGCTGAATCGGGTACGTGTGTGTGGTTCTGTGACGTGGGGCCGGTCTGACTGGGACGGGAACCCTGGCAGAGCGGCCGTGAAGGGCGCTTTACTCCCAAACCAGACTTCCGTTACATCTGTGGTCTTCATATGATGATTTTCCTTTCCACTGTAATGGACGGTCGCCGCCAGCAGCCGGCTCTCCTCAGCATCATTTCCCTTTGTGATGTCATCAGCGGGCTCCTGTCAGATGAGCCGTGAAACCATGAAGTGCCAGCTTTTATTTAAATCTGCACTTCAGTTATCGCTCCCCCAGCTTAATTTTTGCTGTGCGGTACTGTATGGTTTTACCACTGGATTGTGGCCACAGGCACAAGAAAAATGTAGATATATCCTGTTCTTTCATATTCTAGCATAGACTGGAATGTTTTTTTTTTTTTTTTATACATACAGGCGCTTCATGGTCAAAGAAGTTTTATCTTCAGCGCTGAAGTACTAACAAAACTAATAACTAGTTGAGCTTCATACCATAGTAATGCGTATAACAAGTTGGGGTGCTATGTAAAATGTAAATAGAAACGAAATGCAATGATTTGTTAATCATATAAACCCATATTTAGTTGAATTGTAAGTAGGACAAAGACAACATATCAAATGTTGAAACTGAGATTGTATTGTTAAATGACAAATGAATGTTGAATTTGATGCCAGCAACACGTTTCAAAAAAATTGGAACAGGGGCAACAAAAGACTGGGAAAACTGAGTAATGCTAAAACAAACCACCTGGTTGAATATCTCGTAACCGATTACGTTAATTGGCAAAGGTCAGTAAGATGATTGGGTATAAAAAGAACCTCCAAGAGAGGCATAGAGATTTACCACGAAGTGGAAGACTTTGTGGGGAAATAGTGCAACAATTTAAGAATAATGTTCCCCAACATAATATTGCAAATCATTTGGGAATTCCATTGTCATCGGTATATTACAGTATATTAATATTGGATAGCCGTGATCTTTAGGTCCTCAGGAGGCACTGCATTAAAATCATTCAATTCTATAGTGGAAATCACTGCATGGGTTCAGGAATACTTCTGAAAACCAATGTCACAGTTTGTCTCTACATCTACAAATGCCGGATGTAAATCTACCATGCAAAGAAGAAACCATATCTAAAGATGATCCGGAAATGCCACAGACTTCTCTGGGCCTGAGCTCATTTAAAATAGACTGAGGCAAAATGGAAAACTGTCCTGTGGTCTGACGAATCGAAATTCAAATTCTTTTTGGAAATCATGGATGCTGCATCCCCCAGGCTAAAGAGAAGCAGGACCATCCAGCTTATCAGTGGACAAGTTCAAAAGCCAGCATCCAAGACGGTGTGGGAGTGCATTAGTGCCCATGGCTTGGGTATCTTGCACATCTGGCAAGATACCACCAATGCTGAATGATAAGTACAGGTTTTGGAGCGAGATATGCTGTTATCCAGACAATGTCTATTTCAGAGAATTTCTCATATTTTTCAGTAAGACAATGCCAAACCACACTCTGTGCATATTGCAAAATCATAGCTCTGTAGTAGAAGAGTCCGGGTGTTAGACTGGCCTGCCTGTAGTACGGACCTGTCACCCATTGAAAATATTTGGCGCATCATGAAACAAAAAATACAACAAAAAAGTTCCTGAACTGTTGAGCAGTTGAAATCTTATATCAGGCAAGAATGGGGTGACATTTCACTTCCAAAATTCCAGCAACACTTCTAAGTTCTCAGGCATTTACAGAGTGTTGTTAAAAGAAGAGGTGATGCAACACTGTGGTAAACATGCCCCAGTCCCTGCTTTTTTGAAACGTTTTGCTGGCATCAAATTCAAATGGAGCATAAATTTCTGAGTTTCAACATTTGATATCTTGTCTTTGTTTTATTTTCAATTAAATATGGGTTTATAATGATTGGCAAAGCATTGTATTCTGTTGTAATTTACATTTTATACAGCAGCCCAACCAAACATGAAGTGTTTGTTTAAATACAGACGAAACAAGTCACCTGACTCTCCCAGTACAAGTGGACTTGTGGGACTATGGGGAGCTGTGAGTGTTACTGAGTGTGTGTGTGTGTGTGTGTGGATTAGGTTTATATTACATGGTGGGGACCAAATGCCCCCCACATTTGATCTGGGAGAATAACAGCTGCATTGCTTAGGTAGTAGATGTTGCCTTTCTGCTGTCTTTCAGCTCAATGTACCATTTCATTAATGACGACAGATTTTTGCAGGTATTTTTTAATCTGTTGCATAATTCATATTTTTTTTCCCTCTGAATAATAAATTTGAAATGACTGTTTGTTTAGGTTATATGTAATTGTATTAACAATGTCTGTTTATTTGACCGCCTATCTAATGGCCTCATTGTGTTCCCACCAGCTTCTGACTAATCTCCTTAATTACCCGCAAACATGAAAATTAGATGTCAGTTTTTATTCGCAGCCTTTTCAGGGTTCACTGACAGCGTTCTCCAGCGGTCATTTCTTTTACATTTACGTTTCATTTATTTATTTATCTAGGGTGACACATTTTTTTGTTCACCTCTAGAGCAGTCGGGCTCATGGGCCTACGCTCAGTGAATCCACTCCACTGGGTTATTCCGTTCCTGCTTTACAGGGATGATTTTCGGATTGCCGCTCTCACTCTAATCATTCGGCTTGACTGTCCTTTGTTCCGCTAATTGCTTTATTTAACAAGTGACAGAATTTTCTCTGCAGCCTCCAGAAATGATAAATCCTTATCTTGCTAGTGTACTGACACCAGGGTGATTTTATAAGATGAAGCTTGTTTGCATGTTTCCGAGGGTAATTTCAGTGTCAAGTTGTATATTGAACCTTATATCAGGGGTGGGAACCCTGATCCCTGGAGGGCTGCTGTGGTTGCAGGATTTTTGGGACGACCTATTGAATTAACCAGTACAGCACTACTTCTTTTCTGGCTGATTGGGAGGCCATCCCACCCCCCCGGCCCCACGCCGCACCCTTCCCCCCCCCCCCCCCCCCCCCCCCCCTCATGGAAGAGATTCCCCACCTCTGCCTTGTATGGTTTGATTGTGTTTACAGCTGGAGGAAAGCAATCCACAGAACATCTTTTTTTTTTTTTAATTTCAATGTCCAAAATTTCTTTTTGTTCCTCTCCCCAGGACCTGGATGAGCTTGAGGACGAAAATGAACAGCTCAAGCAGGAGAACAAGACCCTCCTGAAGGTGGTTGGTCAGCTGACCAGGTAGAGGACGTGCAGAAGTTCCCGGAAGACAGACCCTCGTGTGAACGCCGGTGTCTTACATCGCACACGCTCTTTTCCTGCTTCTGGTGTCTCTCTGCTTATCGGAGGAGGACCTGTGTAGCCAGGAAGACCTTAAAACTTTTAAAGCACCTTGTGATCTGTAAAATAAGGAATGTTTTTGATGGTGTATTTTATAGGTGTCATACAAAGAACCATACGGTGTAATGGGATTTTCACCTTAATTTGTTGGGTTATATTTAATGTAAATGTTTTGTACAGTGAATAGGCCTTACAGATGGTCAGTATGCAGAAGAAGGTCGTTCGAAGCCCCACAATGCTCTGTAATTGTTACACTTACGGCTGTTGCCTATTCTGATTGAACTGGGTTACCATGTTAGTCACTGCACAGCTAAATTAAACTCTCCAGATGTTAATTTGTTAGCGTGCCACAGCTGGTGACTTTCCTGTGGTCTGTTCCTGGTGTTTCCCCACTGGTGTTGTCCTGTATTATCTCACTATGAAGGAGCAGTTTGACTGAGTGTTTTTCCCTGTATACCAAAACTCAAAAACAGCAAAGAATATCTTCTGCAAGCCAAAGTGCTATGAGTCACAGTTAAAGGTGGTGATTTTGGTTCACTCACACGGAAGATCCTGCTGCTTGTTGTAGTCATGGCGTGGCAATGTTTGGCTGCTGCACTCTGTTAAAATCCGCATTCATACAGTACTACATTATTTACATTAAATTAATTAAATGTATTAAATGAATTAAATGTTATAAAAGTGTATTTTTTTTATTTCTCTCAGAAATGTCCTATTTTCCTGATGGAATGAGGAGATTTTTCATCTAGTAGCTAGTGTTTGATATGCAAGTGCTATGATTTTCAGAGATATCGATGGATTTAACCGAAGGTATACATACAATCCAAGTGTTTACAAGAGTGTATGAGATTTTTTTGTTCTTTTCCATTGTTGACAAATCTAGCCATAGTTTAATCGAGCAAGATAAATAGAGTATGCTGCTAAGGAGTATTTTAAAGCCACATCAATCACAGAAAGTCACTCTGCTGGAAATGCCTCTAGTGTGTGTTGCTCTTAATGATACGGAGAACAGGTGTATTATTTTATGGCTGCAATAACTGCATTAGATTTCGGTTTTCATGACTCAAATTTGGCTTATTTTAGGCTTATGTTTTTATTAAGTCTGCTCCTTTAAATCCAGTTATATTCACAAATGTACGTTTTCCCTAATTTGATGTGTCAGGTTATGTAGACTATATTCTGTGAACACTCTAGACTATGCATGGACAGCCTTAGACATCCAATAAAAGTTCAGTTATATCTTTTTATTGTTTGTCTTTGTGTTTTATGATGCCCCTAAAACAGTACTGTGGTCTGTCTTGGCCTCTCTGTGAATCAGTGCACACTGATTTGTTTAAGGAACACCAGCGGGAGGCTCTTTCAATAAAGGGCACTTTCCACCAAGAGCTTTTTAGTCCGTGAACATGGCAGCTGCCATGGTGCTTATGTAATTTATGTATTACGGGTCTTTGTGTACAATGTAATATAAAGAGGTTGGGTCTGGCTGGACCTTCTGCTGATTTGGTTTGCAGATGGATGCATTTCTCCTCCATTTATTACACAGAATTCTCTTAATTTATCCTCTACATACATTTTCATTTCTTCCTCTGCCATCCCACAGACAGATAAAACAATGTAATTACAAACCTGTTTTTTCTTTTCTTTTTTTTAACCTTGTTGCTCACAAGGGGGAAACTCAAAAGACTTGTATTTTGTTTGGTTAAGTTTAGGGCTGGGTAGGGGTTAAGGTCGTCATTGTTAGGATTAGGGTTATGATGCTTACAGAAATGAATGGGGAATCTTGTAAATGGACTGTGGGCGCATGTGCGCGCTTATGCGATAATAAACACGGTGGCATTATCATTCCTGTACATCGGCCTTGTAGGAATGGCTGGATTTAGGCCATGTGGAGTCCGCTGATATTAATGGGACTCGCATCACTGGGAATCCATCAGCGATAAACCCAGCAGAGTAATGGTTACAAATGAAGAGGTCCCTATATACAAATGCATTAGATGCATGGTGACTGATAAGCCTATAATCCTTTAAGACCCACCCTTATCTCATCCTTTAGGGCTCTGGGCTTTGCACTCGGGTCTCGTGCTGGATTCTGAGCAGTACTTCTCATGGCCGGGTCCATGTATCATGAGGAAGTCTGTCAAAGATCAGGTGACTTCTGGTATAATAGCTGACATCAGTATAATAGATTCCTTCCCATTTTGTTCAATGGAAAACAAACATTGCCAGTCATGCAGAATGTTAAACTGTATTATTTCTCTCCACCGTCTTTTTCCTACCTTCTATGTAGTGGGAATTATACTGAGGATCGTTTTATTTCCTGAATTGATAACCATATAATGCTTTGTCTGTTTTTACAACTGGAGATTTTACTGGACCGGTTCAGTGTAATTACCTTTTCAAGGATGATTAGTAGTCTGTTCACCATTCTACATGTCGGCAGATGGTAATTCATTCTATCTTCTTGTAACCGTTCTTGTTAATACGCAAATATGCTGTAATATTGACTTCCCTGTGCCTCTGCATTGAATCATTTCTTTTTATAATAATCTTCCATATTGGTCTCTCAAAGGAAAAGAAATGATGTGCATGTTTCCAATGCATAAATAACTTCCTCTCCATGCGTTTTCATGACAGAAGACAGCCGTCAATAGACATTTCAATTCTCAATGCTGACTTCTACCCTGATTGGTTTCTCAATTTTGTACATGGTGTTTCTGCTTAAGAACCTGAAATAAACAGGCAGTTTGGTAGCTATTCTGTATCTTTTCCGTATATGATAGCACCATCTCGGGCGTTTGTTCCTTTGCGTGACCCCCTCGCTATGTGAAAGATTCTTGCTTATATTCCAATGTTGCCTGTCACACAGATGTGAAGGTGAAGGTCTCTCTTCCCAAAAACGGTAACAGGTTGCCAAATGGGAATAAGGTGCACCCCATTGATGGAATTGCCGTTGAATTCTGGGCTGAGTGTGGGCGAGTCGCCCAGAGCTACAGCGGTGCTTGAAGGATAGCAGGCTTTGGGTATGGAAACATCTGTGTTATTCTAAAATCTGTCCTCTTGTCTGAGTTTGATAAGCTCCTTCTTGGAGATGCTGCTGCTTCTCTATTATATCACGCTCTGGCTTGGAGCACTTAGATTTTTGCTTTCAAGACTGCAAATGTTTGCTACCCACTCCGTCCATTCCCGACTGCTGTTGCCTTGTTACCAATTTTTGGCTAACTGTAAGACTGCCTCAGAATGCTTTTTTATTTTTCTCTGAGAATCGCAGATTTACTCAGATTGAGGATCTCACGTTTATATATGTGATGATTTTACTGAGTGGAAGGTTTATGTAAACAACAACATAAGTGTGAGGTCTGAGCACTCCGCTCGGGCAGGTCAGTATTTCAGGCATGTTTTTCTTGGGCCTGAATAAAAATGCCTCTTCCCTTTTAAGGCTTTTGCTGCTATGGGTATTACTTCAATTATTGCACAAACACACAAACAGGTGATTTTTGCCGGATGTATTCCGAGTGATTTTTTTTTTTTTCACCCTGAACAGCGCTTTTTCATTCAAATCGACATTTTGAATAAAAAAAGTAGGATGTCTTAGGTCATGCCAGAGATGAAGGTTAATCCCTCTCACTATGAATCTGCAGCCTATTTCCTGAGGTTATAGTACAATATTGTCCGATGGGAATGACGGTTTCCTATGTTTCAGAATACAACACACACTCTGATCAGAAGATTAAACACGACACAATCACACTATTTTCTATCTCGATTTTCTGTTGAACACTTCCTTCCCTCTGCTGCCTCAATTGATTGTATTTGCTATGTCTGCATCACGGTAGGTCTTCACTCTTCAGGATTTACAGCGTCTGGGTTGCATTTGCTCAGTCAAAGCACCAGGAGGCCATTCTCTGTTTTCCTTCTCGATGCCTTTGTCCAGCAGCCGTGTCTGAAGTGTGAGTATGACTGTTCCGTGATGGACTGGATTTATCTTGCTATCAGTAACATGAAAGCGGGTCATTTGTTTGGGAAGCTGGTTGTATCTGTCAGTAGAGTGTTTGCAGGCGCAGGATGGGGACGAACGTGACACATCATAAGTTTCATTGCTTTATTTGATTCTGAGGCTGTGAGCACGTCCTGTGAATAATATACTTCAGTGGTTATTGTACTGTACTTCTGTGTTAAACTCCCCTTACCAAACTTTGCAGGCCGACCGATAAAACAACCACACTTTTCCAGCACTTGGTATTTTTGCCAATATTTAATCTCAGTTAGGAAGATTAGTTGAAGGGTTGTTAAATACTTTTCCTACTGTTTCACCCTTAAATCATTAATCAGTCATTGCATACAGTAATTTGTCATTTCATTTTATGAGCAGATTTTTGCATGCTTACCGTTTGGTATAATTTCTATAACTACTACTTTCCACCCTTTTCTTATATTGCGCTGCATGCTGAGAGAATTGATAGGGTGTGAAAAGGCAACATAATAAACCTTGATAAAAATTCCAACAAGTGATATCAACCATATGAAGTTTTGTGACGTATTGTTAGTTATTGGATAGTGAATTTCAAAATAACAATGGTAAAGATGCACGATGAATATTTTACAGTCATATCTTTATCTACAGTTTTAAGTATTTTTTTAACTAGTGCATTATACTGCAGATCCTATTCAGTACTGATCGTGTTCAACAATTTTCCATCCATTTTCTTTCAAAACCATTTATATACAGGCGGGGTTGCAATCAATTTCTTTCATCTCCATGCTTTAAAAAAGGAGCCCTGCATTCATAGTGTTGAACAAATCATTAATAAACCATAAACGGTATTCACAAATTGTTCTGTCCTGAGTGGCTGTTCATCAGAATGCCACTAAGGATCTATCTGCAAAGTAGCAATCAGTCTGTTCTTGGTGACCGCCCTGCTGTAACTGCCTCCAGACTTTCATTCAGAACACGAGTTCAGCACCCACACATATGAGAAGAAATCAGATTATTGCTCACTGAGGAGTGGTGCAATGAGTATTGTCTATAATATGAACCAGCTCTATATCCTCGTAGATCTCCCCCTGCAGATGTCGTGTTTTCTGCCAGTGCTCATATTGCAGTTGGGACACTCTCATTCCTGCAAGTGTGATATTATCTATGAAAACACACCCATAACTGGAAAAGTCAACTTGACCGTCTACGGTCTGAGGAGAAACAAAGTCTCCTCCTCACTTCAGCCTGATTAGACCTTGTACTATCCGTTGAATCCTAAGCCTGATTCTGTGCTTGAGACCATGCCGGAGAGCTGATTCATCGACCGTCTGTTTTCAGGAGGACTGTATGGAAGGTTACCGTAAACCGGGGGCTGCGGACTCATTGCTGGCCGTTGGGAACATGTCACGGTGTTTTATAAGGAATCCACTCCCATGCATTCTGTCGTCTATTTTGTCTTGCTGGAAGTTGGTGCTTGAACATCTTATCAGTCTGTGCCATTGGTCACCAACTGGTGGATTCCAGACTGCATGCCCCCCCGCGACAAATTTGGCCTTGGCTTTGTGTTACCGATGGAATTTGGCCCTTGAGGAAAAACAATTGAGATCCCCTGGTCTTTGCTATCTTATCCCCAAGAGATCAAAGTAGTGTTTATGTCTGCACATGCTTTGCGTTAAATTCTACATTAATAACGTTAGTGTTGAACACTGTTGTGTGTATTCAGCAAATAGATTCAGATTAAGTAGCATCTCTGTTCACAATGAAACTTTTTGTCGTCGAATCGGGGAACTGTGTGGGGAAAATCCAGCACGTTTGTAAGCAAATCCAAGTTTACATGTGAGACATCAAGTGTCAGAAATCGCACTACTTGTCACAAATGATGGAACACAACGTTTTTTTTTAACGCATTAATTTATTTAGCATCATTTCTTTTTTTTTGCTGATGAAGGTTTCAACATTTTGGAAAGTCGGTGTCACTCTGAATAAATGATCATGAGCATCACAACAGCAAAACAGGAGGGTGGGAGAAAGGAATGGAGCACTTGTAAGGTCCCATATCAACAGGAAATAAAACATGTTTATTGAACATTGTGTATATGAAGTCAGTTATATAAGCACGATCAGAAAACCTCACAGAGTGAATCACGCTACGCACAGTGAAACGAAATCGTAAAACACCATCAAAAATGAAGGTATACACAGCAATCCAACTGCTGGCTCGCCGGTGGCGCGAGGCAGGGCGGCAGGAAAGAACACCCCGATTATTTTTCTACACGGTTACAGAGAAAATTTTCACACACAAAAATAGTCAAGCAGGCAGTTAATGTACACAAAGGCAACTAGGATCTTCCTACAGCATCAGATTCTAATACTTTACACAGCTTCGTCTGAAAGCTAGATGTGGCTTTTGTCATTGTTTGCGGAAAGGTTTGTCATGGTCACACAGCAAGTTCTGCTTTTTTCGTCATTTTATTTATTTATTTTTAGCTGCTTTGAATCTTGCACATATTGGCGGGAGTCTGTAAAATGTCACTTTGCACTGGAGGTAATGGCTTTTGTGTTTGTGACTTTACACACGTGGCGGTCGGGTACACGTGCCCCCGTTACGGCCCGGCCGTGATGCGTCATTTTGTTTGACGCATCTCTGTGAAATCTTTCGTTTTTGTTTACTTTCATTCCCCACCAATTTCAATTTTTTTAAACGAGCATTTCAAAATATTAAATATAAAGCTATTAAATAAAAAAACAGGTCCCACAAAGTGAATACACTTTGTAAAGGCAATATCACTCATTGGGCCATATATAATTTACAGTATTTAACAGGTTTGGAATAATTAAATGATCTATATAATTCAATGCACAGTTACTGAAGTCGAACAAAGAACTAATATTTATTGCAACAATTTAAAAAGTGCCCACTACATCTCATCTCTCTGGAAAGAGAGGGAGGGAAAAATGAAACTCAAAACACGAAGTCCACTACGTTCAGGCACACATTTTAAAACTATAAAACAGTTCAATAATTTAAAAACAAAACAGGGCCCTAAAACAGGAATGGAATGATCTGATGAGTATTAAACTAGACTCGGGCTATAACAGAAGTGACGTAATTGATACTTTTTCCATTTTAATTCCAATATTAATTATATCGGGAAAAATATAAAAGTATATACAATTTTTGGTGCCATGTTTTGGTGTTAACCAATGATATTTTCCTGAAACATTTCAATCTGGATCTGTGTGCAAGGAAATAATGGAAAAAAAAAAAAAAAAACATTCAAGTTGACTCTTTCATGGAGTGATACGTGATACGATGTATTGAGCTCTAATATAATCTACCCTGACTCAGTATGTGCTGTGTCCTAACCAGGTCTTGGAAAGTAGGTTATCCAAACATGTCTTCCTTGGGCCACGCCACCAAGGCGACACTATGGGATGGACGTACGATATTGCACAGTGCTCTACAAGATGCTGTGTGAACGGACTCACTCCGGTGCACACCTCCCGTGCTCCTACATACAGCCGAGTGGTTCCTGATTGGCTTGCGGCTAATGGACAGCTGATCCAGTGCGGCGAATCAGCGATGCAGTAGAAGAGGGATTGGCAGTATTTATACGTCACTACAGAAGAGACTGGTCACTATCTGTTAAGAAATCTACACTTCTAAGCACGCACAGTGGTCACAGTGATACACAAAGCAGTCCTCACAGACTTATGGAATGACAAGTAGCTTTATAATAGTGCTATTCACTACATAATTACATTGAAAACATAAAAAACTCCTTCTGAAGCTAGCGCCTAGTACAAATAGAAGGTTCCTCAAAGATAAGAGATAAAAAGATAAACGGTTTTAGTTCAGTGTTGCTTTTTTGTCCCATTTGTTCCTATTGTTTTTTAGCTTTAATAAAAGACAAATGGGGAATTATGCTCATTATCTCTGCAGACCATTAACTCCTACGGTTTCTATCATATGTCTTCTTCCCTGTAGTATTTATTTTAACGTCAAAGCGGCACAAGCTAAAATATTTAATATTAACCAAGTAAAATGAAACTCTGTCTCTGTTGTCTTTTTTTGGTGTATGTTCGACAGGGTCGGTGTGCAGTGTCTAGGACACACGCCATGACCAGTGGCGGTACTTGAGCGTCACGCATTTCGCATCACGCATCACAAGCAGCGAAAGGCGGCAGTCATTATTATCCAGTGCAAAAACGGCAGCCACGGGAGAAATCAAATTCGGCAGTGAGGCATGGCTAACTCTATTTGTCACTGTGAGAAGGCAACAGAAGTAACGTGTGCTATTAACGTAATGTTTTGCAACCCAGTCCATGGGGATCCCCGGACAGTACATGTTTTTGCTCTGGGTGGGAGCAAAAACATGGACCGTCAGTGGGTCCTCAAGAACCGGGTTGAGAAACACTGTATTAACGGCACTATCAAAACTGAGGACTGTTCTCGAGAAAGGAAGCCGGCAGACGTCGCCTACAACGCGTGCGCACGGAGAAACAAAGTGGCTTCCCTGAAAATGGCAGTGCTTTGACTCAAGTCAGCTTCACCCCCATGTCAGCTATGGCATGGATGAACTCCTCAACCCAATAAGCCACTGTTTTTTTTAAACTCGGCAGTACCTAAGAATTTCTCTTGATTTGTACCGATTGAAGGCAAGGGGGGGTCCTGCAAAGACCCCAGAGGAAGCTCAGCCTCCCCCCAACCTGGTATTTAGCAAAGGTTATTTCTACAAAAATCATGCAGTTCCCCAAAAAATAGTCAGAAGTAAACTTTTTTTCCTAAAAAATTAAAGCAGGAGCCAAAAACTTTCTCCCTAATTGGAACTCAGACTAGAAAATATACACTATAGCAAACAACAAGGCTATTGAGCAATTAAGAAAACGTTAATTAAGCTCCAAAGACACGATGGTAACAGCTTGGTTCTGCTTTGTGTGGGGATAGGACATCAGATAGACAGACAGACAGACAGACAAGTTCAAGAGGACCAGTTGTTAAAAAAAAGACAATTCACGTAAAGAAGTGTCTAAAAAAAGACCCGCAACTGTGTCACACTGCAAAGACTCAAACAAGGAAAGGCGGATTGGCTTGCATCGACTTTGAAATTTCTCGGAATATCAGCTCTCAAGATAAATCTCACGGGTCCTCTGCTCGAGAACCAGCTATAAAAAGTCATAAGAAACCATGTGCTTATATTGAGCAGCATATAAATATATCATTAATGGAACCATATTAGTTAATGGCCTTCTAAGGTTTTTTTCCCTCTTTTTGATGGTTTGGTAAGTAAACAAACAGACTGACACCGTCCTTTACAATTTGAGTTTACCTCCACTAGCATTTTGCAACTTGGTGTTCTGCTTCTTTTTCTGGAATGCAGTAAGATAGATTCTGAATATATCAGCTCTCCTATATCTCCATTTACATAATTTAAAATAGAACATCTTATTAAAAACATTGAGATATACATAGATTAGGAAACGCTAAACAACATACAAACACACAAACTATAAATCATTTTGTCTGCATACTGATATATACAACTGTGTGGTACAATAAATAATTTGTCATGCGCTATCTATACAGATCATATTGCTTAAAAGAAGGGGAGCGTGTTGGGCGGGTGAGCTATCTTTTGGGGGGTGGGTGTCACAGAGGGAAAAAGGGGTTTTAAAAAGGCCTATACACCTGAAAACCAGAATCTGAGGTGGGGGGTACGTGACTTTTTTTTTTGGAGATTTGGGCAGGGAAGGGTAAAAAAAAAAAAAACATGGAAGTGAGAGGACCCATAGACCACTGAGGTATTTACACATACTGGAGAATGATCACTACACAGGCGCGCATCAAAAAAACAAAGAAAACAAAAAAGGCGGCCCCTATTTCTTGCTGCTGAGCTGGGCGTCCACCTCCTCCTCGGGCTTGAGCACGTGCCACTGGGCGATGGGTCTCCGCGGGTTGGCCAGCATGTCTGACCAGTGCCGCAGCTCAGTGCCCGTGCTGTTCAGGCCCACGAACACCTTGCCAATGGCATCGTTCTTGCCGATCTTGTCATAGTCCAGAACAGTCACGACAATTTGCACTTTCTGCAGGGGGGAGATGGGGGGTTTCAGGAGTTGATAAGAAAAAGTCACAAGAAAAAAAAAAAAGAGGAGTGAGAACTCTGAATGATGTTGTTTGTGTTTTTCTAACCTTTCATTTATGCGAGTTTCCGTTCGTTACACGGAGACCGTTGGCTGACTACTCCAAAAATGCATGCTTTTTTCACACTGCTCCTAAAACATATTTCTGATGTTTTTCTTCAAACAAAAGGGTCCTCTCCTTCTTTTCCACAACACACTCCAGAGTCACTTTGAACCAATTTTGCCCGGGAATGAACAAAGTAATGCCGGAGCCTTTTCCTCCTGTGCTCGAAGACGGTCCTGGCCCCAGACAATCTGGAGCAATTTGGAAGTGCATTTGTCTTGATACATCAGAAAAACCCATCTCCCTCCCAGGGGGGGTTATCCAAGGAAGGAGCCCTGCCTTTGCTTGGGCTGAATTGTGGCAGGCAAAGGCCATTTCTTGGAGGGAGGATTTATTGAGAATTATTATTATTGTTACTCTTAATACCCTCCCAAAGCAGAGGTATTGATGTTTTTGGACGCGTGTTTGTCTAGGAGGTACATTTATCATGGAACTCATTACAGCTTCTCACTCAAGAGGAAAGGCAGTAGAATTCCATGCCTGAGCACCTCATTCTGGCACGGAGTGATCTTTCCCGTGGCATGGGGCCGGACGGATGAGCTCGCCGTGATTACATTCGATCCGTGGGCTCAAGAGGAGGCGCTGTCGCCCGGCCACTGGGGGTCGCACTGGACTGGCCTAATTTGCCTTATATTGGACTATTGGTCAAGTCAAGGAAAAGGGATCCCACGGGACGTGGACGACACCGGGAATTGGCAGAGGTGGAGGTGGCCGGCATGGGTATTAATGCCGGTGTTTGCGGACATGCAGGTGCCACTCGAACATGAAACTTGGAACAAGCCGCTTGTCCTGATCTATGAATAATTAGTAAATTTACGCTAATTACCGGCACGTTCGCCCCTCCCCACTTCCTGTCCTCATGTTTTGTGTCTTTAAGATTCCATCAGCGACAAATTAAGGAACTTTCGGTGAAAGGCGAGCTCTGTGAACACACAGAACAGCTGGAGAGGCCAGTAACCCCAACCACACACACCTGGAGTGTGAAGGGCAGGTCAACACTTAATATCCAGATCACTGGGAAAAACTCAGTTACGCCAGTTAAAAATACAACATAATCCTTGGTCCCTCGTTATATTTTTAGAAAAATGGCGAAACTGCATTGCAGCTGCAAAAAGGCATAAAACACTTCAAAGGGAAACGTTCATATGTAAACATAAGGACAGGAAAGCTGACATCGTCCCGTCCTGTTGTGAATAAACAGTTGGTTTTAAAACTGCCGACTAACATGAAGAACCAGATGGAAAATGTCTTTTATCTGAAAGGAGAACCTCACCTGGATTTGTTCGAACGGCACTTCGAAGCTGAAGGACTCATTGTAGTATGGATTGAGGGTGTTCTTCTTGATTGTTGTCTTCTTTTTCTTCAGTCTCTTCCCGTTCTGCATCAGATGGATTTTAACATATGGATCTGTGGAAACATAACATTTTTTTAATTCATACTTTTACACAAAGCGATGTACATTATTGGACAGCAGGGTCAGATGATCCTTGCACCAACTAGGGATTAAGGCCCTGCTAAAGGGCTCAACAGGGAACCCATCGGGGGATTTGAACCAGCAACCATCCCATCACAGGCACAGCACCAGCATAACCAGCTAAGCCACAAAACAACCAGGAGCAGAGCATGATTTCAGCTCCATCCATTATCATCATCAATTTCATTTCACATTGGCTTTCTGTCCAACAGATGTAATTCAGAATGAATCACAAAACATTTGATTATTATAAGGAAAATACTTCAAAGAACGCGCTCTGCTTCTCAGGACACAGATCTGTGCTTTCCTGCTGTAGAAGTGTTTTGGGATGCACCTCCCCCCATTTCCAGAATTTTCTCTCCAGTGCCCCGGATCCTGAACCCCAGCCCTCAATTAGCTATATAACAATCAGATCGAGGGCGCTTAATCTTAATGCAATCACATCTATCATTTCTGTAGCTTAATAATGTAGCAATCAGGATGCTCGAGTGCTGCATGTGATCTATTAGTAGTTCCTGAATGGTAATTAAGCCTAAAAATGCAAAAACAGGAGACGGTGGTACACAAGGGGTTATTTTGGGAGCAGAGCTTCAGGACATAATATGCCTTCGCACACAAGATGAGACAAAAAAATTCAGTGCAGGCAGAAAAGCCAGGATCCTCTTATTTTGTGCTAATACTCAAACTGTGACTCAGCTAGGGCTTGGAGAAAAAGCCGACCCAAAATAAAACCTCAATACTGACAGCATTCCCTGTAAACCAACTCCAAGGCAGCCGGAAGGAAACGTGAAGCCGAGATGCGTTAGCGGAACTTAGCGGAGCCGGATCCCATGCAACGGAATTTATCCGGGATTATTTCAGACGTCCCAGATAAACGCTGAAGCGCTGAGCACCTTTACTCTGACCATCTGTGACTTTCACAGGACTGGCAAATATTGGTAAAGCCTAACGCCCCTAATCTTTTATCCAATTTAGATGGATGAGGCCTGACAGTAAATTAGCACAATCACCCCAGCATTATTCGGTGGGTAGGAGGTACCGGGGGCAGGGGGGTGAATGAGCACCGTTACCCTTACGGCTCAGGCAGTGCGAGGGGGCACTTTGCAGTCTAAATTGCAGCCTTTCCTGCAGTTGCCCTGTCAGCTTCACACTGGTGTAGAAACAGTTTCTCCGTCATTTTATGTGAACCGCATGCTACTGATGTTTTCATTCACACAGTCCGCTGTTCCTTGCATGCATGCTGCTGTAATCATACACAACTCTGTATGAAGCAAAAGAGCTTCTCTCAATCGTTAAATGCAATTCAGCTTTTGTCTTTTCATCAGTGACGAGGGCTGAGGATGACTGAAGATTTCATTGAAGTCCCAGACATCAAAGCTTTCTGCCATTGTTTGTGAAATTCTGAAATGATGAGTAATATATTTAAGATCAAAAGGAGGCGATCATCCGGGGGCAAACAGGCCGGTTTATGTGGACGTCACGGGGGAGTCACCATGGACGCTCCCACTGCTATCTGTGCGCATGGGAGCCAGCATGTCTCATGGTGACAGCAGCGCCCCTCTGTGGAAGTCATGGTTCAGAGTGACGATCTGTGCTGGGGGCCCGGGTGAGATGGAAAGAGTACTGGAGGGTGGCTGTACATTTCTGGGGACGTGTGTGTGCGTGCAGATATGGTCGGTAGGCAAATTATCCATAGACAGAGCTTAGGGGGGAAAGGGGGGTCCAAACAGGGCCAGTCCTGGGAGCTCCCCCCCCACAATAAAACCAGGAGAATACCACTGTGTAACGTACATCCACTCAGCTCTTTTAGATGCAGAAAACATGGGCTATCAAGGCATGACATATAGATCTCATCACTGTGAGGATGCATTCACCAATTTTAAAGCCCCCCCCCCCCCAGCTGTTAGGTTTCGGGGGCCTCTTGTCACTCTGGGGGAGTCAGGCCGCCCACAAACACCGACGTGCACTGCAGAGTGTCCGGCATTTCCACTCCGCTGCTGCTTCTCGCGCGGTCGTTTCATTTTTCGTCCGCACCGCATTCCTCCGCCAGAGAGGCCCCTCCACTCGTGCCGAGCTCCGTGCTCTGACCATATTAGGAGCCCAGCAGTGAGCAGTTTCTGCTCTCCAGAGACCCGTCAGCTGGGAATGTCTGGCCCTCGCAGCCAAACAAAGCAGCGACGGGATTATAACATTAAGGCAGCCCTGACAAGTGTTGAGGCCGGCCTCAGTCGCTGGCTTGCTCCCCCAGCTAATGCATGGGAATGTTTTAGATCAGCGTGCTGCGGGGATCTTTAAGGCCTCTGAAAAGGATAGAAACAAAAGAGCAGGCAAGGAGGCTCCTAGAAACCACGGGATAAACTCCTTTGTCACTGTAAAGCTGTTGTTTTAGGCAGTTTTTTTAAGGTTCCCTAATCGTAGCCTTGCAACAAGGAGGAGAAAATAATGCAAAGAAGACTAATAGAAGACAGCTATCTAATCAAATGATTTATGTAGAAATAAATCCTTACAGCTAACCCTGGAAACCATTAGCATTTATATTTCATATGATTAAATGTAACGTCAAATTGTTATTTGTTTTTGTTATTTTGGCCAATCTAACAGATAGTGTGTTACTGTAAAAAAGAGGGGGGGGGGGGGCTTTCTGCTGTTGTTATAGAATTACAGCGCCACCTGCTGACAACTAGCGGCACTGTATGTGCAGCAAGTGATACGGCTGTTTGAAGTTGGGATATTGTCATAAGTGTTCGCAGTGCTATTATCTAATGTGGGTTAACAAAATAATAAAATAATATCAAGCAAGTTTTTAATAGTGCAGACGCTCCCCCGGTTACGACGGTCCGTGTGATGATATTCCCACTTTACGATGGATATTCCAAATCAATTCTGTTTTTCACTTTCAGTAGGTTATTCAATAAGTTACATAAGGTATCCAACACTTCATTATGAAACAGGATTTGTGTTAATGATTTTGCCCAACTGAAGGCTAATGTAAATGCTCTAAGCATGTTTAAGGTAGGCTAGGCTATGGTGGTTGTTAGGTTGTATTAAATTGCATTTTCGCCTTACAGTATTTTCACCTTACGATATTTTCGCTTTATGATATTTTCGCTTTATCGGAATGTAACTCCATCGTAACCCAGGGAGCATATGTACGTGGCTCTTTAAAAGGCCAGTATAGAAAAGCAATATATCTTAATGGACGGAATTTCACTCAACAAGTAATGAAGAGTATTGGTTAAAGAACAATGTAGAACTCGTTTACTGAGGTACCACGACCCAATAGAAAGAGTAGACTCTCTTCCTGGTCTTAAAACGCATGTCTTGCTCCCTTTGCATAGTAGAGGTGACCGTGGATGCAAGAAAGATCTCCTAGCTTGTAAGTTAGCATCCGTGACACCAACAGAACCCTGCAGCTGTTTGCGTTTTATAGTTTGGTTTCTGTACATTGGTAGAGAAGGAAGCATTACTGCTTCACACTGTAAGTGTAAACTGAGATCTGAGAAAGATTGAATGTCCTGTCTGTTGCACTCATGGTGGATGAGCAACTACCTTAATGACGTCTCCCTCACATTTTGCTTCACTTGTAGCAGGTGCAGTTCTGCGTGGGTTATTACGCTCCGCTGGCTGTGGCGGCACCGCGAAATGAGCTGCAGTACGTAACGTGTCCGGGGCACATCTTACATCAACGACGGGTGAACAAGCAGCATTTAGACCTGTGATTGGCTGGCACCGCTTGATAACTACTCTCTGGTGCGCTTTGGGAGGCTAATCTTCTTAAAAAGGAAAGGACCCAATTTAAGGTAATTAAGCCATCTGAGTAAACCCGGTCCATATCAAAACAGCTCCTTTTTCCGGGAGCCAGGCGCAGGCTGTTTCCGTACCAGACTAGGGATCCCAAACAAAAAGATTTGACATCCGACAGCCCATCCCTCCTAGTCTCGGGCTGACTGCGATCTTTCCATTTTCCTCGGATGAGCAACCGGTGTACTGAGGAGGCCCATGTCACCCAGGGGGGGGAGGGAGATGGCCCTGCATCTTGGCAAGCGCTTACCCCCGTGTCCATCGATGCATTTGAGCGTAGCCCCGTGCTGCAGGAGATAAACTCCCGTTTGCTCACAGACCAAAATAATGAAGCGATCTCAGAGACCGATACATGAAACTGACTACGGGCGAAGCTTCCAAATCCTCAAAGGTATTCAGTGTTAAACTGGTGCCAGTTTGTGCTTCGGATGGGAGCGAGGCAATCTATACATTTCCTCGTTAGCATGTTACAGCTTCCGTGCCAGTTAAATTATACAGTGACTCACTGGAAAATGCAGTACGCAGATCCGCTCGTTATCTAGTCAGCCGACAGAATGTATTTAACTTGTTAAATCTAGCAGAGCCCTTTTCTCACTTTCCATCAGAAGATGACAGCTAATATTATAACTGACGCTTGTGACCACAAAGCCTGAACTTTGAACATGGATATGATACCTTGACGCCTTGGCTGAGATCCGAATGGAAAGTAGCCATATACTGTGCAGAAGTGATGCTCAGTCTCAAGGTAACAGATGGTAAGTAAAGCTTTGACAGAACAACGGTGAAGGAAAAGCTTGGTGTCAGTCAGTTGATATCGATTTTAGCGGCATAATTGCGACTCCTTCCGAGTGCACAGACAAAGAGCAAAGTGGACCTGCTATTGGACGATCACAATGACTTTTCCCTTCCTTTTTCTTATTCATGTCCAATACTTTAATTTTCAGCCATCAAGGTCTTTGTTGTATAAAATGGACAGACAGGGCATGGCAGTCGGGCTACATACCCTATAGACTGATGACAAGCCCTCAAACACAATGATTGGGCAGCTATGGAGAAAATGATGGGTCATGAAACATCATAAACCCATCCTGGGCACTCTTCCTGTCATGTGCGGCACCCGGCAGGGCGTATTAAACTGCCGCATCGCATGCCGGCGATCGGACCGGGAGACCTCTTGAACCGTAGGCTTTATCCTAAAGCAGGTGTCGGTATCCGGTTGGTGGACAGAGGAATAGATGTCTAACAAGGCTGGATCATGAAGCAATTGCTACAAAGTGGGAGCTCTGGAGATCTGCGTTTGCCGTTTCGGTAATTATTTATCGGAAGTCCTGGTCACAGCTGTCCTGACGCAGCCGGTGTCCCGCATTGCTACACATCACCTGGTTCTGGACTAGTTCACGGGTGTTGGGTCAGTCAGAGGGCACCCTGAGAACCACAGAGTTAGAGAACCGAGCTTCTAGCAATTCATATAAACCACTGGCAAATCTGGGCATCTGTCCAGAGCAGCGGTAGTTCAGCTGGCTGAGAACCAGAGGGTCAGTCTGTCTGAGATAACTGCTTGGGCGTGAGCAAAGCCACCAAACACAAACTATTAAGTTTGATGCTCCCTGAGATGTAGCTCATCAATCGTCCATCTTTACAGCTTGTCGTTTTAATGGCTCGCTTTAGTCAGAGTACCTCGCTCAGGGGCCACCAACGTCCTTCCTCCTGTTATCTGGAGCCAACGACTTTATGGCCACGGTAATGCGCACTGTACTAACGACTGCCCTAATATAAGCTGTTGTTCAATACATATCTTCCATAGCTGCTCATCCAGTGCAAGGCCGAGGAGAGCCTGGA
This sequence comes from Mormyrus hasselquistii, assembly GCA_026779605.1. Lineage (NCBI taxonomy): Eukaryota > Metazoa > Chordata > Actinopteri > Osteoglossiformes > Mormyridae > Mormyrus > Mormyrus hasselquistii. The sequence goes on from JAODKE010000001.1 coordinate 12,369,667, forward strand.
ACCTAATCTAGGAAGCACGTGGCACTGATATCAAACTGTATCCATACTGTATTTTCACACAAACATCATATTGCATTTATACTTCGTTTGCACAAATATCATATCGCACAAAGCAATCTTATTCTGCACTATGCTTCCAAATCAGAAAGCTGTCAGCACTTTACTGCCGCTGTACTTAAAATACTTCTCAGCTCATTTCCGCCCTTATTTCTGTATACTTGTATATGGAAAGATGACAATAAAGTTCACTTTGACTTTGACTTTAAGGCAAGGGACACCTTGGATGGTTTGTCACCAGGACACACAGTCACACCCTGTAAGCAATTTTAGGCAACCAGTCCATGTGACCATGTTTCTGGACTAGCTGAAAAAGAAATTTCTTTCAGGCAGCCAGGAATCAGTTACTAAATAATAGTGATCCCACGTTTGGGATTCAGCAGGATATTTAGCCAGTGTGGCTGCTCTTTGCTCACGGCAACACAGGACTAGTAGCTATTAGTGAATATTTTTTTATCCATATCTGTCAGCAGTAATACATGTACGATATTTAGGATTAAGGCAGAATGCTGTCAGCCAATGGCAAACCTTAACAACAGGAAGCCGTGCAAATCATTTACCGGTACTGTCTATATGATATTTACAACCCTGGATGTCATAAAAGAGGTCAGGCCACATCAGCAATTAAAATCAGCCATTTTTTTACCCTTTATAAATCCTTATTTTTTGACCTCATAATCTGAAAGCCATTTTAATATTAAAGAGACAAATGACCACCACCAAATTCAAAAATGTCCCGACACAGTTCTTAACACCTCTGAATAGACAAGTTTACTGCATCATCTGTATTCTTGGTAAAAACCAGTAAAGGACTCAAAAAAAAAACGTTACCTTGACTACGCTCGATTGGCTCAGATCCTCCTCAGGAAAAAAAATCCTCACACTTTCTGGTCTGGTGAGACAGGGAGCAGATCAATAGTCATCGTGAAAGGGACCATCGATTTCTAAATTCTAGGAATCAACCGCTTTGCTGGTGATTTTTGATGGCGGCCAGGGCAGTTGCCGTTCGCACATAATTAGAGGCGAAGATGATTGAGCGGCAGGGCGCTTTTATGATCCGGCAGATCATGGACAGAATGCAAAGCTTGAAGTCTGAAGATGTAAGAGAGGGCAGGGGAAAATTTATTTTTTTTGGGGAATGGTGGGTGGGGTGGGGGTCTGCTTCATACTTGCCTGCCACTTAGCCGCTCAGGCTAATATAATGCTCTGGGTTTTCCCAATAAGTCAGTTCATATGAGTCGAGCAGAAGAAACATGCCTGGTGTATCAATGTAATAACAAAGACGTGAGCCGGGATATAAGAGAGTTACAAAAGAGGCTTTTTCCTTTTTTTAAAAAAAAAATCCCAGTATTTCACAGCCTCTGATTCAGTTCAGTGAACATGCTGCTTGCCCTTGATTTTGAGTAATGAACGATACATAACAGTTTGTCCTGCTACGGCATTAGAACAATGTTCACCTGACATCCCACCGCCAAAGTCATTTGTTTGCTTCAGTTTGAATCAAGGGCAAAATGATTTCCACTGATGGGGAATTCATGTGTTAATCCGCAGTCATCTTTTTAACACGATACATTTTGAATGATTTTTTGGATTGCAATTCTGTTTACGTATAGAAATAGCAGCAAAAAGCATAAACATGATAGATAGATAGATAGATAGATAGATAGATAGATAGATAGATAGATAGATAGATAGATGTTTTAGATATGTTCTAC
>JAODKE010000001.1:12380346-12402363 GCA_026779605.1 Mormyrus hasselquistii
GTGTTAGGACTGTGGTGGGTATCTGTGGTGTTAGGTGAGTTGGGCGCGGTGGAGTCTGGGGGGGGGGGGGGTGGGGGGGGGGTCTGGTGCGGGGGGGGGGGGGGGTGGGGGTAGGGGGGTTGTCATAGGTACCTGCATGACATTGGGAAAACAAACTCCACGCAAACTCCACCCCAACCCTGGAAATATGGACTAATATCATATAGGTCCCAGCCCCCCGTTACCCTGACAAGTCTAACCACATAGACGATACATGGCTGGATGTATAGATGGAAAAATCTGTACAAGATGATAAAAAGGCATCAAACTCTTTGAATCTGAATGTTGGGGTGCAGCATTTACAAAAACATTATCTTGGTCCACCTTAACGTGCCATATTCCCGAAGATTCCAGTGACGGGGACAGCATTTTGCCGAGGGTACAGTCATGTCCTCCATTTCAGGGCCAGAGCTGCAGACTCGCCCTCGTCTGTAGCCCCCGCCAGCAAAGTGACCTTTCCCTTCCTGCTGGATGGGCGGGTCTGTCAGGCCCATGAGCCGCAAGGGCCCCAGCGGGACGGGGCAGGAGGAAGGGGCTCGTTGCTATGGCGCGGTACCCAGGGGGTGTCATTTACAGCTGCCGGAGGTATGTGTGTGAGGAAGCCCTCCAGTCAACAGTACACAGCCCAACGAAGAAGATCCAAAAAAAGGTAAGATAAGACTAGGGTGTGACATCTGTGTAATACATTTTGATGTGATTTTACTTCAGCAGACCACTGTTATTTCCGCCCAGGCAGAAAAAAAAACTCAGGGAAGTCAAACAGAGAGTATTAAAGATTCACACTGAAGATCTGGGCATCTGCTGCTTTATGTGCACAGATGACGTCCAAGATAACCACTTAAATCATAAAAACACATCCTAAAGAATCACATTCTGGTACAGCTTCAGCTTTAAGTGGATTCTGCTCAGCATTCACAAGTTATTTTTATTAATGACCAATTAAGACCATCTGCTCCTTTCTTAAAAGATGCATTTGTGTAATGTGCACTTATATTTTGACATTTTTAATGCAATGTTTTGTTTACTATTCTAGTTATTGTACTAGCTCTATAGTCTGTAATGCTTTTAAGGTAAACTGATCTAGAATAAAACAGATAATAAATCCGTCTGCTACACATGCATCATGAGCAGGTGCTGGGGAGCAGCGCAGAATGTTGAAAAGCAGAGAGCAGCGATGTTGGGGGACCTGCAGGGGCGGGCTTTACTTACACACACCTATTCCTGGGACACACATAGAAACCGGGCTCAGTGATGGACACACGGCATGTGAGCTCTTCTATAACCTACGTCAATTAGGCACATAGATGATGGAAAGTGACAGCAGGAATGTCACACTATGGATGCATCCCTGAATGCGTTCTAATGACTACAGATCCCAAAATAGTGTCCCTGCCATGCAGGATAAACATGCGACTTTACGGAAAGGCAACTTCCTAATTAACCTTTTACTCGGAGCATCCATGGCTAAAATACACATCGCCATGGCAACCTGCCTGTCCTGCACACCGTGACATTTTCCACTGGAACCGAACGCGTGAGGGAGTCACGCGCTGATTTATGAGGGGGGGCGGGGGGGGGGACGGCGACATTTTCCTGAGAGATCGGGATTTATCAGGTATCCAGATTTATTCAGTTGTTACCTACAGACACAGGTACTTTCACCTAGAGATGTCACACAGTTTATAGGCTGAGCACATCCCTGATCCTTAATATTTATCGAGTAAGTTCAGGTTCAGAGGTTTGCCGATGCTCCTTTATCGCATTAAAACCTGCTGCACAGTGCTAACAGCTCCGACTCTCTGATTTTTAACTTCTAAAGACTCCAGCTTCATTAACATATGGGATGCGCTGTTTGATTTGATTCATTCGCTCTTATCCGAAGAGACTTCCTGTACACGATTTCATATTGGAATAATACACAGCTCCCCATGTGCGGTGTAGCCCCTATGCCGCATGGCTTGGCCTCACCCTCTTCATAATGGACACCACCCCCTGACGTGGTGGGTACTCACCTCCTCCTTCTCAGCACTCTGCAGGTCACGCCACTCCTCCGTCACGTGGCTGAAGTCCACCTTGTTCATGGGCACCCTCACGTCCCCGATGGCATCGTGCTTGGAAAAGCGGTCGAAGTCGTAGACCGTCATCACCAGCGTCTTGCCCCCCAGCTCGGTGTAGGGCACCTGCCGGGTGAGGGGCGGGGCAAGAGGGAGGGTTATACCCACCTTACAAGGACTATGGCTAAGCAAACTGACCACTACAGTCACTGCTAACTCACTATATCATTTCCTTCCCATCTCAGAAACAGAAACTCCACCCAGTCAGCTTTATGTCATCGATTTCCATCTGCGTTCACTGTCTCATTACATTACCCACAATCCCCACGGCACTTTAAAACCTGCCAAAATCTCAAGGAAGGAGTATAAAGCCTTTTATCTATTACACACATTAAAAGTAATAACCTAAATACCGGACTATTTTAAGAATGAGTCGGTAGGATATTCCTCACCAGCTCGCTTTATCACTGGGTGTGTTGTGTTTTTAACAGCACATAAAATGAAGGATGCCTGGGTGCTGTAACGTCCAGAGAACATCTTACAAGTCCATTGCGGACTATATGGTGGGGGCTGTGTACCTCTCAGCCATATTCGGGCCATGTTGGTATCTATGGTATTGTGCAGGTAGACTTGAGTGGGGGCCGTGTACCGTACAGCTATATTAAGGTGGTGTTGTGTGTGCTGCACCTACACTCGCGTGGTGTTGTCAAGTGGAGTTAAACGGCACCTTGAAGATGAACTGCTCGTTAAAGCAGGGGTTGAGAGTCTTCCTGTGGACCTTCGTCTCAAACTTCTTCTTCTTGTCAGGCAGCAGGTAGACCTTAACATAGGGATCAGAGGTGCCCCCCATGTCCATGGCGGGGAGCTCGGCTGCCTGGATGATCCCCACAATGAGCTGCGGCGGGGGGAAGAGCCAGAGGGACCAGATATCAGCACCCAGAGGCACTAACACACCCAGCCACTCTGCAACATCCAGCAGACTGCCGTGTGGCCCTCATGCCCAAGCTCATTACAAACCCGAACCCGAGGTAGATTTATCATCTCCTTGTTGTCTAAAGCACGGAGCTCTTTTCTGAAACCTTAAAATACAAGAGGCTGCATCGCACTCTGAAAACTACTAGCACATGTTACATAAACCAGTGATACTCAAACCAGTCCTCGGGGACCCCAAGACGCTCCATGTATTTGCTTCCTCTAAACTCCCAGGGAATTGAGAGAGAGCGAAAAACGTGGAGCGTCTGGGGGTCCCCGAGGACTGGTTTGAGTAACATCGATATAAACAACACAGCACCTTTCCTTAATCAGCTGAGGAACAGAATCCGGTCAGTGCTTGTAATTGGACATGTTTTTTCCATGTTAACATGAATGTCCAGAAGAAGAGAATCAGGTTAATGTTCTCCAGAGGAGAACAAAAAGGCAGAGGCCAATCAAACCCTCCCTCTTAAATCAGGTCAAGGCTCACTGGTGTGGTGTAAGCCCCCTTCTCCGCATGGATCTTATGTATTTTATTTGGGGCTTGATTGACCAGCCAATCAGGGGAGCTTCTCCTTGGCCTCTGGGTCAGTCGGGGCCGGGAGGCAATCATGGCCAAATCAGCAGCCTTGAGTGGACAACGCGGAGGTGACAGGGCTGGACGGGGCAGCCGCGTAGTGCACTAACGCCGCTGACGGGCAGGGCTCGCGGCAGATGGCGCAGGGGCTCCCCGCTGGGATGGCAGAGCACACGGGCAACTCAAAAACACCACACATCCCAAGGCACTCACATCTGCCCCCTGCTGGAGGACCGTGAAGGTGACGGATGCTGTTCGCTGGCGGTTTTGTTGATAATGGAGTGTTGAGCAGGGTTAGGGAGAACACTGAGGAAGAGTCGCGCCCATTATATAACATTAAGGAAATTAAACTAATGCTGAACTGTGTTCGTGAAAAAGCTGCATGAAAAGTGATCTGATGCCACAGATCATGTTACATTCTTATTTATTTTAACAGATGCCTTCGTCTGACGCAGCGCACAACTGAGGATCCGAGAGCAGGGTCAGAAGTGTGGTTAAGAACCTTGCTCAAGGGCTAAATAGCGATGTAACTACTCTCCTAGCCACGGGATCTGAGCCCACGACCTTCTGGAGAGGGGCACAGGTATAATGCAGATCCCTGAGCCCCAGAGCTACATGCCGTCCACCACAAAAGGCCACATTAATATCCGGTTTTACATATGTGCAGGAAACGCGTGGGGCTTTTTCATAGCAGGCTATATAAAGCGAGCTGGCTGTGAGCACAGTTAAACGGCAGCTCTCTCCCTTCCCAGCATGCCGCTCTGCCTCAAGTCCTCTCTTGTCCTGCCGCTCCTGGACACGGCCAGGAAGCAGGAGGCCACAGCAGATAGCAGCGGGGGCCTTAGCCAATCATTCAGTGGCTAGCAGGCTGTCCTGGGGGGAATCTCCCATAATACACTGGCCTCTCTCCACAGGAGAATTGTGTGTTCTTCAGAGGACCCGGCTCTGTGAAAGCTGTGGCGTCTATTCCCCATCCGGAAAAAAGGGACAATGCTACCTCTTAGAGGTCAACAGTAATCTGCCAATCCATTCTGAAGATACCCCCCCCCAGGACTCAAATAGGTATTACAGAGGATAGGGACATGGAAGCCCCACTGCGATCACATTTCCTTATAACACGGTCTGTGATCCCAAGCAACACAGGGGCCCCGTGATTATCTATGCCTCAGGATAATAGTTCACAGTCAATTAGAGGCAGGAATGCATTAAAACTGCGAGATGTATTAAAACTTTCTTTTTTATTCGGCTTTTTCTGACACGCTCTTTTTTCCTGATCGTCTTGACAAGGCCATTGTGCTCAGAATAATCGCTGGGAGAAGCGTACTTTATCCAATGGGGCGTGAATAAAAGGACCTGGCTCAGAGGGTGAGATTCTACATTCAGAAAGTGAAAGTACAGTGAGTGCCACCCACCCTGATATAAAGGCCTTTCATTCGCCGTCCACACCGGACGCCCTTCGCTCCAGCGGACCGGAAAGGGCAGATTACCTTTAAACAAAAGCGGGGACGTTCTGGGAGAAGGAGGGGGCAGAAGTCACTCCGCTTCAGAATCCACTATACCAGCAGGGTAATAACTGCAGTAGACTGGGACCTCTGAGACAGCGGAGGCCGAAAGGAGCTTACGGTGCTGTCACCAGCATGCTCGTTAGTGGGGGCACAAAGAAGGCCGCTCTAATTGTGAGACTCCCTGATTTATGCCCCTTACTGCCATCTGCACGCCCCTGCCGCAGGGCCTGGGGGCTCAGTGATGCTCTGCCTGAATGAACGCCACTGAACCTTATGGTAGCGCGACACCCAGGGGTGTTCGCGGAAGAGCGAATTTTTAACACGCTAGCTCGCTGACGTCACGAAGCCAGATTCTGGACTGACTCAGCCGGGAATGTGTGGCGCGTGTTAGCGCACGTGTTAGCGCGCGTGTTAGCGCACGTGAGTATACGCGGCCCGAAAGCGTTGCCAGCACACGTATTAGCTGACAGCGCGCGTGCGCTTCCCCCTCTGAGAGAATGCAATTATTTTTTTTTCAGTGCTAAATGTTGGACGTTTCATGCAGAAGCAGAGTGATGGGATGGTCTGGATAATCACTGCCTGTCTTGATTGTTTATATGGCGAGATAGTGGGCCAGCCGGGAAAGCCGGAGCTCTCCCCTACCGCCACTGTTATCTGTCACCGAACATCTGCCATCAGCAAGTTTATTTGCCTCTCAAGTCACGCTGCCTTAAAATCCACCCGCTGAGAACGGGGCCAGATGGATTTCAATGACAAGTTATTTTAATTCGCCTTTTTCTATTACTTTTCAGTGGCTTTATTTTAAGTTTTGGGTTTAGTTGTTTTCAGCCGAGGTGCAGATGTGTAGCAGTCGTTTCAGGACAAATAACTTGGGTTAATGGACGGAGCTGGGAAACGGTGTCGGGATGCGCAGGAAAAATGACGCGGACGCTAATGAGCAGGGGTGCCGGGGCATGGATACCCTGGCAGATTCAGGGAGCTCAGTCCTTTAAAGGGACCTTTGAATAAGTTAAATAATAATATTAAGATTTTGTACAGAATTTCTACCTACACCCCTGGAGTTACCTGACAGTTGCCTCTAAAGAGTTGTCATGGTGATGGGTAAACATAGGGATGGAAGGATGGGTGACCATACTTACGAAAGGCAGTGGGAGGGTCTTAAGGTGGCACACAGATGGTGATCGGCAGGCCGGCCCCTTACCTGGTTCTCAGTGAAATTGTAATCCATGGAGTACTGCAATTTGCCCAGTTTCTCCGCCTCCTTAGGCTCCGCCTCTTTCTCCCCATCCGTCAGCCCTGTTTCTGCATCATCCTCATCCTTCAAGGCCTGAAGGAGACAGCCGCCTACAGTCAGTCACGCGCCAGCCCGCCCGGCCTCGGCGGTCCCATCCCAATCCACTCCAGAGACCCGGCCCCCTCTCCGGGGCGCTAAGCGACACAGCGGGTAACATCGCGACATGCTCGGTGATGCACAACCTCAGCGTGACCCTGTTGCACTCACGCGCTCTGCATACATGTCTGAGAAACTTTTTATTAAATGAGAGCAAAAAGGAATAAACGGAACTCAATGGGCAGGCAGCCGGGAGGGAATGCAAGACTTCAAAGCCAGTGATATACGTTTTTTTTTTTGCTTAGGAAAAGAAAAAGCTGATAATTATTTCAGGCAAAGTCAGTTCTTGCAAAAATAAATCAACGGGGAAATGTCAGGGGGAAAAAAAAAACACAAGTTCCTCACTAACTGCTTCTCAGGGGTGAAGTGGGGGCCAGAGGAGAGGAGACATGCAACTGAAGAGGCTCTCAGTTCATTCAGTATGAAGCTGACTTCAAGATGTCAGACTCCCCAACAGGCATGCAGGGCATTCCCATTCTATGAAAATGTGCTCGCGGTACCCAGTTTTTAAATATGACAGGGCCCCCTTCAGATGGGAGGTCATCGTTCAGTCGCATCGTCAGAGACCTCAGCTGCGTGTGGTGTTGATGGAAGCTACGCACATCATGCCAGCAAAAGGTACCAGTAAGGGTTCGAAACGTATCACTGTGGTGCTACGAGCTGGTGGCTTGTTGGTGTGGAAGCAAAAGGCTGAACAGAATTGATCTCCGTTTAAGGAAAACTGCCTAAAACATAAAATCATGCACAAGGTGCGACTACAGTATGTATACACAGAGCATATACATACGCAATAGCCATCTTTTGGCTGTGGTTGCAAGATCTTAGTGTATGTACTGTCAAGTCACTAAAAGGATTACGGAAATGATTAAGGCTGCGATATGCATGAGCCTGCAGTAGCTTCTCCATATTATTTTTCAGTCTTTCAGCTACTGAGATATTATGGTCACATGACCAAACATCAACAAATCTGCCTCCACGTAGCTTAAGGCCAAACTTGGACTGCACGCAAACATGCGCGTGGCGGTTGAGCAGGTTCTCAGCGTTAGCTTTAATCATTGTGCTTTCAACTAACAGCTACACACTAATATGCAAATCAAAGTCTTGGGAAAGAGGAAATCAATTCAATTCAACCTCGTCAAAGCACACCAGGGATTTATATATGTGCATTGGCAAACATACACATATATGTATGTATACATGTGCAGTATGCATAGTTACATATATGTAGCTCTATGGAAGTAAGTTGTGGTCAAGACATTAAACATCAGAGCAGCAGGCTAAGAAGATCCATCAGCAATTGGGGACCTACCGCAGGCGCCAATCCCGCACAGTCACCAGACACAACACAGATAAGGAGGACATAGAAGGAAGAGACAGAAATTAAAACAACCACACACAGGTTTCGCACAGGAGTCTGGGCAAACCAGGAGATGTGACCACTCTGGGGCTGCACAGCTGCTGGAGGGGAAGATGGGGGCGCAATAGCTCATCTCTACATGCGTAACTGCAGCCTGAAGCTGCTTGCGGCACTGTGGCTCTGGTCGCATGAATATATATATATTTTTGTTTGTTTTTCTAAACGTCAACTATAAGCTTGTTTTAAAATTTGAGTCTGGTTACATTTATGGCATTTTTGGCAGCGCAAGCCAAGATGTTAGCGAAACATCTGTGGTCTTGAAGGTGTGAGGAGCTCAGCTAAATTTAGACCTCGGGAGATCTGTGCTCCTGCTCATCTCTGCAAACGATATGCAAAAAACACGAAAGCATAAAATCTACTGAACGAGCATTGCGTCATGTACATCAGTAGCTACATTATAAACGTGAACTGAACGCATGGCCCGATGCACTTCATTCAATTGCGATTTTAAAAGGCTTTTCATTTACTAACGCATCTTCAGTATGGGCGATGACCCTTCACTGTACCTCAGATCCCAATGGTCAACCTTCAAACATTTAATTATATGGATTTTGTCAATTATTTCATCAGACGCACTGCAAGCTCCACAAAGCACAATTAGTAAGCAAACTTGAGTTGATGTGTGCATGTGCCATAAAATATGCCTCTACATTAAAAGGAGGGGCAGAATTAATTATACTGTAGCAACATAATTAACGAGCATCATTTCTCTGGGTGGGTACTGATTCATTAGGAATCACACGGCATTCAACACTGCAGAACATGTACCATTCTGCAGAAACACAGCTAACTTTTAAAGTTTTTTTTTACCTGTAATTACAATCAAAACTATAGTCTGGTTGCACATTAACAAACGCACTTCAGATCCACGTAAGGTAATCATGCCGCTGTGAGTCCTATTGTCATTCTCTGTTTTGTTTCCATGGAAATTAGCATCAGAGATAAGCCGGATGAGCAGAATGGGACCACGGAGACAATGGGCGCCGAACGGAGCCGCAGAGGGCGAAGGGGGACGGGCAGCTCTAAACGAGACGTTGGTCTGTGCACCTCCAGTAACGTGTCGAACCTCTCAACTTAGCAAGAACCCTGGCGAGACGCTGATACACGTCACACGCCAGCTCCGGCAACAGCCCAGTGCGTTAGCGAGTGACAGCTTGTGGAAGACTCAGACTGTCACAAGGACGTTGGCTGCATCCCTCCATTAATCCCCACAGTACATATTACTGTTCTGCTTTATTACAGTGATCTCCACAAAAGCACATCAGCAAAGAAAATCAACAACGCATGTATATCTACTGCTACAGCTTAATAAACAGACAATCGATACCCTGAGCTGATAACAAGTTTTACAAAGACAATATAGTGCATGTGCCTGTACCTCCATCTTGGTGCCTTCTATGACGTCCTTCATGTTGATGGCGTTCTTGCCGCCCTTTTCCTTGCCTTTTTTCTTGTTCTTCTTCTTGAAGATGCACTTCTTGCAGAGGCAGAAGCAGCAGGTGACGATGAGGAGGATGGCGACCAGAGCGATGGCGACGATGGCCCATGATGGCACTGCAGGAGGGCAAAGGTCACCAGTTTGCAGAGGATCATGTCGATATAAACTTCCTGCATCCAACTATCCATCATCCAACTGCTTAGCTTCTCAGGGTCACGGGTAACCTGGAGCCTATCAGGAGGTTGGGGTAGGCTCTGAATAAGATACCAATCCATCATAAGATGTACACCATGGCACGCAATCCTGAAGTACGGGTGGTTTTAGACTTTCAAACTAAACAAATGTGGAGTAGAGGCAGGGTTCCAACTCCCAACCCCACAGGACACCAGCCACCCCATAATTCCAAACTTTTTCTGGAGACATGGAAAGCAATTAAATTATGAGTATATCCTGATGCATGGAGTCAGTAGTCTGAGTAGCATTAGCATCATTAGCATTTATCTAAAACGGAGTACAGATTAGAGTCTGGCTGCACTGGGCCGCTGCCTCTCCAGTGAGACCCGACAGGGACTTGGCTCTGTGTGGGTATTTATGTGACTGCACTGCAGTTATAACACCCAGTTAGGCCTGCCACTGAAGGCCTGCCTCCCATACATGTCGTGCTGAGGGGCCGCAACGACGGCTCCATCAAATGTCGAGTTGTGACGCTTTCCAAACGCTGTGAAGCTGAGACCAGGCACAGAAACACAGATGTTTTTGTGCCCATTTTAGCTGCTTTTGATGATGCACAGGGAGTTAGCATGGGCACTGTGACTGCTCTGCAGCTATGCAGCCCGTTACACTGCAAGATTCTATGTACTGTGTCATGACACATTACTCCAGTGAGCCACGTCAAATTTATCTGCCATTTGTGCCACAGCGGCCCTCCTGTTGGTTTGTACGCACAGGATTGCCTTCATTCACTTCCCACATGGACGAGTCCTGGGCACTCAGCACCCCGTTGGCAGTTCATGGACACACAGATTGGCACTGCCACACAGTCAGGTAAACATCCACACACACATATACACCAGGAACAAAAAAATACACACATGGATAGGCAGTTTGCATGTACAAACACAACACAGTCTCACAAACACATATACGTGCACAGATAAAACGCACACACAAGTAAATGGACATTGGACACACACAAATTCACAAAAATATGCGAACTTAGACAGGGACTCCCACAGAGAGACACACACGCACACACAAAAACACGTTAGCACATTACAAAGCTGTTAGCATGGCGCTCAAGTGCAAATGCGACCCCTAAAAGTATCAGGGAGGGATCATTGAGCCCCGCATGGACCAATGTGCTGGAAATAATGAGGAGAGGAAGAGCCATTCAGAGGGATAATTACGGCTGTGCTAGCAGGAAATCAGACACCTCCTGGGTGACCGACCGCTCCCCTCTTCGATATGGGCAAACACACAGGCGCTGCGGCCAAAAGAGGCACACCGAGACAGGCACACACACTGCCGCCGGAGAGATTCAAAATGAGCATTTCGGGATCACACGATTCCCATCCAGCCAGCCACCTCAGCTGCCAGAGCTGAGAAATTCAGTTCAAACGCTCATTCAGACCATCGTTCGAAAATGCTATAAAACTGACATAACCCATAAATTATATTTGGGGGATAACAATACAGCAGTTGTGGTTATGACTAAATATTTGTGATGCACTGAAGAGAGTCATACCACACAATGTGGTTTGGTGTGTGTAGGGTTAGCTGGTAAGATAGAGGCTAGGATGTGCTTTAACATATTTGGTCTGTTCAAGTGTGTGAATGAGGATGTGTCTGAATGTGATTGGTTGGTTTTAGTTGTGTGTGTTCAAGGAGGCCCAGAGAGCAATGCAGGGTCGTGCTTCTTGTGAGATAGCTAGACCATGTATTTTAATATGCTCTTCTAAGCAAGATGCTGAAAATTCAGTTATTTTCCTGCATGTTCTTGCCTTCTAATCTAGCTAATTAACATTATCTTGTGTATCTTTCTATATTGTCAATATGTCTTTCTCATTTAACCACCATGCCGGAACAGGCTAGTATTTCCTTATTCAAGTACCCAGACTAAGGAACATTAGACCGTTGGAAAAAATAATGACCATGCATCTCCAGGTGAAACCATATGACCGACTTTGCCAGGACTAACTACATCTTCATGTGAGACTTGGGGCCTGTTCTAAGATTATAAAATGGTTTCTGGTTTGACCAAATTGTCATGATAGCATGTGACCTTGATTTGTAGATGAAGTTGTGAGTAATCACTTCTCTCAGAAGATAACTGAATACTTCATCAACCCAACCTTCTGATTTCCATAACCATTTATCAAATGCAGGCTCATGTTGAGCCTGGAGCCCATAGCAGGAGATGCCAGGCTGTCAGACATTGTTCTCAAAGAAAGGGTTTTAATTCACCGCATTAGAAAAATCCACCGCGTGAGCAAGCACTGAAATAACGCAGTGATCTTTCATCGACCCAGAATATACACATATAGAAACAGACCTTTGGGACTAGAGATACAAAGACTAGCCTCCGTTTACAGTCTGAAGGGTCTTCAGAAGGTCTGCCACTGCGATGGTCTGCTTTTAGGAAGTGGGCGCTGAGCCCAGATTTGTCACCGAGGATAAACAGCGGGGATCTTCCCTCGCAAACGGTGAACACAGGTGTGATACAGCGGGAATCGGAAGCAGGGAGGAGAGCAGAGAAGCGGGCAGAGGAGAGGGGGCTTCGCAGACAGCCAGCCCGGCGGGAGATCCATTTCATCCCATATCGTCTAGCTAATTTGGCTGTTTATCTCTAGTTTATTCTATACGAGGAGCCTTTTAAAGGAACTGCTGGGCCAAGCAAAGGGAGCAGAGAAGAGATTAGGGTTGTAGCGTTGGGTTTTTATGAGGATGCGATTAATACATCTCCTGTCACACCGCTTCGGAGAAACACCGGGAACGGAGCCGCAGTTAGCGACGATTGGGAGAATGCGGGAAGGTCTGCGTCTCGCCGTGGAGAAAGTCATTACGGCTCAGCCACTCAGCCACCAAGCGCAGGCAGGCGGGCGGGCGGGCGGGCGGCACACCCGAAGCAGCGTTACAGACATGGCACAGGTGAAATCACGCTCTGCTTTTGTTCCCCCTGATTCTCACTGTCAGACAGCCGTGTCTGAGGATAAATACCACCTCATTACTGCTATTGTTTAGGTGCATTGCAATTTATTTTGCCAAAGACTTTTCTTTGTGGGTGCAGCATAATGTGGGCGGCTAAGTGGGAGGCACTGTCCCCCCATACCTCCTTAGGGTTAGGGTTTTCATATTCTCACCACGTTTGTGTGGTTTTCCTCCCGCGGTACGAAAACATATCATTTGGGTGAATCGTTGCCTCTAAATGGCCAATTGTGTGTGTTTGAATGTGCCCTGGGAGGCAGTGGTATCTTTTCCAGTGTATCGTGTGACAGGTTTCAAGATTGCAGTGACCCTGAACTGGATAAAAGCTCAGGAAAGATCAATTGAAGGACGGTTCCACCATCAGGGTTCCTGGGATTTGAACCTTAAGCCCATGCAGTAATATCTGCAGCCATGCCGAATGTCATGCACGCTATATACTCAGCCGTCAAAGAAGGAGACGGCAAGGCAGATTAATGGGTGAATGACTTCACAGTGCTCATGGCTTTATACTCTTAGCCTTTTAGAAACATCGGCGCGGAGTTTGTCTGTCAAACTCGTCGTTTGCAGGGTCGTCTATTTAGCTGGTTATACTTCCCACACGCTGCTGAAATAGACGACGTCTGAGTGGAAGTGCCAGGGACCGGGTGGGTCCATGTTTAAACAGCGAGTGCCGTGATGACGGGCAGCAAGCTGACAGTGGGGACCGCAGTCGTGACTTTTCTCAGAACAGGATCACGGATGGGAAATTGTCGTTAATGTGGCGTCGCCACATGGGTCTAAACAGACTGACTCATACGCTGACGGAACCTGACGAGGTTTCAGTCGCCACCGAAATCAGCTACGGCTCCCGCCTGCAGACCGCAGTCCCCAAATGCGCTTCCTTCCATGACTTGGTGGCCTGATGTTCCCATCTGGAGCGGGGAGGTGCTGCCTTGTGCCCTGCCCTTTTACACTCCAGAATGTGGAGATCACCAGTATCACCCTACAAGGAAACCCTATTAGACACACCTAATTTAAAGACTTCACCAACATGAACCAACATAGCAACTCCCAGCATGCCTAGCAGCAGAGCTCTGCCATCATATGGTGTCAGGCATTCTGTTTCTTAATTATGAGCTCATTCGCGAAACTCAAAAGCAGTAATAAGCAATTGAACGTTCCCTACCGGTGTCAGTAGCAAAGGAACCCCAGTGAGCTTGTGATTTTACTTTGTACCTTCCCCTTAACTGCTGCCTCAAATTGATGAAATGAGCAAACAGTAAACAGCAGGCATGACGTGAAAGAAGACGATTTTCCTTGGGGCTCCGAGTGCTTGAAGTGGCCATGGCTGTTCCCAGCACCCAGCGCCATTCCGCTACACGCATTGCTGAACCGAAAATGGAGTTTCTGGGCCAGGCAATGAGTGACGGAGTCCTTGTTCACAGCTTTCAAGGTGCAAATTAAATTCCGTACGGTACTCTGGGCGTTCCGGCGGCAGCCGGGCCTCGACAGGCTTCGCTTTCTTTGGTCGGAGCGCAGAATGAGACACCTATTTGTGTTTTAGCTGTGAGCCTAGCCGCCAGTATGCTCCTGGCTTTTTAGCAGATGACAGGCAGGCGGAGTGTTAACTAGTACTGATGACCGGATTAAATGCACACCATTCAAATTACACACGAAGCACATGGGAAATACCAAATGCAATAAGATTTCAGTTCTGATAAAAATGTCACTCCTGCCTTATTAAATGCAGGTTTAAATCGGGGAAAGTTGACAGGATTGGATGATTAGACTGTTTTTCTCATCAAACAGGATCCGATTTGCCATCCTGGTAGTGAAACGTAACTATTATGAGATTGACTCAGCTATGATAACAAAGGTTCAAGTTGTAGGTGAGCTAAACATACAACAGTAAGCATTAGCGAAAATGCTGCAGGGAATATCTTTATTATTGGAGGGACAGGAGATCAAGAGTGTTTCAATGTATCTGAGCACTTAACCAACTGATCTGATGAATCCTTGTCTGAGCAAAGCTAATTAAATGCTCTGCAAGCTTTGTGACTGGGACTTCAAAAGATTTGGACCATCCATGTCTATGACTGCACCCAGGGACATTGTCTGGCCAGTACAAAAGATCAATTGGATTGTCTTCAATGGTGGCACAGAGATGTAAAGGAGATACCTAAGAGTCTTCGGAATAATGACTCGACAGTGATGGGAGTGTGGTCTATAGAGCAAATGACAGAAATCTCAGGTCTCTGCAGTCGTCGGCGTTAAAATAATCATTCGTCGTGACCCAAGGCAGATCGGTAGACATTCTGTTGGCACAGTAACTGCAATCTAATGGCAGAGGCAGATTGTTTTCTTTGAATGACTGCCCAGCTACACGCTCCACTGAGGGGAGGCACCTTTCCTGAGGCCATACTGGCAAGGCTCGCTGTGACATAAGCCCCTAATGTTCATAAGTCCTGCTCTTTTAAGATAGGAATTACTGCAAGATTATGACCGCTGTAACACCTGTAATTACTGGGTGGTGAGCAGTGAAGAACAGCATCAGAGATAGAGGGAGACAGAGAGAAGGCGGGGCATATTGTGAATGTGCGCTGTGAGGCCTACAGCTTGTGACTCTGCAAACAGCCATCAGTCCATAAAGCTTATATCCGGGGAATAACACTCGTTTTCCCAGCCAAAATATATGCATGTCCAGAGTCCAGAGAGTAATGCAGTTTAAAAGCGCTACTGAGGGATCTTTTGTTGTCAATTTAAAAGCCGGTTCTCTGTTCTGTTTCTCCCCGCTCCTAGTCTGACTGCAGCCTGCTCCTAATGGAGTGACAATGACAACGAACGACGGAGGGACATCTGAGCGCGTGCCGGAGCGTCTCAGGAGCCCACAAGCACGCCTCCTTCCATGTCTGTTTGTTTGTTTGCTTTCACCAGTGAAACACAGAGCGGGGCCCGGTGACACGACCCGGCTAGGATGGGTGCCGAGGTCGGGGGCTGGGGAGGGGGGGGGGGGGGGGAGGGGCGGGGGGGCCCCCCACGAACACGGAATCCATCTGTCGGAGCCGGGAGCCGGGCCCGGTGCCGCAGACGGTCACAATTCCTCAAGGCTTCGCGGCTTTGCCGAGGGTGCGGTGTGGATGGCCATTACACCCATTACTGACAGGGAGTCTAATGAAAACACTAAGTGGCGAAGACAGTGGAAGAGCTAGCAGCCTTGTGAAAGGAAGACATGTGTTCATATGACACTGGGGGCAAAAAAACCCACTTAATACCAGACCTCCTATAGATTGTAAATACATGTGTAAATTGAACTTAAAACACCCACTGTAACGTGTTTAAATCTCCTAAATTAAAGGGAATTTTTAGAGACTGGTAAATAACATTTTTTAAATAAAAAATGGACCGACTTCTATAAAGGGAGGTTAACTATGCCTTACAACTAACCTGTAGGGTGTTTTTTCCGAGAGTGCGGGAAAATTCATCAGTGAGCTAGCCGCGTCTCCAAAGGGGGGGCAGACTGAGTGGCTCTGGCGGACACCCTCCCCACAGAAAGGGTTCGAGGGAGCCGAAGGAGCTCTCCCTCCCGACGATTAGGCGCTGCTGGCATTTTTGGGTCACCAGCACGTTCCCGTCCTGCCTGACAGTTTTCCTTCTAGGAGTCTCCGTGTGACTCGTCGTTCGCCGTGCACTCGTACCCGAGCGCTACATGACAGCCGCTAAATAAGGGGTTGTGCGCAATACAGGACGTCAGCAGCTTAATGAAGGGCCGATGTGTCGTCTGAACTGAAAATCGGCTAAGACGGCTAAGCGGCTTTGGTGGGAGGCCGCACACCCTCATAACAAAAATAAGTTAATAATAAATAATAAAAATCTCAGTAGCAGAGGGCTAGTTCATCTTCAGTCCCCTGAGGGTAGCTGCAGTGCCACCAAAGCTGGTCTTTGGCTTCGTTGACCCAGCTTGTGCCGAGTCACTCGGCAGTCGTCCTTGTCACAGGGAAATTAACCAAATCCCAAAGTCCATTTCGCTCCCGCTCTACCACAGAGAAAGCCCGCATGCTGTCCCCCTCCTCTCTGCCCGGGCCCACTGTGTCCCTCCCATGCACACCACCACGGCTCTTCCCTCATTCTGGCACCAACCTACTGGAAACAAGTAACAACACAATGGTGAGTACTTGGGACATTGTTCCCATCCTGAATCTAGCAATCTGTCATCCACTTAAACCTGATCCAAGACAAGGCAGAGAACACGGCTGCTGGGAAGTGGTTCAGCAGGCTCTTCAGAACAGCCCAATTCTATCGGTTAGTCATTCTCGCCGTTAGTTCATCCTGCGCCCGATCCAAGTGAAATACTGTGCCGACTGGCACTGATGGAGACCCCATTCGAAACGACATGTGATGGATGTCACAGTGCCACAGGAAATTTTGGATTAAAGGCTTCAGTCTGTCTAAATATGCGACATGGCCAAAGGTTTATTTTAAAGACCTCTAGTTCATGCTTTTACATCGAGAGGTAACCGTCTTCCTTTGTGTCTAATTTACTGGCCAATGTGTAGGGCTCCTCAAGGTCGCATGGTTTATTGGGCACTTGGGACTTTAGAAAACAGTGGAATCAGTGGAATGAACTCCAGATTCAGTGCAGTCATACAATTTTTGGGCCAACAGCCTAATATCAAGGTAAACAAAGACAATTCCTTCTACCTTTACATTTTGTACCAGAAGTACCAAGCAAAAACTTTTTTAAGTATAAAAAGCTTTCTTTCAAGTCTCTCCACAGGTTGTCGGTTATATCGAGGCCAAAGCTCAGACTGGGTGGCCCCAGGATGGTCTGTGTTTTGTTGAAAGGTAAACTTCTTTGTGGGTTTCTGTTCTCTGGCAGACCAAAGCAGCAGGGTTTGTTTTTGAAGAATCCCTCTGAATTGGCACCATCCAGCTTCCTGTTCTATCCTCACAAGTGCTTCAGATGAAGAGAAACACCCCCACATCGGAGGCTGCATCCACCCAGCTAGACGGGAGGGATAATCTTTGAATGCTGTGCTCCTCTCATTTTTCACCAGACATTGACAACAAAACGGTCTATTCCGGTTGCATCAAACCTTTGTCTGCATGGCATCTCAGCCCCCAAAGTGTCGTCTTGCATGCCCGGGTGTCACTGTGGACTTCTCTGAGTTTTTTCCTGTGTATCCAGAGCTTGTGATATTCTTGGAGCATATGTAAATTTACCTCTCCTTCACTAATGGCCGGTATATCCCCACACTCGTCTCCTGCTAGTTCTCACATCCAGTCTTATGGGATGACCTGATGCAGTGAAGGACTTGAGGTAAAATTTACTTTTTACTTCATAGTGGTGATCTGGCAGTGTTCATAGGGACATATAGAAAGCTAAACATCTTTTCATATACATCCTCCAATCTTCGCTTTTCCACAACTTCCTTCCGAAGATCTGCAAGTTGCCTTTTGTGTGCAACCCGGGATGCACAAACATTTCAAGGAAGACTCTCAGGAGCAGCCGACTTTAAATCTCAGTCATTACAGCACCACACAGGTAGAAGCTAATTAGTGTCTAGTCTCATGCTAATGGCTATTATTATACTTCCAAGGTTTTCTTGCTTATTATTTGAAATTTATTTTGTGAATGTTTTCCAATCATATCAACAGTACTAAAAGTCAGACCATTGCACGCAAGCAAAGCTTACTAAGATACCTCTGCTACTGACTGGGCCAAGAACCATAAACAAGGAGCCAGGGCCAGAACTTTTCAAAAGCACAAATTCTCTTCCAGTCCCCAGTGGTGACCAGTATAAGGAAACACAATTCACCATTAGTCACTGAACGGATGCATCCTTATTCCACAGACCTCATCAAACCCTGCATACAGAACACATCAGGTGTGCTGGTTGGGTCTTGCCCATATTGTGTATCTAATCGTTAACAATTAGCTATGACATGGGAGTAATCGTGCAGTAACTGATACCATCTCATCCCGTCGGTTTCAAAGTCATTTCTGGTCGGTGTAAACCGCAGTGAAGATGAGTTAACGAGGTGTTGCACCAAATCGATGAGTCCCTGCACAGGTTAAAACATCTCCAGTCAATTCAAGCCTAGATCTATCAATAGCTACAGGTATGTTTCCTAATGCCCAAAATCGAAGGACACAATGTTGGATTGACCGGATTTTGCATTCTGCCATTCAGCTTGCTTGATAATTACACTTACTCATTCAACAGATGCTTTTATCCAAAACATCATACAATTGAGGACGCGGGGGTCAAAGAGGGCAATCAGGTTTAAGCGGCTTGATGAAATGCTCTATATTGAAATCACCATCCTGACCAAGGGATTGAACTGACGACCTTCCCATCATAGATACAGCATCCTAAACCGCCGGGTCACACTCTACCGCCAATGCTTCTCGAAGACTAATGACCTCCTTCATCTTCATGCTGCCTGTGCTGGGGTCTACCAGGACTCCATTATAGTGGCTAGTAATGCACATCTGCACAACTCTTGTCTCTGGGGTAGGGATGTCTCATAGCCAATCGTGAGAAATGTATAAATTAAGCAGTCCCTCTTTTGAAGGTTGGACCGCCACAAATAGACTAACTGACAGTGATAGCAGTCTACCCACACGCCAAGCTGAAAAGCACGTTGTGTCTGGGGGTAACTTCTGTGAGTGCATGCTATCCAGACCAGGTGCTTCACCTCGACATTATGGCCGCTCCCTTTGTAGGCCCATTGCTGCTGTCACCTGATGCCTTACAGCCTTTTATACGGCGAGAGTCAGTTGACTGATTTAATTCATATTGATTACTTCCATTTGTGCCTTGTTTTACTCAATATGTCTAAATCAGCATGGTCTGTTTTGCTTCTCTCCAGTAAACCAGATACCCATTGACGTCAGCTCAAGATCCGTAATCTCTTCTCTCTGCCATCATTGCCCCAGTGTATTGGCCCAGTGTTCATTTAGTATTTTTTCCCTGCCCATCAGTGAGCCCAGGTCTTTGTAACCATTTGTGTCGTTAGCTGACGCCCACCCTCATCCTCGCTCCTCAGGCCATGTCATTATAGTCCTTTTCACCATCCAATCGGGAGAAATCAGCCCGAGGTTTGCCTAACGGGAAATATCCTATCCGATCACTAAGCAAAACCTCACAATCCAATCCAGGTGCTGAGGCTCCTGCAGAAAATGCAGACAATTATGTTTATTAATATTACAGTAAGTCAGGGCCATCTCGATTGACCTGAGCGTAAACAATATATACACGAGCAGTAAGATAAGGGATAGGGACACTAGCTGAGAACGGCTGCTCACGTGGGATTTTCTTAAGCTCGTTCATGAACTTGTTCTTCAGTTTTGAGAAGGCCTCGTCCTTGGGGCCCGGGCCTGGCGGCGCGGTGGCGTTGACACCAGCTGTGGGGGTGCCGGTAGGGACCTGGAGGGCCGTCATGGCTTCCCTTCGGCTCATGGTGGCACTGGGCGGCCGGGCGGAGGCTGGCGGGTGACAAGAGGGGAGCAGGAAGAGAAGAGACACGTCAGGAAGTGAGACACGTGACTGTGTCACTGACAGGACCCCACCCCCCCATAGCGTTTGCACAGCTGTCTATCCGCACACCTGCCAGTTGGAAAAACACAGTTTCTTTCGACCAATCACGCTGCAGTGTCTCGTAAGGTAAGCTCACTCCCATGGTTCTGTTTGTCCTGGGCTTATTTACACATTCATCACGACCATTATTAACGTGTCTGACAAGCAGGCTTGTCCAAACGGGCGGCCGTCGTCGTCAAACGAATAAACAGCGTTCCGAGCATGCAAACGGGCACATACAGAGTCACACTGCAGCAAGTAGAATAGAATGGTGCAGTGCTGGTTAATGCACGTGAAGCAGGTGAGCCACACAGGTGGCAGCACAGCATTGTTTATGGTGGGGGGAGGCTCCTGTTTCCGCAGGCCTGCCGTGAAACCCAAGGGGGAGCCTGCTGGCTTGCTCCGGGGGTGGATGGTGAGCAGACAACGAGGCTCATTATTGCTAGTTGTTGGTAGTGGGTTGTCAGAGTCCTGGTCGTCATAGTAATGCCGGGTAAACAGCCCACAAATCATCAAAGCGATGCTGGCAGTTCCCACCACAAGGAACGGCAAAGGCCGAAGCAGGGCACAAAAATACACTCTGATGTCAGCAGGTGGGGTGACGGTGCATTTTTAGGTCGGTCATGGCAGAGCATCACTGGTCAAACCCTTGCAGACACTATCCTACGTGCACAGCTACACCACTACCCACCAAACCCATGCATAAGATGAGGAAGTGCAAAGGCTGAACTAAAATTCAAAAGAAGCAATTCACAACAGCGTCTGCCTGTTCTGCATGGACTCTAGTCATTCGGGTATCCTTACTCTAAGAGACAGCTAATGAGCTGAATAATCTGTCTGTACAGACACCAGAAGGGGAAGGCAAGTCTCATCGCAGCTCCGCACTTCTACTTATTTTTCACTTTGACTTGAGCCCTGGGTACTGCCCCCCCCGTCCCCCGTCTGGCAGGCAGCTGTCTTCGCTCTGCGTCTCTTTGAACACCACCCTCGGCGGCACCCACTTTTGGAATAAGCGAGCACTGGCAGCCCCTGGACGCACACCAGACAACTTTGCAATAAAACATACTGGGCACCCTAGCGCGATGGAGAGCGGTGGCTCATGCGCGGGCTGGCACTGGGCCCCGCTAGACTTCCTGCGGGGTCACGCAGCTTAGGGCACCGAGCATAAACCAAACCTCTCCCCTTCAGTCACACCCCGCTCTGTGACATCCTGCCACTGACTGTTGTACTTCAATACTTTATAAAAGTGTCTTTGTTTCCTCTTCACTCAGTGCTTTATGGACATCTGCTGTTCAGCTGCTTTTCTAAGGGGAATCTAAACAGAGTAGCTACTGATGGGGGAGGCAGGTACCCAGGATGCCAGTGAAACAATTAGTTGACACCTGCACATCCCCCGCAGCACAGGACAGACCTGTGTCACAGTCACAGCTGCAGGCCTCAGCCGGGACATGTAGACCACGCCCCTTCTGTACTGTCGCTTAAGCCTTAAAGAGAAACAGCACCAGCAAATACCCAATACGCCAATCATCCTTAAGGGGATGGGCTTAAAGGGAAACAGCACCAGTAAATACCTAATATGCCAATCATCCTTAAAGGGATGGCCTCAAAGGGAAACAGCACCAACAAATACCTAATGTACCAATCATGCTTAATGGGATGGCCTTAAAGGGAAAGAGCACCAACAAACTCCTGATGTGCCAATCATAATGTCCCTGGTGCAAAGATGTAACAAGAGTAGATTTCGATTAAGGCAGAGGGTTCTCATTAGTGGCATTTAAAATTGGTGTGGCCAGAAGGGTGCCTACTGAATTATTCAACCCGCTGCTTCTCCTGCAGGGTCAACCCAACAGCTGTCCCCCCAT
>JAODKE010000001.1:12402385-12420147 GCA_026779605.1 Mormyrus hasselquistii
CCACCCCCCCCCCCCCCCCCCCGCTGTGTGAACTTCCATGGCCTGGTTGATCAGCCCCGTCTATTGTTGTCTGACCTTCACACGTGGTTTTTCTGCTGTGTAATCTATTTTTTTTTTCCTAATGACCCAAGGCAGTATCAACTCACTGGCATGCAAACTGCCTCCTGACCGTGCAGGTAGCACACCTGCTCGACCTTCCTGGGCTCTCTCTAGCAACCAGCGATGACCCTGAGAACGCAGTAGGCCCACTGATGGTGAAAAACTTAAAGACGACGAGGCTTCACTGAGCAGCATCATTCTCGATCAGACCGTGTGGCCGGAGCAGGGATCCAGGAAAAGTCAAAGCGAGAGAAAAAGAACTCTGTCTAACTGAGCCTGAAGTACACAATGTGCGTCCTGACAGCCGTGAGGTACGGGCTTGTATGAGTGGTAATTACATGCAGGTGGAGAGCACCCCAGAGCTGTACTTTTGCTGCAAATTAGCATTGGAAGGGTGGCTCAAAGTCAACTGCAA
Source organism: Mormyrus hasselquistii (assembly GCA_026779605.1). Taxonomy (NCBI): domain Eukaryota; kingdom Metazoa; phylum Chordata; class Actinopteri; order Osteoglossiformes; family Mormyridae; genus Mormyrus; species Mormyrus hasselquistii. The sequence goes on from JAODKE010000001.1 coordinate 12,402,900, forward strand.
AATTCCGCCGAAATCGGCACCGGGAATCAGTCGGAATGGGACGGAAAGTTCCTGGCAAACCACCTGTATGAAAAGTAGACAGAAAACTAGAAGGTCGAACATCTAGCTTTACTTTTAACAGCCAAAGCCCTCATCCAGAAATAGAGACAAGCATCACATTTATTGACAGCCGCATCTGCCCTCAACATCCATCACTGCACATGGCAGCGGAATTATCCATCCTTAGAGCCCATGAGATTCCAGGACAACGAGACTTAGTCATCAAACATCAAGCACAACGGATCACCAAGCAAGCTTCTCAGTCAGTGTGGAGGCATTGTCTGTGGAGGCGTTTCTCAAGTGAAGGCTGAACAATCAATGGCACAAACGACACATAATAACAAAATGGATAGTTCTGTTTACTTCCAAAATTGATGATTTATCAATATATGTGACCTGCTATCAGCAACAAGTAGAATGACAATATAATGAGAATTATAATTTAATAATGCTTATATCAATAATATTGTGGGAATTACGTCAAAATGTTCTTCAGTTTCTCTGGAAAGTTGGAAGTGTTACATTAATCTACTATAGATAGGGTGTCCAGATAAGCCTTGTCAGGGGGGACACATTCAGCTACTTCAACCTTCACAGACTACTTTGAAACTGGATCCTGTGCTTGGCTAAATAGTTCAAGTTCTTTCTGTGTTGACTGGTTTGTTTCCTTGATTGAAAGACTCACACAGCAGTTTCATATTAACATTAGTGACACATGAAGGATTGTAGGAGAATGACCAATCAGTACACAGCAAGAACTCAACGCTTACGTGAAATCCAGGTTCTTTTCATTGAAATGGTAGCTTACAAATCCTAACTCAGTGTCCTTCCTGACATGGATTATCTGGTCACCCTAACTACAGAAGAATGTTACTATATTGATACACCATCTTAATTAAACTATAACTATTGTCATAGTTGCCAAGGGTTTTGAATGGATTTATGGTTTTTTGAGGGTGCCGAATTCACATTAATTTTGCTGAATTGGTTCTAATTTTTGAGATAATGGACATCCATGAAAATAATGCGACTTGTGTGTGATAACAAATACAGTAGCTTTTGGTCTGTCTATTTGACTCTTTAACAGTGTAATGAAATGAATGATGAAGTGTTGAAGGAGAGTCTGAAAATAAAATTAGAAAGGTAGAGGGAATCTTGAGGATGATGTTGCAGCTGTGAAGTCCTCTCTGCTAGCTGGTGCAGAGTGGAAAAGAAAATGTAGTGCTTTGAGCACTTTCTCCACATCCACACTTGAATTGTGAGTTGTTTATTAATATTACAGTATTACAGTAAGTTGTGAAGGGTATGTAGGCCACAACTTCCTACAATTACTATCTGTGTCCCAGCAAATTGTTCACCACAGTCTGAATATCATCATTGGATGTATAGGAGTGATGTCGGCTAACCGTTTGCAAAGCCCATAGCACTTCTGCTTTCAGTGTGTTGGTTGAGGAGGATGTACTGAAGGCATTGCTTGTCATGGGATCCAGAGACACTGCCAAAGCAGGTGTAGGCCTATTTGTAGAGGTTGTACTTGCAGGACTGGCAAACAACTGAATGGGGACAGTTGTTGTCCAACTATTGACAAAACGCTTGTGCTTTTCTCCCCTGATAAGTAAGTCGATGACTTTAGAGCCCATTATTGCCAGTTTGATGACTTTTTTACAAAGGTCGCATCACGCTTCATAGATATTAGTCGTCTTTTTCAACCAGCCTCGGTACATTTTTTTGAAGCATTGACGTTAATAACAATTAATAACTACTTAATATTGTATTATTTCATAAAATCATACATTTCCTGTCACTGTTACATTTCTTTTTTGTATGATAGACTATTTACTTACAAGTTGTAACTAAAATAAAAATATTCTTGCGATTCTGAATGCTTTTCAAATGTGTTGCATTAATTAAGTCTAATAACAGTGAATGGCACACACATACATGTCTCAGATTCAGACTGACCGAACAACAGCTCTTTCGAAGCTGCTGTTCACGGTCTGCGGTTGACGAGCTCTGCGCACACAGAGCTACGTTAAATGAGACAGATTCATTACGCCTCTCCAGATCGCCCATTAAAGATTTCCAAGGAAGTCCAGCTATCCACCTGCAAAAACACACGCTCGACTCGGAGCTCGTGGGTCACACAAGTGGCTGCATCTGGCATCTGAAATGTCAAAGACACAATGCAGCGTACGGAAACTTCCAATGCTTTCTGCCGTTCGTAATCGCACTGCTCAGAGAAGGCATTAAAAGTCTCAAGATCACTGGTCAAGGTCAAAGTGAAGGTCGCAGCTGTGCTTTCTGTCAGCTGACTTTCCCATCGATTGGAATATTCCGGACTATGACCCAAGAGGCCGCATGTGAGAATGCAGTGCAGCATGGTCGCATTAGAGAGTCAGCATGCAGGGACTGTGACGGGGATAGACACAGGCTGTTAAAGTTTAACTGCAGTGAGACATGAGGAGTGATGCTCGGATCCTTGTTTCCTGCTTAGATATTCTCTCACCGCGGTCTGCCAGGCAGGTGTAAAAACTTCTCCCAATTACTGAGCTGCCAGATGGCCTGGCGTGACTCCGATCACACCCTCGCCTCCCACCCACCCACCCGCTCTAACTAGGTCAGGGAGTAATCCTCCATCATCCCCCCACCCCTTCACCCAGCCCCTTTTCCCACTATGCACTTCTCAGGCACACGCAAACCGTCACGTCGCAATGCAACCACTTAAAACACGCCGACAGTGGCATAAACACATAACAGAACAAACAAACCGTCAGCCGTTTCGTTCAGATCAGGGTTGGATTTGTTTGGGCTCAGAATGGCTTTTCACATCCTGCAGGTTTCAGTAATTCCAGCTTTGATGGTGCCCAGTGTGCTAGAGCCATTTATATTTCAAGGCATTATAAAGTAAGTTAGTAAGTTCTTCCAAAAAGTTGAGGTGAGGCAATATGTGCTTGCAGTACGTTTCATCATATGCAGACAATGAATTAGCACCAATAATTCAGAGGTTTATAATTGAACACGGAGGACACCCAAATATTTAAACAACATTCAAATATTTAAATTGCACATAACATTAATTTAGGTGTTTGTTTGCAGAGCTCAGACACAATTTGCATGACTTAAGAAGATATTTAATCCTGCCACATCTGTTTAACTGGAAGAGTATACTCAACAAGGTTTCTCACTAAAAGATGACAGAAAAAAAAATCCTGTGAGAATATTGATACATGATTTTTAATGTTCTCTAAAAATGATAATATCCAACCATCCCAAACATATCTAGTTTTCTTTTTAAAGACATGTGCTGAATTACAGTTCATCAAGATAAAAAGAACCATGGTCTCATGCTGACCTGCATTAAATGTTCGAGAAGCCTGAAAACCCCCCAAACTGGCAGCAGTAACGCAACTGAATCTGCCTGGGAGATTGACAAAATTAGACATTGTACTTTCTAGCCAAAGGAACTATATACTGTAGACAAACAACCACGAACTTTATAGCAAGGGTATGTCTTAGGTATATATTCATAATTATAATATTACTGTTGTTTTTGTCTTGACGTTTTAATGCAGCGTTTCATGCACCTGTCTACAACACCCTACAGAGATACACAGATTTCCACATAGTACCATGAGCATGTGGCAGCATTGCTGACGACAGACAGCCTGCAGGTGCCAGTGTAACCTTCAGGGGGCGCTCATGCAGCACCCACACACTAGAATGAATTATTAGGGAGTGGCACAGCCCAGAATCTAAATGTTCAGCGTTTCAGTTCAATTGATCTTGTTTCAAGACTGATAGGCAGGGCAGCTGAGGCAACTGCTGCCTCAGGCCCAGCCGCCTCCCCCACCACAAATCTCACACCTACATAAAACATTAGTAGGGATTAAGAGACTGATGTCATGCATATCATATGATCTCTTGATGTGCTACTTTTATATCTCTCATTTTTATGTATACAGTCTCATTATGGTGGGAGCCATAACACAAAAAACTACTACTGCAGTGCATGATGGGTCTGAAATTTGGAGGCTTTCATCATCTGCAGCTGCTGCAACTGGTGTGGGTAGGCCCTAGGTGTGGATTTGGAAATGGGGGGGTGGTCCACATTTTCCCCAGGACCCAATGTACAGATGTTCCACCACTGGGTCAGGACAAGGACATCATCTCACACAGCCTCAGCCTTCAAACGGTCTGCTTGATCTCGCCACTTTCCCTTTTCCCTTATTTTCTCTGCGTAAATATGCGTCCCCGAATCGCCAGTGTGTGCCCATTCTACTGCATCCATGTAATGCAGTGGGATGCTGTTTTTGCCACACCTTTGGCCTCTTCTTCCAAACAACCAATCAACATGTGGCTTTCTCTATTCCAGTAACCCAGGGCGTATGACAGAATTAGCTGCCCACCTCTGATATTAACGTAATACTGGGAAGAGCACAGGGACTCATGGACGTACATCTCCAGCAGAGGTTCTGTATCCAAATGCACTTCCTGCACACTTGAGTGCTGTTTATTATTGTTATTCATTGACAGCTGCCGTGCTTGTTATCTCGGAATTATTGGGCCGTAATTTTTCAGCAATAAACTGCAATCTAAAGGAAGTACACAAGTTAAAATTTCATTGGAATGTCACAGACACACGACAATAATAGAGGCTTGAACCTTGAACAAACATACTTGAACAAAATAAGAGAACAGAAACAGAATGATGGACACAGTAGCCCTGAAAATAAAAAAAATAAACCATAAAGACATGGAAACACGAGGCATGTCTTTCAGTCCAATGCAGCACCATGGTCACATCCAAGGTTAACAGCACTTGGGCCAAATTATTAACCTGCCTGACAAAGGGGGTCATGGCGGTTCGTATAAACAAACATGGAAAGGATCTTTATTTCAGCTGCTGTCGACAAGTCGCAGATGGGAGAACACAACGACCATGAAGCGGCTGGTCATGACACTCAGACGGGTTAATCTGGTCTCCGCAAACCAGCCTTTCCTTCCAACATGAAAACGAGGTCCCTCGCAGCAATGTCCTCACAGGAACCTCCTCTGACCATCAGTGATATCTGAGCCTACAGACTATTCCCAGATGAGGCAGACATCCGTATTAGTGGCTGTCACGTTGATACCCTTGGTTGTCAAGTAGAATTACCTGAATAATGACTATTTACACTACAAAATCCTTGAGATCCCATCAATTCTGGTGTTGAATAGAGAAGAAATCCCTCTCGTCACAATCCATCACACAACGGCTTGCCAGACGTGTGTCCATGATGATTGTCCATGCCTCCATTCTCAGTGTAACCCCAGTGTACGAGTTACGGCCTCAGTTTACACAAGTATTGTGTTTCTTGCAGTGTAAAGGCCAACCACATCACAAAGCAATTTTCATTTTGACTGAGTAACTGCATTGCTTCACTGACGGATTATAAAGATGACGACCTGAAGTGCGATCCAGAGTCTTCTTGTCACAAACGATGTTACACTGATGTGTCAGTGAGTGGCATATAGAGTATTTTTAGAACGCGTGGGCCTCTCCTGTTCCTCTGAAAGGAATCAAACTTTCTGACAGCCTGTCGGTTTCCTCAGCTGAAAGCCCAACAGCAGCAAACTCTGCTACTACTCAAATGGCAGGTTAGACATCAGGGTGATCTTAGCAGTCTAGGTTGAGAGAGAAATGGCCGGACAGAGGACGGCACCCAGTCTGTTTCATGATAGCACCATTTACATGGAACGGCATGCGCAGGAGTGGGCACTGTCTGTTACAATCCAGGTGAAAGGAGGACAAATTAAAAACCAGCTACGGAGGATAGCCAATGAAATGGCGGGAGCAGAGTATCTGATTGGCCATTCAGGAGACCCTGCCCTGGGGCATGTTTCTGTACCCAGGGCAATAATTAAGGGAAGTAGAAATGTAGGTAACACAGCCAGACAGCCATCAAAAACACCGACCAAAGACACGGAGGAGGACTGGGAGCTGGGGGCTGCAGGACGCATGACATCCTGAAATATCTGCGCTTGTGGTATTTCCAAGCCTGAGCTGCCGGGTGGAACGCGGTCTGTTCAGCCCGGCCCGTACAGCTGTGCGACATCGCCGACTCATGCAGGAGCATGTGAAAACAAGACGGTGCAATGTGACCTTTTCACCATTTGTCAGAACACGAAGAGGAACATCGTCACTCATGTAAAACAGCCATTTGAAATTAAGCCTAAATTTCTCGCGAAGTGAGACGCCGTTTTCCAGGCTTTTCCGCACACCTGCTCTGCTCCGCCATGTTGGCTCAGAGAACGGCGCTCTCGCGACCCAACAGTCATCTCGCAAGCAGAGCCCTTGTATCGCTGCTTTCCAGAGCTTGGACCCCCACCCCCACAGCACCAGGTGAAGGGAATGGGCGGTAGAGAGCCCCAAAGCGGGCTACAGTCTAATCACTCTGCATACTAAGAAATGCCCGTGCGTGGTATAGCTCTGTGACACGGGCCGGTAAGTTAGCTTAACCAAACACGTCATTTGCAGCAGTAGGAAAACGGCCAGCTTCCCATTGCGGAAATAAGTTTGAATCCAGTCCCGTTGCTTACTGAGACCTCGCTCATTAATCCCCAGACGCGTGAGAGTGAACATGAAAGGCATCCAACATAAACTTTGTGTTCCGCTGTGCTGCAGTGACACCGGGAGGGATGTGCTCGGGGTCGATAGCATGTAGCTGTCTTAGCTGCCAATTACATGGCCTTTTTGGGGCGAGCATCACTTTCTCATCTTCTCCTGCTTGTGAACACTGCCCCCACCCTCACCCCTCACGGCATCCAGCAGAGCCTCCCGTCCAGAGACGCTGCTCTATCCATGTCTGAGAGACACATCTCCTATATTCGCCAGTAAACATATCCACCATGTGTCCAGTGCATGAAAGCACACAAGAAGGAAATAAAAATTAAAAATGCATTTGTTTTTTCAGATATTTGTATTGCTTATATTTTGTTGTGTATCAGTACTGTACATTACACCACAGAAGGTCGTGATGTCATTCTGCTGAGATACATTTTGCTCCTTCTTCCTGGACGAGGTCTGGCTTCTACGTAAATACATAGCGGTTCTCCTCCTCTCTCCTTCCTCCCTGTCCCTCCTCCTCTACAGTGACGCTGACGCAGAGGCCTCCAAAGCTCTCTGGACCTAGGGTGAAACAGGAGGAGCGATGCAGTGTGAAGTGGCAGACTGCCCTCGCCGGGGGGTTAATGCCTGCCTGCCCCCCGCCTGTCCCCAGCCCTCCCTTCCCCTCTGTCATCACCTCTTTACTGATGGCACCCCAGCAGATGACGCATGTGGGGGGGGGGGGGGGCATTTCCCCTGCATGTCACCACCCCACCCAGCTTCATGCCTTAGTTTCTCAAGATGTCCACACATAGTGCCCCCCCCATATTGGCCGCTACAGCCCTCACACATGGGGAGCGACAGTAAATAGAGCCCACACCCATATCCTGCTCCTCTCAGTATCATCGGCAGCGTTTCTCCCAGCGTCTCTTCACCAGCCTTTTTGCGATGTGCTTGTGATGTGGCGGTGGCAGTGGGGTGGCGGTCGCGGTCACGGTCATGGTCGCGGTCGCGGTCACGGTCATGCCGGCACAGGAAGAGGATGTGTGACATCCATTCAGATTCTGCTGGGTACGCCCCAACTGCTGATGACAATGAGTCGGATAACCTCAAAGGCGCATGCGGAACGTCGGTACCGCCAACCACACGGGGTGGCAAACGGCCTCTGTGACCCCCCCCCCGCCCTGTGCCGTGGACAGGCGGCAGCGCTAAAACAGCCAGGCATCCAGGAAGAGTGGAGTCGGAGCAGGAGCTGGGTGTCACTGTTCTCCTGAAGGATGACGATGCCAATGCCTGGCTGAGCAGCGGGAGGAGCCCACACTCGAAAACGGGAATGTCTCACACATCGAAGACAAAAATCGGGATTCAGCTTCTCATCCCAGAAAAGCGGCATATTATTCTGTGAAATTTTAAGATACCTGAATCGTGACTGATGAGTAAAACCTGTTAACCAGCTAAACGTACCGAGAAGGGAGGGATCTGCTACCGGCGCTGCAGTGAAATTCCCGGCGTGCAACGGGTACGTAAAATGAAGCTTTGTGTATGTGGTTTAATAAACGTCCTCGACTGCGTGACATTAGCACACTCTGTTTTGCATATCTCAGCGGAATATGGATCATGTGATACAAGATCACCTGAGCCTCGAATGAGATGCGTGTTGATAGATGAAGAATATGAGCCTTTTGCCGGACAAAGCGTGGCAGGGGATGAAGATGACCGTGGCATGACCTAGAGAGCCACCGTGCATCATTGAGGATGTTTGTGGGTGAAGCATTCCAGGAGAACACAGCATGTTTGCTGAAGGCCGGTGAGAAGATTGACCACGATGATGAGAAAAAGAGGAGGTCCTGTACATGCCATTTATCTCTCTCAGTTACACGCGTCGGAACCAGTCAAGAGGTTTCAGAAAACATCTGACATCACAGGCAGCACCTGCACACCAGGAGGGATTGTAAATTACACCGAAACCCAGCCGTGATCTAGATGATGGTGATCAGAGCGTAGAGATGTGTGGTGGAACACCTCCATAGCTAGAAAGGGCGCTGTCTGTGGTCCTGATTGGAGAGCCGTAGCACAGCGCTGTCCGTGGTGCTGACCAAGGACCCACTCAACAGGCCAATCGTTGAGTTTTTCCTGATCTCTGCCTAAAAAACAGCCCAGTTCCCCGAAATTTAATTTAACACGGGGTCAGGCCTTTTGATTTCACAGAAGATCATGAAATATCCCATCATTAAACACACTGGACCTCAATTACCTCTTAATTGGTAGACTGGAAACAGGATTTTTTGTTAGAATATTTTATACTGATTGAATAAAGGGATTTGGACATAAAACAATCCTTTATGAGGCTGACTCCTAATTTCAGATGGGACTTCTAAAAATCAGTGGACAATAACACTGGAATCGGCATAATTTAGTCATTTAATCGTTACTTTTTGTGGTTTGTGCGGAAAGGCTAGAACAGAGGTTGGAATAATTCCGGACAAGCTCTCCCATGGGAATAAAAAGAAATAAAATAGGACAATGTTAAATTGAGCCAGCAAAAACTGTACTCCATATGCAGGGTATGCAAGGATGACAGCTTCCAGACGGACCGTGAAAGGTGATCCCTGCACGCTGCCTCACCCTGGTGGGGCCCCGGATCTACACCCCCTTCATCGACCACGACCAGACCCCCTCCAATTACCCCACTCAGAATGGAAGTACCAGTTAATTCATATCGATTTAAATCACATTTAACTGGGCAGAGACTGAGATTTTTAGAGGCAAAAAATTATCACCCTCCCCCAACCCCCATCCCTGGGGGATGAAATAAAGGTCACAGCAACAAAAACAATGTTTAAAAGAGCACCAGTATACAAAGAAATGGCAGGAGTGGTTCAGCAATGGTGATTTAAGGACATCAGGGAATTAAAGAACCCTCTCCTAATCCGTGCTTATATTGCCGTTTATAAATTAGTATTGCTTAATACAAGAAAACACCAGTGACAACAAGCTCTGGACTAGCTTTGACTGTAACGCTCCCACAGTCACCATTGTTTTGCTGCTAATCAAACTAACCATTTACCAGACGTGATCTTTTTTAAGCACTGACAGCTCACAGATGACTTCCTGGCTGAAAAGCCCTTTCCCGGCAGTCTGGTGGCTACCCACACGTTCTCTCGGAGCCAATCACGGGACGGCGACTTACCGCTGTTTTGGAGAGGACTGGGCTTAGTGGGACATTCAGTGTGGCTCAATAAGGGGCAAAAAGGGCCCCCCAATCCAGGAATCTGCGGGCCTCCCCCATGGACCGTGGCTTGCCTGGGGCTGAGTCGCAGCCCCCCTCCGGGGCCCTGACTGCATTGGGTCCGGTCCGCTGCCCTCGGGGACGCTCGACAATCTGGGTCCTTTCAGAAACGATTTAGGGGCTGCAGCCACTGAGGGGAGCCGCTCGGAGCACCGGACCGTCTCAGAGTCAGCAGCGTGGATCTGAGCTGACAAGCGGCCGTTTGACCTTCGAGGAGGCTGCTTTCACCATCGGCACTGCATCCATAACCTGGTTACGTGCCGTTTGGCTCGTGACGACTGAATTCTCGGGGGGCTCTGAATCCTAGAGCCACTGCCTCGTCCTCCCCCAATTCTCTAAGTGACAGCAAACAAGAGGGAGCCGTTTTAATTAATTACGTGCACCTGAACACCGTTCGGTCGGTCTAATTAGAGCAGACAACACGGCGAGGCCACACGTTAACATGGCGCTGGTAAACGGGGGCCGGCAAGGGTCATTAGTCCTGGGGGGCTGCTCCACGGAGACCCATTTCCACTATAATTAAATCCCAGTTGATCCGCCTTTCCGGATTCAATTGGGGGAAGGGGGGGGGGGGGGCTTGCACACACACATACACAGCCCGAAGAAATCCAGAAAACTGCAACCACACAGATTCTGCTTCTGTCGCATGCAGGGCAAATGAAAGGCAGCATTCAAGCTTAAGCGAAGTGGGTGGGGCCTGACTAAGGGGGAGAAACTTGCATCCTGGAGCTGCACCTAGAAATTGAGTCACAGGGTTAATTTCCTGGTCTTATTACAGGATAACGGACGCGGCCCCGATCAGGCCTAACTGGCCGTCAATCACGGGCTGAGCAGAACTGCCACTACTCCCGGCATCTGCGGGTGCATGACCGGTCTATCAGCGTCTGTGAGGCACAAGTGGGCATTTCCCACCTATTGGCACGGTACCCGTGCTCCCTGTCACTCCATTTAACTTCAAGACGTCACCTGGAAAAAGAGGACATGAAACATGCCCTTTTCTAAGGCCCATCTGAAATTCCACAGGGAACAAAATGGTGGCTGTTGCAAAGACTGAAGAAAAAAAATACAGTAGAACCTCTTAACCCGAAGGCCTCTTAACTTGACCAACTTGAACGTCAAACGTCAAACTTGTATCTCAACCATTCTTGCTAAAACTTGTATGGATCGAGACACATTCAACTCTACCAAACCGGACCTCAAATACATTGGTTGTGAAAAATGTACCGGCACTCAAAACAGACCTGCTGAAACCTATACAGATCAAGACCCGTCTCTGATGGGCTGAACCAAAAGCAAACAGACCTACTGGGATGCTGCTGCCTTTGAATCGCTCTCAGTCTTGCGGTACCTTGACTTGACTGAGTTCGACGTGCAAAAATTGTGTTCCTGTGCTTGGTGTAACTTTTTTTTTGTTTTATCTGCAGTACATTTAGTGATACAGTAATCATGCTCCCTAAGAAAGAGAGCAGTGATAGCAGCAACCCAAAGAGGAAAGCAGTGAGAGTAACTGTAGAACTTAAAAAGGAAACTATAGCAAGAATTCAAGGCGGTGCACATGGGACATACTCGCTTTGGAGTACGGGATCGTCATTTATTTCATGCTTATTTGTCTTGTATGTGTGCTTTTTCATGTGTGTATTAGTTTTATATTGATTGTTGATACTTTTTTATCATTAGGTAGATAGATAAGTTTAAACAGGCAATCATTTGGGAGTCTGGAACACATTAAATTCATTTACATTATTGCTTGTGGGGAAATTCGACTTGGATCTCGACCAAATCGCAACTCAAACAGCCTTCTGGAACGAATTAAATCCGAGTTACAAGATATCACTGTGTACACTGTATACAATCAAGCACGGGGTCACAGAGGCACAACCCCAGCTAAAAACTGATTGGTTCTTGGGATGCCCCACGCTTGTCACTCACTGATTCAAAATAAATTATTGGCTAATGATTAAGTTAGACCTTCTGTATGAATTCTAGCCTCCATTTTATGCCAAGTTATGCTTCCTCCTCAGTCCTACACTATGTTTACGCTGCAGCGTAAAGGAAAAACAGTTTTCCGTGTTTTTTTTTCACCCACAGCTGATTATTTTGACATTTTAAAAAAGTACCAAGGCCCATTTCCCAATTTATGTATTTACCTCGGTTAAAAGCTTAATCATATTTTGTTGCGGCTAGAAACATGGAACACTTATAAAAATGGGAAAACTCGGCCGTGGCTATAATTTAATAAATATAATAACACTTTTCATTCATTCCACATGACGGGCAGGAACATAGTAATAGCAGAGAATGATTAAGTCAAATTGAAATGTGGTTTGAGGGCTAAAAGCGTAATCTGGAAAGCTGGTAATTATACATATGCTACCTGTGTGAACGAACGCAGAGATGACCTCTAATGGAGCACTCGGATAAGTCCATTAACCTTAGCATGTGAAAGCCGGGATTGTATCCGTGTAATTACAAATTACACAAGATCGGATTTCTAAAGCAAACAAATATATACAGCTCTATTCAACTCACGCTCCATTTTCAGGTATAAAGACCGACGCTTATTTTTACCCTGAAAAAGTCCGGGACTTCGAAGCCAGAGAGTCCCTGAAAATAGTGGAAATTGCAAAAGGGAGATCTGGACTTCAGAGGAGGGGAAAACACACAGCGACGCCGTGGACTCTGCACAGGGCAGGTAAATCTTATAGGCGACACTGGAGGCCAACTCAGCAATCGATTAAGAAGACTTAAAAACAGGAGCGACGTATCCATCAAGCAGTTGTGCATGGATTTCCCAGCCCCCACAGTGAAATCAGGTGGTGAAATTTTGTGTGAGGCGCCAGCACTTAAGTTTGCCTAGGACAACGCATAGGCTTCTGGCTCGGCGATCGATTAAGACGCCTTGAAAGGAAGAGCAGCGTACTCGTCAAGCTGTCGTGGGCGGCACGTCCGGACAAGGCAGTCACTCCAGCAGCTGCATTTATCACACAGATATGCTTCCTGCTTGAAAAACACACTTTTCTCAGTCAGCGAACTGGCTGATCTGCATCGTGGTACGACACAGGCCTCGTGCAGGCGGCGGCATTGTGATGCGAGGAATCCGAGCCGCTTCATCCAGTCCCGTCACCCACGCAAACAATCGGGGCAAGTGATTCGGCTGTTAAAGAGAGGGACTCCTTTTTTTTTTGGAGGGGGGGGGGGCTCGCTGGCCACATTAAAGGTGTGCTGAGCTTAACGGCCGCAGGAGTTCCAGGTGTACGGGCTTTCGGCTCCCAGCTTTCCCTCTGTAATCCTTCGAGCTTCTCCAGACAGCACATCTCCTTTCCAATTTATCTGCCTAATGAGGCTGAATTAGCAGGCAAACCCCACAATTGCCCAAGGTGCTTATATGTTTTATCATGGATCTTTCTAGAAAAGCAGACACGGCCACGATAGTAGTGAGAACCGCATACAAACCACTATAAATGGTATTTTAATCGGCACGACTGTCCTTCAGAATTCTTCCATTTTCTTTTGCCCAAGAAAGTCATCCCTAACTGCCATTTGACGCTTCCTTCTGTTGGATGGGAGAGAAAACACAATTAATCCTGATTAAGGGGTTAAATTGGATAAAACGGATTTATTTACAGGGCGGCGAATGCAGGCAAGCAGCACGCTGCCCCAGCTGGCTGCTCTGAGCTACTTAAATAAGCTGATTGATCGTGTCCATTAAAAGCGTGCAAGGGCAGGACCTCGATAAACGCGTGTTATTTGTGTCCCTCACCCGTCTGCACCGGACTCAGATCCCACCCCGTCTAGACACAACTTTGGGTGTCCGCTACACCAAAGTAACCGGCCTGTGCTACGACGAATAAGGCTAATTAAACCCCCCCCCAAAAAAAAGAACTCCGTTCGCTTATCGAACCGGCCAGGCGGTAATGGCTTACACGGGCGCTGGAGCGGTAGAGATATATGGTGGGTAATCTCCCTGTCGTCGTGCTGGATAACTCCATGCATCATTGCTGCACGATTTCATGCTATAGAATCAGTCCCAGCGATATCCTCACAGTCTCATCCTGATAACATGTTCATCAGGAAAAAATGAACAGAAGCTATGAGGACTAAACCCACTGAACAGGACAGGGGAGAAACACTCAGACCAAAACAGCCTGCAGTTCATGGTAACACGGCCTACCAGTAAACACAAAAAACACATAATTCCCAGGAGACTGTACGGATCATCCCAACAGGGAATGTAGGCAGCCGCCTAGGGCGCCATCTTCTGAGGGGGTGCCAACTTGCCAGCCAATTTCACTCTGTGTCAGATGGGGGGTCCCAGCAGTCATGTTCACTTCAGGCTTGTAGGTGTGGAAAAAACACTACCTGGAGAAATCTGTATTGGATGTGTTCTTCAAAGGCAAGCCTAGAAATGGCAGAGAAAAATGCATCTAAATATAACCACCTTTAAAATATGTTTCCCTGGGAATTACTGCCAGAAAGTATCCATGTAAACGCTGTTTAAATTTTTGTCAACCTCCAAAGCATATGGTGCAAGCAGCCGTGGTACTTTTCCTGAGGCTGTGTAAATATCACATTAAGTTGGACCCGACCCAGCGAGCTCCGTCATAGCTATGATGTCAGCGTGACGCCGTGGTAACAAACCACACGGTGGCTGAAGGCGGGTCACTGCATAGAGCTCGCTCTGATCCACAAGCAATTGGGCAAAGATCATCAGGAGCTCCGTGCATCCGTCGGAGAGCAGACACGTGCCGAGAAAGGGATGATGGCCTCTTTGCTGCCTCATTGAAATCTGATTTATTTAAATGGGAGCCAGGCTCAGGCTCTCAGAAGGACACTGAAGTGGAAAGGTCCTTTCGGAATACAAACCAGCCACGGCTGATTCCGGAAGATGGAAAAAACACTGTGAGGAGCAGCATCAGCGACCTGGTCAGGCTGAGGTAGCCAGGCTCCATGCAGAGTCTCGGGAAAATGGGTCAGATCGCAGGTCATAAAGAAAAAGTTAAAATAAATCACTCTAGTTAATTTTGAGGGGATCAAACGTTGACGCTTGGGACACACTGCAGAAAAACAAGCTCATTGCTGGTCTATGGAATCTAAGCTGTCTTAGGATCTCAGATGTGTATACAGCTGAGAATTTAGGTTAATTCTGCAGACGCATTCACACACCCCAGAAAAATGGAGACCATTCAGATGCTCTTGGGTGATCATCTCAATCCTGTGGCACTCCTAGCCAAACTATCTTCATTTTTTTTGTAAAAAGACCTAAACACCCTCAGTCTCAAGAAAAACCTCATCACCCACAGTTGACCGTATGCCGCAACCTCTCAACGACCTTGGGCACACGCTTCCGGACTCGGCACAGAAAAACGAAGAGTGCAGGAGAGCACGGCTCATGGGATCTGACATGGGAGAACACTTCCGTACGACCTCTGCCAGCAAATATGAACAATGAGCCATTTGGCAGAGCCGCTTCGCGGATGAGAACCGACAACGTTGTCAAGGCGTAAGAACAAATGTGCGGTAGCTGTACGAAGTATCTCCTCCTCCATGTGGTGTCACTGCACTCGTTCGTGTGACCTGCCAAAGGCAGGAAGAGATTATTTCCTGACTCGGGGAAGAACGCAAGCTTTAGCACTTTTATTTGAAACATGGCCAAACGGATTACAGCTACAATTTTCTCACTTTCTTCCGGCTATTGAGCTTGATTTGTCGGTAGCAGAGCTAGCTTTGCTTGAAGAGAGCCCTATTCTCTGTACTCACAGAGACAGACTGCATCCACCACAGCTGAAAAATCATCGCTAAAGGGGGACATACTTTTTTAAGCATTTCATTAAAATGTCGATTCATTTCCGCATATGTAAAAGAACTGAGAAAAATGGGTGCATCACTTCTCTTGTGAGCCTCAGAATAGTAGCATGACGGGGAGGGGTCAACTGATTAAAGCCACCTAAAATTATCCAACATTTTTTAAATGTATTTTCTTCAGTGAAAAATAACCAATATATCACGACAAATCCAGTTTAATGCGTTATGCAAATGTAGTAATTATATGTTGTTCTTCATTAGAAATTCCTCCAAGGCAGATACCTTTTGGAGCGCAAAAGACCTTGACATTACAACAGAAGTGAGTTAATCACATCTCACATTGCCTGAAACCGTGTTCAATCTGTTCAAACCATTTGAACGCATCAATCTACAGCGTATCACCTCATCGCTGAGCTGGCACATTCATATCGCAAGATGCAATATCTGACACGATAAACGAAAGCAAAAGCAATTCCCCTTTATACCGGCTTGACTGAAAGGAGAGCCATCAGACATAAATCCGTATCTGCTAATTAATCCGATAATTATGCGGACGATAATTTGACAGCAAAGGGAACGCAATGTACTCGGATGCCTTTCTGCTACTGGGCCTGCTAAGGGGCATTTTACCCAGAAATCAGACAGAGCTTATAAAAAGTCTCTTTTTTTTAGCGTTTAACATGAACATGAACTATCAGTGCCAGGAGCTGTTTCACTGAGTGGTAAGAATCCTCACCGACTATGGCGGGATGGTGAATATGTAAGAAAGAAGGTCCTCAAAAAAATCTCACTCCTGAAAAAAACAGACGGTCCATACTGCTGTTGGAGGACTCGGGCTCAGTCTGGGGAATCCCTGGGAAATCCCTTCTTCCACCACAACAGGACCAAGTATGGAGTCCACATCCCCAGCATGATCACAGGCAGTTCAAATGAGACAAGAGGAAGGATAAGGCTAGATTATATATGCCAGCTAATATTCTGCATTTAGGAGCACACACAGGAAGTATGTGCCAGGGCTGCAAAGGTTCCACATACGCAGACAGACATCAGAAATGGATGTGCTTAATTAAGGCCGAACTTACTGCATGTCAGTGGCTCACTGAAAAATTCATCCATTTGCTTGAAACCCACTCAGCGCTGGAACACTAATCAGCTAATGATAGCAACATACCCCAAATTAACCAGGAAAAGCGCAGGCTAATAAGGGTGACACACACCCCAAAATATCCATCAGGACTTCAGGCTAATAATGCTGATAGACACTTCAAAATATCCAGGAGGACTACAGGCTAAAGATGGTGACACCCACCCCAAAATATTGATCAGGACTACAGGCTAATGATGCTGACACACACCCCAAAATATCCATCAGGACTACAGGCTAATGATGCTGACACAACCCCCAAAATATCCATCAGGACTACAGGCTAATGATGCTGACACACACCCCAAAATATCCATCAGGACTACAGGCTAATGATGCTGACACAACCCCCAAAATATCCATCAGGACTACAGGCTAATGATGCTGA
>JAODKE010000001.1:12436046-12451550 GCA_026779605.1 Mormyrus hasselquistii
GTGCGCCCCTTTGAGAGTGCGCAGGGAGCGAGGCGCGGGGGGGAGGGACAGGTGTTTTATGAGGCCCGCCAAGGAGACACAGCACGTCTAAGAATACGGGGGGGTTCCGTAATTAGCGAGTGTGCGACGGGGCGATAACAGAAATACAAGTCGTTAATTTTGGCTGAGGCTGGGGAGTTCCAGCACGCCTCAGCAGAGGAACCCCCCCGCCGTGTCATCCCCCCACCCACAAACGAGGCAGCCCCCACCCCGTCACCTTCAGCACGTCCTTGGCGACGCCTGGCCCCTTCCTCCTTCCTTCGCACACTGACAGAGCCCCTCCACACCACGATTTATTTTGAGCTGGGGGGGGCGGTGAGATAATGCAACGGACCGGTTGGGGGAACATGCGCCAAATTACCACGTTTATGGCCCCCTGCCTGGACAGAGCTTCACTTCATTATCGTCTGACAGAGCCAGCGGTGAGGAATCGCGAGTGTGCCGCCTTAGTATGGGTTTGCGGGGGTGGGGTAGGGTGGGGGGCTGGCTTATGTAATTGCTGTGTTTTCCTACACGCAGGGAGCAAACTGACACGGCTTCCCAGAAAAGCGCAAAGGCACCCCCCTTGCCCGTGCCGTGCTCCTCAATTTCAGGCATATCCCGGTAAATTGTGGCATCTTACTGGGGGGGGGAGGGGGGGTGGCTAACCAGTAAGGATACTTCATCTATTTAATGCGTATTCCCCTTCCCGCGAACCTGCACTCTGTCACTTTGGACATGTCACAAATAATAATTCAGGAAGAAAATACAGGGGCTGCTGCCATTGCTCCCCCCACCCCACGCCCCACTGCATGGGCGAGGTCCAGCGGAATCACCCACGCGGCGGCTCTCTCACACTGGGGGGTCCCCCAACGTGCGCCGATGCACAAAATAAATTCTCTGCTTCTCTCCTCGGCGTTTGATCTTTTTTAAAACCCAAAGCTGCTTTTTGATGAGTCTTTTTAAGCTGCCGCAGATACACAGCGTGTGAATCAGGCTTGATTGGTTACCGCTAAACACAGATGTTCTGCGGTTGTGTGAGGCTAAATTGGCAAAATGGCTAAACTTACTAAAATGTAAACAAAGAGCACTAAGGGTATGGACTGGCATTATAAAACGTCTGTACTCAATATGTAGGAAGAAATCAGGCCAGAGGTTGGGTGGACTTTTAAGCATCCAAAAATGTGCAGAGATGCAGAGATGCGCTTATAAAGCATGATAACAGGACATCCTCAGCTCAAACCTATCCAGCACGGTATATCATGGTTTTTTTTTTTTTTTTTTTGGTCGATCACCTCCAGTCCCCCCAAGCAGCATTTTTAAGCCATTTCCCTTCCAGAAAAGTAAAATCGATATTTCATTAGCAGAAGTCTTTAAACGCGGAAGCAGTTACGCCCACAGATCTAGAGAAACACCGGCACCTAAATGGCTTTGCGTTACACTTTGGCTCCTTTGGCTCTAAGAGGCTGTCCGGTTTTTACGCCATTCCCTCAGGAACAACGGCCTAAAACTTTTGATTTTGTGCACGTTGTCTTGAAGCGCCGCCGGCTGTGACCGTACCTCACGAAACGATGAACCCTGAAGACTGGCATTTAGTCATAAAGTCTACGGCGGAGGAGGCTGCTTAGCAGCACCTGAAAGGCTGGGGCCACCCGGTGCACCTCGCCAGACCTCTTGGTACCCTTGGCATTTCGACGGAGGCTTTTGAAGAAAGGGGACAGGGGGCTAACCTTCAAATTCAGCTGTGTCCAGCACGTGAGGTTCCGGGGGTTCCCGTCTCGGGCCAGGCGGCGTTTCAGTTGAGGTACCTGAGGTAGGAGAGGAGTTGGCAGGGATTTAGGGCCGTGCCCGATGGCTGATGCAGTTTCCTCAGAATACCTCCCTGGCAGCTACATCCCATAGCATTACAGATTATCCCATTTTTAGCAGGTGTTTTAATCCAAGGCGACACACATTTGATAAAAGAAGGTCAGTCAGTCCCTGGAGCGGCTGCGGGTTGAAGGCGTTGCTCAAGGGCCCAACAGTGACATCACTCCTTCATCCACAGGATTAGACCCGGTGACCTTCCAATCACAGCCAGAGTGCCCTAACCTGCAGAGGCACACACTGACCCCCACTGCGACATCACAATCTTGGCTTTCCACTGCCAAGGTTCAGAGCTTAAAAGAAGGGTCCGTAGCAGCGCGATGCCCGCACTCCTGTTGGAGCATGGAGCCCTCTTTACGACCAGCACACAGATGAAAGATGTATGACTACCTGACGTTGTGAGAGACCAGACTCAACAACAGGAACAGGACAAGTAATCAAAGTGCTGTTGAACTAGAGAGGCAGACAGATGCCATATTAAGGGGGCAGCTAGGAGTAGATGATCACATATGAACATCTTCAAACTGCTTATCCAGTGTGGTGTGGCGGACAGGAGTCTATTCCAGGAAGCACACACAGTACAGGGCACAACGTAGGATGTCCTGGATGACATGCCAGTCCATCACAGGGTACACAAGCACACATACACAAGCCCGCGTGACACTGGAGCCAGGGTGGAATTCAAACATCCAGCAGAGTTGTCACTGCGTCACCCTGCTGCCAGCGTAGCTAGGCATCGTAACAGAAAGGCTGAATAAGTGAGCCTGAGGAGCAGTCAAGGCAGATCCTGCCAAACCAGGAGACACCTACCATGAAGAATACTGATGCCCGCTAGTGGATGGGTGGATTCACCACCCAGCAGCACCATCACTTTCAATGAAATGGCTGATGAAATAATCTACATCAGCAACAGCAGACCCAAAATACCCAAACTCATTAACACTGGGGAATCTGAGAAGAGTATCCAACCGGCTAAACAGTTTCACTAAGCTGCGGTCTGTCAGCTGCAATAACACCTTCATCAACCTGCCCGATTCCTCCTCCCGTCCTCCTCAGCTTGGCCCTAAGCTGTTCCATTCATCCCCGAACGTCGTCTTCAGTCTCCTGTTTTTGTCATGCCTTTTTCAGACATCATTTGTTACTCTGACTTGAAACCCTGGTAATGGAATGGCGACAATCTAACAGCTTGTGTGATTGCTCTCAATTTAACATGTCAAAATGCCTGTTAAATGTCATGTGACATGGGGGTGTGGCCGACTTGGGAAAGGGTGAGGTAAGACGGTGAACTAGTTGTTCATTTCACCTTAGTCACCTAACCAGTTACACTGTTCTCTTGATTTGCTCTTGGAGCCCCAGCAGAATACTTTTTAAAATAAATACAATTTAAGTTACTCAAAATGACCTTTTATGGAGAATACAGGGTCAACCAGTCTCTGGAGGAATTGGGGGTTAAGGGTCTTGCTCAACAGCCCAACAGTGAACCCAGTAGTCCCTCTGTCAGCCCGGGCATTTCAAACCCCAATCCTGGATGTGTGAACCCCCACCCAACCGCAGCCCTACTCAGTGTTCGATTTCTTTACAAACAAGTAACTCCCTTCACCATTCTTCCCATCCCCTGTGTCATGTGACCCTATCTGCCATGCAGGGCTTGGCATTTCCGGGTCCCCCCTACTGAAGTGATTGTTTGTGGCCAACAGCGGGCCCCCACCTAAACGTCTGATGGTAAACATTTGTGATGCTTACGATAAAAGTAATAAACAAATATTAAGTATCAGCAATAATTTATGGTAAATCTGGGGCAAAGCGACCCAGGAATCCCTCGTTCCGGCTGCGCTGGAGGCCGTATTAGAAAGCGTGCCGACCCAGCCGATCACCGGGCCTGAAGAATGAAGCAGCACCAGCAGCAGCTGGGGATCCTCCCCATTCACAGATGCTGCCCATCAGCCGGGTGGATAGAAGGGGAGGGGGGGCCGTGTGCAGCAGCATCAGTCACATCGGTGCTGAGAGTCCAGCTACAGCCCTGAGAGTCCAGCTACAGCCCTGTGAGTCCAGCTACAGCCCTGAGAGTCCAGCTACAGCCCTGAGAGTCCAGCTACAGCCCTGTGAGTCCAGCTACAGCCCTGAGAGTCCAGCTACAGCCCTGTGAGTCCAGCTACAGCCCTGTGAGTCCAGCTACAGCCCTGTGAGTCCAGCTACAGCCCTGTGAGTCCAGCTACAGCCGCCTCTGACAGCACATGCGGCATCAAAAGCACCCAGAGGCAAAATCAATGCTCCAATTTATCTGGAAAGCTTGAATTACTGACAGATGTTCCCCTAAAGCTGTGTGAGTGAGTGTGTGCCCTCCAATGGACTGGCATCCTGTTCAGGATGTCCCTTATGCTCCCTCCAAGAGGTTCCAGGACCCTCCTGCAACCCTGGATAAGCCATTGAGAGATGGAAGGATCAATGGGAGCGTTTCCCAAAGCAAAACCATATTTAAGTGTAAAAAACACACAAAAAAAAAACTGCAAGATCCATTCCCCAGTCCATCTTTCCTGTATGCAGTGGTGATCCTAGGATTTTTTTAAGGTGGAGACCACAATTCATACAGAAGGACCAACATGATCATTAGTCAATAATTTGTTATGAACTGGTGTGACAGGGGAGGGCAGCGTTCCCGGGGCACCACCCCCATAAACACCCCTGCCTGTATGTAATTCAAGGTCACAGTGAACCAGAGCCGCCCATCCAAAGTCATGCTGCCAGCTCCCCGCAGAGCAAACCTACTTGGTGTTCTAGGTAGAGCCATCAAATCACCTAATTGCATGTCATTGGACTGTGAGAGGAAAGAAGGATGTACCACATATACAGAGGGGGGGGGGGGGGCATTCAGACCCAGAACCTTGGAGTTGTGATGTCACTAAGACACCATGGCACCCTGATACACAACATGCCCTGTTCATATCTAGATTCTAAGCAGGAAAAGGCGTAAGGAAGAGAGACTGGTAACGCGGGGAAAGTCCATAAACACTGAATGAAGGCCTCAAATCAGCCGCAAAGCCTGCCGATGTCCACATTAAGAGCTTCGAGTGCGAAGGTCGCACAGCACTGATATTTACCGCAACGTAACACTTGTGATGCAGTTCGAAGCAGGGAGATTGTCGGACAGGTACACTGTTAACCTCAACACAAGCCAGCTGTCATTCCTCCGTAACCTTCCTCAGAAAGGTCTCGCCTGATAAATCCCCACAAATATACACCGAGCCACAGTGGGCAAGGAAAACTAGCCTGTGAGACCAAACAACTTAAAGCCGCATTTCACTTGCTTCACAGCCCGGGCAAGACTTTGGCAAATCATTTCATTTGACATTTAACTGAAAGCCAGAGTGACACAACAGATTTTTCCAGGGTTGACCAAACATTTTAAACAGTGATGATTTAACTAATTACTTTAAGTAATTAGAGCCAGTGGAAAGCTAAAGGTTAATTCAATGCATAATAATTGAATGCACTTTTATTGCAGCCTGAGATCTACTGTACTACCAACCTGAAAACGATGCAATAGCACTGGCAAATGTTACACCGGAAATAATTATGGTGGGTATAATTCAGCTTTTTATTTAAAATACAAATTCATCCTGAGAGGTTACACAAAAAATAACGTATAATGTACATACATGACTTCAAATTCATACATGAATAATTCTATTCAATCAATCAATCAATCAATCAATCAATCAATCAATCCATCCATCCATCCATCTATAGCTGCTGGTCCAGTACCGGGTCACACTTCCCCAGGAGGCACAGGACTGGGGACACCAGTACAGCAAACAGCACCCACTAACACACATAATAACAGGGGCTAATTGCATTTTTTCTTGTATTGCAGGAAAAAACCAAAGTACACAGGGGAAACAGTCCCAACTTGGGGAGAGAATGCAAAGTAGGGGCAGGAAATTAACCCCCAAGCCGCAGTCCTACCCACTGCGCGTGCGTGTCTGTGCGTGTGTGTGTGTGTGTATGTGTGTGTGTGTGTGTGGCCTGCAGTGCATTTCCCTGGCGACAAACATGCATTCTCCTTCCCAGTCACATGGATGTAGTGTCAGCCGGTCGAGGGCGGTCATTTTTCCACAGGGACATCCAATTACATCCATGGCTAGTTAGTCAGAAAACAACAACAACAACCTCTTGATATAGGGTCTCACAAAAGGCTTTTTATATGAGACACCATATCCAGTTCCCACCCCATCTGGAACAAAAAAAACCAAAGCAGCAGTCTGAATAGATTTTTCCCGCTCCATGTCACACTGGAGGCTGATGAATCGGACGACAATGGCAGAGACATATTAGCAGATAGCTTGGCAGAGCTATCTGTTCCTGACGGCGGAGATATTAGCAAACGAATCTGGAGCGAGGCATGCGGGGCATGGTCAGCTGACCCTGCTCAGTTCATCCTTTGTTTCTGTACTCAGTGTTTATTAAAGCTGAAAGACATGGCGAGATATACCAGAGAAATAGAGAGAGAGAGAGAGAGAGAGAGAGCAGTAAGAGAGGCGTTAACCTGCTGCTGTCTGGCTGCGTTATGCTTACACACACAAAAAACATAGCAACTTCACAATTACTGCTTTATATAGGTGCATTCCAACATTACCCATCCATCCATCCATCCATCCATCCACTCATCCATCCATCAGTACTTATTCAGTGCAGGGTGGCAGTGAGTATGAAGCCTATCCCAAGAAATACAGGAGACATGGCATATTAAAATAACCTCGAAGGGATTCCAGTTCAAACATCCATCCATCTTCCGACTGCTTATCCTGAACAGGATCACATGAGGGACTGCAGCTAAACGCAGGACACACAGGGTGTGAGGCAGCACCACTACAGCGCACAGTTCAAACATTCATGTAAATTGTTTTAGTTTTACATTTACTAACAGAAGAATAAGTAAAATAGAATAGAATACATTTGAAATCTTGGGAGTGAGACAGTGTATGGCTGCCATTTTACCTATTTCAGCTTATGAATTATGAAGCCCGTATTGGGTCCTGAAAGCAGCACAGCATCCGAGAGCCACCAATACCCTGAAGACAGATAGCCAGCACTGTCTCTCCAGGCCGAAGCCGTGATGCTGGATGGATGGATGGATGGATGGATAGATAGATGGACGGACAGAGGCAGATTAAGCTCTGGAAAACTCCCGCTGGCTTTTAGCAGGCAGTTTTACAGCTGCAAGGAGCACTGCTGAGGTGATTGCAGTACCACGCCGCTTGGGCTCACGCCTGCGTGCAACATGACCGAGGAGGGAGGAAGCTGCACCACCCTTTTTTTAAACTAAGGACTTGGAAAACATACAGCAAGAAAAGAAAGAACAGAAGAGAGATAGAAAAACAATATAACATTAATATTAATTATGATAAAGAATACGACGACAGAACCATTAGGCGATATAGTGCAGCATGCAGACTGTTGTGGTTGCATAACAAACTTTCCCCTTAATGGAGGGTAAGAGTTGTGCATGAGCAGATGTCTCTTTGTATCTGCTTGTGTGTTGGGGAAGAAGGTGAAATGTCGGGAGGGAGAGATGGGAGAGCTGAGTGGCAGGAGGGAAAGGAAGATGGGTTGGGGGAAGGTTATCATTGGGCGAATGAAGGCAGGCCCCCCCATGCTCAAGTCTCGGATGGATGGATGGATGGATGGATGGATGGATTGTGAGATTGGGGGGCTGGTGAAGTCCGGATTGACAGCAAGAAGGAAAGAAAAAAGAGGGGAAGAAAGAGATGGGAGAGGGAAGGAAAGGAAGAAAGCAGGGCAGGATTACATGTATATGTGATCGTGGCGGTGAGAGGTGCCCCAAGCTCCAGACCTTCCTGGGCCACAATCCCTGTTCCTCTGTACCTTCTTTAAGAACCTGTGTCAGTCCCACCTTGGCCCAGGCCTCACCCAAAGAGACACACTCTCTTTGGCAGCCAACTCCAAACGTTCGGGGATCGGGCCCTGCTCCAGTCTGTGGAGAGTCCCCTGGCCCTTGGAGATCCTGAGACTCGGCAGCTCCAAGGCCCCGGATGGCCGTGAAACCCCCCTGACAGCAAGGGCAAGAGTGGGGCGAGGAGGAGCAGCAAGGCCCCCGCAGCGGGCAAAAACGAGAGCTTCTCCCGCACTGACAAACAGCCACCCGTGGACGTTTGTTGTTCTTGGCTAACATGTTGTTTGGACTCCACTTGCCCTGGGTCACGTCTACACACGGCGCTGTCTGAATAGCAAGACGGGGCCCATCCATACGGTTATTCCCCCAATGTGATGAGCACCCCTGGAGAGATCATCCTGCTGCCAGGAACCTGGACCCTCTCTCTTCCCCTGCAGAGCTGCTTGCTGGCACTATAATTACAGCCTGCAAGCTCAGGTTAAACTGTAAATTCACACCATGTGGTGGCATTTCTGCTTTTTCGCCTATATTTATACAGGACAAAAGCTGCAAAGTTTCCTGCGAGTACTAAACATGACTCAGATTTTATTTGACTTTTCAGCTGACTTCCACAGCACAACTTTTATGGGCGAGATCAAGGCAGGGGGGCACCCAGGATGTGATGCCAGCCCAACAAATGACACATATGGGCACACGTACAGAACCACATATTCCTTTAAGGAAGCATTTCTCAACCCAACCCTCAGAGACCACCAGACAGTCCACGCATTTGCTCCCTCCCAGTTCCCTACCTGTCTGGGAGTCCCCAAAGACCGGTGTGAGGAACATTGCCCTATGGGAAATTCAGAGTCACCAGAGAACCAATTCTCCTAATGATATGTTTGTGGACTTCAGCAAGAAACAAGAGAGGCAAACAAATATGACAACATGCAAACTCCATGCACACAAAGCAAAGGTGGGATTCGAACCCCCAACCCGGGAGGTATGAAGTAACAGGGCTACCCACCAAGCCAACATGCTGTTATATAGGAAGAATATCAAAATACACAGTGTGAAAACAACGGTGTGAAGAAAGTAACTGCCACTGAGTGAATA
Source organism: Mormyrus hasselquistii (assembly GCA_026779605.1). Lineage (NCBI taxonomy): Eukaryota > Metazoa > Chordata > Actinopteri > Osteoglossiformes > Mormyridae > Mormyrus > Mormyrus hasselquistii. Next base: position 12,444,937 of record JAODKE010000001.1, read on the forward strand.
ACAGCATCAACACCACATAAAACAGCAGAAGATAGCATCCCTAGCCTCTAAATGCAGCTTGACGGTGATGCATTAATTGCTTCATTTCCATCTTCTGTCGACAGGTGTGTGGATGTCAGAGTCACACCTGATCCAGTAAACAGCTCATTAAGCCAAGATGATCTACCACGATCATTATGAGACGTTACTGCATGGCAGGTAACGGCTTCCCAGCGAACCTGTCAGATTCATGTGACGCGATCAGGTAAACGATCAACCCGGTGAGTCTTCAAGAAAAAACCCTGCAACATCTCTACATACAAAGACCATACACACCAAGCACTGATTCAGTCTCATCGATTTTACCTATTTGATTTGCCAGATACACAAAGAAAGCCCAGGGCTTTTACTAACATTAACGAAATCCTGGACCCTATGTAGGATCAGCCCTTGAACCTATTAGCAGCCATCTTGTCTTCATATCTGTGCTGGTACATGGAGCTTGACAACGAGGCGTTTATGAATCGGGCACGTTCAGTCTCTTTGCTGTCTCGGTGACGGCAGGAGCACAAAGCCGGTGAAGCACGCCTTTATTCCTCCTCCGAGCGAAACGGTGTCCTCCACAGACACAGAGGGGCGGCGACACTGACGTTACCTTGATGATCCAGGCCCTGCTTGTTCTAATGCTTCACGTAGTTCTATGGTGACTCACATCGGAATTGGGAAACTTCAGAGAACGGTCCTTTCCTCGGCCCATAGCTCGGACATACGAGTGCTCCAAAGATTTGTGGACACATTAAAGTATTTATAGTGTCTCACATGCTTTGATATGAATGCTTAAATCTTCCCCAAGCTGTGAGCGAACACTCCATCACTGCTGACTCGTTTCATAAATCCTGGGATTTTTTTGTTTTTTTTTGTTTTTTTGCTTTTGAAAACCTGAGCCCAGTCTAACCGGAGTCGCATCTGAGAAACCAAAGACAGCGAGCCTGCTGGGGCCTGGAAGCCGCCCTCGTTTGAGCAGCGCACCCCTTCCAGGGCTGGCTCCGGCTCCCATTCACGCCCAGCAAGGTCACGCCACGTTCTTCCCCGCGGCAGCTGTGACACTTTCTCCCGTCGCTCACTTGCTTCCTGTCATCCCTGTTTGGACTTTGCTGAAGAACTAGCTGTGCGGTTGAACGTGGGGTAGAATCATCTAGGGCAGGAAGCCTCCCATCTCTGGGGGCCACAACTCCAGAAGATCCCCTCCGCTAAACTGACCACAGCCAAACAGGTAGGAGATGCATTTTCGTTTAGCTCCTCGATCTTGACCCCCCCGGTGGATTCTGTGATTGAACTCCAAACTCCAAAGCTAGCATCCCCTTCCTTTACATACCAGCCAGCCGCTTCGCCCGCAGGCCCAGCCTAGGGATGAGCAACCAGCCATGGCGACAGGGCGAGGCGCTGCAGTCTTAGGTTAGAAGGTTAGAAGGTCAGGCTCACCGAGGCCTTAAATCTACCCGAGGAAGACGGCTCCTCCTGTCCCTGTTCATCGCCACCTTCCACCTGAACATGAATCCCTGAGCTGTGGATTTCAGAACACTGGCTCTTATGTGACAAATCCACGTGCAGTTGACTTCCGGCAAGTAAAGTAGAGCTTCTCCTAACCCCAGGTAAGGAAGTAGATGTGAAGGGTTGAGGAGAGCCTGTATGGGGGTCAAACTAAAGTCTCTGCAAATAGATTTTGCACAAAAAGGATTTAGCCAAAAAGCCAGGTATTGAAGTGAAGGACAAGTACCTTTTCAATGATTAATGACAGCTACCCCCATCCAAGGTGTCCCCTGCCTTGTGCCTCCTGCTTCCATGGGCTCCGAGCTGACCACAGGCCCGGCTCCAGCTGCACTGCCAGAGCACGAAGCTCGGCACCGAGGTAACCACGGCCACCAGAGTTTGATTATGGCCTCTGTGCCGATAGCAGAGATAAACCCGTACTGTGCTTGCGCCGCCAATCAAATTTCAACGTTAGAAAATAAACTGCGTGGGCTTCAAAATATAGGGAGGAGGGGGCCACGCACTGAAAGCCCACCTTTGTCCACAGTATGAACTCACCTGATAGCAAAATGTCACATTATAAAGGCTGCCGATGATACCGTCTGACCCAGATGTGTTTTGGCTGATGTGTGATCTCTGAGGCTGTGTTCTTCCCGCTGACTCCCACTCTCGCTTCCTCACCCTCCACAGCAATGGCAAAAGCGGCATCTGCTTGCTGGGGGTAAATCGGGAGCGCGGGGCGAGCCCTTCACCTCTGATTGCCCTGGCGAGGTTTTCAGGAGTTTTAAGCTGCCGTAAGTGCAACGCAAATTCAGATTCAATGGACGTCAATCCCTGGTGCAAGGAGGGTCTAAGCAGCGGGAGTCCAAAGGAGACTCTGAGTGTGAGGCTGCTGCCACAGTGAGTAAGATGGCACACATGGTAAGTACTCCACTGCTCTACATGCCAATTAGCCACAAAATTAAATCATGTTTTATCTACGATCTGCGCGACTTTGGGTACAGGTGCATTCGAACGCTTAATTTCTCATGTCCCATCATGCAATACACACAAATCTGTACTGTTCATCGAGAGCGAAACAACTGCAGGGTCACTTATCGGTGTGCAGCCCCTTAAGGGCTTTGCTCAACGGTCATGTGACTATTCTGCAAAGGTTCGAACCGCCGACCTTCTGAGCACATGTACAGAGGCCTAACTTAATGAACCACACAGTGCCACCAATCATCATCCTCAGCAACACCATCCTCATCATCAGAAACTCCTCTTCCTTTCAGATTATGGCATCAGGAGGAGGAGATAGCCAAGAAAATAACAGCTAGTTGGGCTACAGTGGGATTTAGGCTCAGGCACTGGGGTCTGATCACATTTTCTAGGGGTGACAGAAAGCAGAACCCAGTCTTAGGATTAGCTATAATGCACAGGTGAAGATTGAGAAAATGATCTCATCACCCTGGGAAGTCTATGTACCATCTTAGACACACTCTCACTGCTCCTCGATTACAGACAGGCAGGATTCACGCCCCCCGGAAACATCATCAGACACCACGCATGTTCTCTCTTGGCCGCTTACAATACACAATCACAAACTGCAAAGCAACTGACACAAACACACAAAGTGAAGTGAATATGGCTACTGCTGATTTAAATAATGGGTTCCAGGTAAGTATGTAAAACGAATAAAAACCCACATGTCTATCAGTACTGTCTTCATCCTTATAAAAGGCAATTGAAGGATCTTTGCAAATGGACTCCTGTTTCACTTGCCGGAAGTCAACTCCTGTTATTTAAACATCCCAAAGCTGACACATAGAAAGACCAGTAGAATTCATCCGGATTCTCCGCACTGTCCTTTGGGCTGTCTTATTCTTCTCAGAGAGATGCCAGCGGGTGCCAGCGGGTGCCAGGGCCACATCATGTGCCATCTGCTTCCTGACACAGGTCAAAAGGTTGGCAGCATCAATCATCCCAGAGAAGATAGGCTTCTCTCCTCCTCCCAGCTCCGGTTCACCCGGCTCAGGTACAAGGCAAACACAGGGCCCAACTGCGGGAGGGGCAACATCACCAAGACCAAAAACTCCGCCCCTAAACACAGGAACAGCGCACAGATTGGGCGGATCGCTGCAGGTCACAGACGAGCGTGTGTCCCAAGCTGTAATACTGTACAGAGCAAAGGGCGACATCGCCATCTGCATTCTGGTGACCGGGACTCTAGCGGGACTCTCCACCCAGCTGGAAAGCGTGCCAAGACTTCCTGGGAGAACCACTGAGGGGAGCACAGGAGCACAGAAGCAGCACCCAGTAGAACAACAACCGCTTCTGGCCGTCTGTTATCTTTGTGAGTGCGCATTATGGCCGACTCTCATGTCCGCTGAATGCTGAGACAGACAATCCTATAAAAGCTGCTATCTGAGCCCACCACCCTCCATGATCAGAGACCCACTTAAAAGGGGTGTCTATCCACCTCAGAAGCTGCCACTCCATCAATGTGACATCACATGCATTTTAAACAAATTCCACCCCCATTCACTTACATTCAGCTTTCTTTGTGTTACTAAGCAGCCAGTAAGCAGTAAATATTATGCAAAAACTGAAATATTCCTCAGCACAGTTATACACAACCATCTTTAATTCCGACCTGCTGTTGTGTTCAAGGAAACCAAGTTCATGGCCTCAACATCCAGACAAAGAGTACCCATGTGGCACAGCACCTTCCTGCCATCTACACAAGCAGAAATCCTGCACTCTTTCACAGAAAGCTGCTACTCCTTCAAAGAAAGCCTGCACTACTTTACAGAAATCCTGCACTCTTTCACAGAAAGCTGCTACTCCTTCAAAGAAAGTCGGCACTACTTCACAGAAATCCTGCACTCTTTCACAGAAAGCTGCTACTCCTTCAAAGAAAGCCTGCACTCCTTCACAGAAATCCTGCACTCTTTCACAGGCCAGCCCTCGCCAATCCATGTCTTCCTGACTAAAAGTAATAAGCAGATAATGCAACTCACAAAAGTTATTGCAATGCATCATAGACAAATACTGTCCATTCCCGTTGCCCTGGGGCACCACAGACCCTCAGATTAGAGGTTACACCTTGATTAACTCTGACTTTTTTAATGCTAATACAGCTGGGGGGGTGGGGGGAGCTGATTCATCCCCTATCAGAGTCCTTGAGATGAAATACAAACACATTGCTCATTTACATAAGTAACATTTTCAGCCTTCACTTTCCCTTATGAGGACACGGACAACCAAAGACATCAAGAAATTTAAGCAATTCACTGAGAGTGACGAGTGTAAAACCTCAGAAAACATGTTAACCGAAGCAACAACAAAAAAAATGTCTCCTTATAAACGTGAATATCCTCACATGAAAGCGGCACATTCCTTAAAAGGCGTTGTGAACAAATTACAGAATCACCTGGATGCTCTGAGGGACACGCAGTCTTAAGGCTGGCTGGCGGCAGCTCTTTGTGGCTCTAAGGATAGTCTAAACAAATCTTTAAATGCATTCAAAAAGAGAGAGGGGACAAGGAAGAGCTTCACGTGTTCAGGTGGGTACTCTGCCATTTCGGTGTAGGCACTTTTTGTGGATTTAATCCCCTCTCCGGGGAGAGCAGAAAGCCTTGGGCCAGGCGTTCCAGGCACACTCACACTGTGCCTTAGGAAGCAGGAAGCACTTCCTGTAAATGGGAACAAGCCCGGGCACCTACCTGCCTCCGCCAAGTGCCGCCCTCAGTCCTGCTCTCATACGCCACTCCACTGCCAGGACTCAAAACAAAATCCTTTCAGGTTCCCAAAGAAATTTTAGCAACAGAGGTGCATTGTCTCATTGCAGGACCTTCAGAAATTGAGCAGAAATGCTAGAAATCAAAGTTAGCTGTGGAACAAAAATAAAGGAAGCTGATTATTTAATTACTATAATACGAGCAAATGTTCGGGGGTGTGGCCAGTGCTTGAAACTTTTTTCAGCACCACGGACAGCTGCCGCAGTTTTCCGACAGCACGCTGACTCACGGCGTCATTAAACAGAAGGGCAGAGTGCCGGCGCAGGGTGCACACAAACAAGCCCGCCGTCTGTCTGTCCGACGCACATTCCCAACACGTGATCTCTGGCAGGGGGCGGATGGAAGGGAATTATGTTTTTCATGATTCATCATGTCATTCACACACTTTAAATTAGTGTGACTTAAAAAGAAAAGATCTCAAAAGTACATCAACGGCAAAGCAGGAAAGTGTTTCAGGTGAGGTTTGGCGTGACTGTGACACGGAAACAGCGACGTCCAGCATGCCTAAGGCCACGGTCTTCGGGTATAAACAGCATATGGACTTCCTCGCTCCAGAAAATGCATGCAGGTACCCTACACAAAGAGGGATGCAACAACTAAACAACATGGCTGGTGCTAAGCTAGAGCGTTAAGAATTTGAACATTCAGCCAAGTACTCATTTTTTTTCAACACAGAAGAACAACCAATAGAAAACCAGTGCTGGTTATGAGAGGCGGGCAGGTAAGGAAAGTGGCCAATCAGACTGACTGAAATTCCAGCATCATTATTCTGATGAAAAGCACTCGACGGAGATCATTAGAATACAGAGGGAATCATAATCTGTCAGCCAGAGCATTTCATGTTAACTAGAGAAAGAACTTTCTACCCCAAGTCAAAAACCAAGTCCAAACAGAGATTACCGATAACACAGGACACTGCAGGTTGTTCTGCAGAACATAAAGAGGTGACGGGAGTCCAAATCACAGTGGAAAAATGGCAAAGGTTGGCACCTCGATCAGATTCGGCACTACATGTGGGGTCTACTCAGACCCCACCCCTCCCAATCCCGTCCCCGCACCCGTCTGCCCAGGCCCTGCCCATTGCAGACCATTTGGCTCCACATGCCCCCTGTCCACCATCTCTAAATCTGACCCTGCACTACCAACACAGAGATTTTCTTACTGTAGATCAAGTGGGCAGGTAGCTCGGTCAGCCTAGCGTTTACCATGAAAAAGGGGATTGAAATAAACAGACAGACAGACAAACAGATAGATAGATAGATAGATAGATAGATAGATAGATAGATAGATAGATAGATAGATAGATAGCCAGTATGCCCATTT
>JAODKE010000001.1:12463746-12483431 GCA_026779605.1 Mormyrus hasselquistii
TAGATGTATTATTATCATTAGAGAGTATAATTCTACTTATCATTAATGGGATACATTTATTATTATTTTATTTATTTATAATTTATTTTTTTTATTTTTTTACATGGTCAGCATCGCGGGCCGCATTTGCATTTGTGATGGGCCGCAGGTTGGGAACCACTGGCCTAAGGGGCAAGAAGAAAAGCTACATTAAACTTAAATATGTCGCTGGTTGTGAATGAGTTTACATTACACACATACACACACACACACACACACACCAAAGAAAAAAACTTTGTTGTAAAAATGTACCCTATTTTGGCAGGAACAGGCTCCACCCCCCTCCGCTGCAAGCTAGTAGTGCTTGGAAGATAGACGGATGGGTGTAAAAATTAGTCTGTCGCAATTTAGACTAGCAGCTCAGCCAGGTGTTACATATTAAGATTTATAAGCATGATGGACATGCAGTGTTAGAACCCAGATTCATTAAAATACTCAAGTCTCAGTTCTTGATGTAAACCAGTTTGAGAGATTGAGCTCAGACACACGATTCAGGTCACTTACCCAGCAGAAAGCCAATAAGACTCAACACAAACTTACAAGGGTTAGGCTGGGGTGGGATTAGGATTAGGGTTAGGCTGGGGTGGGATTAGGATTAGGGTTAGGCTGGGGTGGGATTAGGGTTAGGGTTAGGGTTAGGCTGGGGTGGGAGGACTCTTCCTGAAGCAGGATGAGATCCCCGACGTGCATCTTACATTTCTGCTGCTATCGGGTGAAAAAAAAGCGGCCAGAGGAAATAGAAGAGAATGACGAGCAGGGGAAGAGCATGGCAACGGCAGGATCTACGCCTCCCCTGTGTTGCTCCTCCAGCGTCTCCCAAGCAGAAAAGCTCCCTAATTACCACGATAATTAGCTGCATTGATTTTTATAAGTGAACTGCTGCCGCTTGGTTATCTAATGGATTCTCCTGTACATTGACTCAGTTCAATTAAAAGCACTATATTCCTAAATGACAAGTGTTTGCTAATTTATTCCAAATGAAATAATAAAAAAAAAACAAGCCCCAACTTGGAGGCTGTAAGATATGGGACATTAAGGTCGCCTATAAAAAAATTATGATATTCCAGAATAAATGAAGCCCAGATAACAGCTGAATATCGCAGGGCCTCAGCCAGCCCTTAATGAAAGATGTGATTCTCCTCCATCCCCTGCAACTCCACCCCCCTCAGCAGAATCGTGATTCAGTCGGTTTCTTATTAAAGAACAAAAGGCACACAAATGTGATCCGTATCGGTGAGGGCCTTATTAAAATTCGGGGAGGGGGCCAGGTATCTCACATGTCGGGGATGTGACTGGTGAGATGCCCCAGAGAGACCAATCAGAAGAGTGACTGCACTTGATGAACTAGGGCGGGGCGATAAAATGATAAAGACAATGATCGCGAAATAAATTTTCCTCGATATAAACATAGATATAGTTGATAGTGCTCATTCCATCAATCTTTCAAATATAGGAGAAGCCAATGGGTGCGTTCGACTTGGCCTTAGGTCTGTCTGCAGCTGACGTCTGCACTTCCACTCTTCGTGGTCTGCGAGAGCTGACTGAAATGGCCGCATTGCCAGAAGGGTGTAGATAAATCTCTACAAATATCACCTGCATGCACATTACTTCTTTTACAATAATCAACTCCTGATCTAAACTGTTAGCAGTGAAAACAAATAAATTGTGTAAAAAGATATATCTGCCAGGAAAAAGATCAACTACAGGCATTTCAAGGATTCAAAGTTTTTATTGTCATGTACAGAGTACAATGCAATTCTTACTTGAATGCCCTCTTCACAAACTGGACTATTAAACAAATAAAGCAGAACAACATTGCAGTAACTAACAACAAATAAATCACTAACTTAACGTGTATTATTATAGCATTTATGTCATTTATTTAAACTTTATTTTACCAGGTAAATTAACTGAAAACCAGTTCTCACTGCTTTACGTGATATTTGGGAGAAATAGCAGATAACGCATCGGAACTTCTTGGGATACAAACGTCATGAGTGTGACTAAAATCTTCAGCTAATAAGGGCAAAGTTGTGTCGTCACGGAGGATTTTTGAGAGCTGTGTGAGGTATGTATGTATATGTATGTAGCATCACTGTATTTAAACAGTTTAAAAAAACATATAATTTTACATGCATTATGTTCAAGTCCTTTCTGTGTATTATTTGTTTTTATACTACTTTCCTTTTCTAAATCACCTGATTTGAGGGTCCTTTTTTATTTCTTAAATCCATACTTTTTATTTATTCCAGTGTTTTTACAGAACATTTATGTTCTCCTTCTGATAAACTGAATAATATTTAAACTACAATAAATGTTATCATGTCTTCAAATCTGTTTGGAATAAAAAGGTGGTTTGACAGTGATTTGATTCATATCATCCTTTGATGAACAAATCATCAGGCTGGACACTCCTTTGCACATAAACGCACCTGAATATGACAGATACGGAGACCATGTCATAACAAATTCATCACAGTGAGTATTCCTGAAGTTGCAGGTAAAGGACTGTAATTGGTGCTGTAATGATGTCTGAGATGGTCTGAGATGGTCGTTGAGGAGCTCATTATCTGGGCAGCAAATTCTGTGTCTCAGCCTACTGGATTCTGGCAGCGCTACTCCGTTCATTTCAAACGAGGTCTGCTTAACCCCAAAAAAAATATTTTAGTTTTTGGTACAGCCTCCTATCAGTGTGTGATTTGAAAAGCAGACTGAGGGTGGGAGACTCCAGGATCGTGAGGGCTGATATACTATAATGTCGGCTGTATCCCCCCCCCCCCCATTTAACTATTTCAACCTCCTTTAGCCCTAAAAATGGAAGCTCATGATAGAAAACCCGTCTCCTGGGCCACAGGATTCTGGCTCTATCACAAATATACACCCATGTGTTAAACTCCAGGCTGTCTCAATTACTCTGAGTAAGCCAATCTGCCAAGGAAATAAATATTAACAGTAAGGGCATAGAGCCGTTGACATCCAGCTCATTTGAACATAAATACTTTTAATGTGTTACTATGACAATGTTGTAGCCGATTCTCAAACGTCAACAGCCACCGAGTTGAAATCTTTTCACTATCAAAATAGAATTTTCATTCAGCTTGCCTCATTACATGCCTGTTTCTTGCATCACGGTTTTGAAGACGATAATGCGTAACCTTTGTGGCTCTCCTGAAAAATGTTACAGCACCTTTCATGCGCCTAATTAAATGTCAGTGGTACAGAGGGTGGTGAATGTCGTAAGTGACTTTGAGGGGACCTTTTCTTCATTGACCACCCGCCCCTCCATCCTGCAGCGATGTGGCGTGACCGGATCAATTAGCCGACTTTGTGAGGCCACTTATAGGGTCGCGACCTCCAAATCCAGGAGCCTCAGTTCATTAACACCCAGTCCCCTGCCTTCAGACATTGTCCTTGTGACCTCTTGAACCGAGAACTGTCCCACACTCCTCGAGGCCACGATGGCAGCACACAGATATTAAACATTTTAATTAGGGCTTTCCTGTCTATGAAGGTCTCCCAGCAGTCGAACAAAGACATCTTTCATGTGACATGTTTTGCATAATATAACAATTATGGCAGAACAAGCCAACAACTACAGAAAGATCAATTAGGCAGATGGACAGATGCTCTCATCTGTGGAATGAGTTTATGTAAAGTAACCCACTTCAATCATCCTTATATCATGTGAGACGTGTTCAGCCTGCTTATCTGTTCACAATATGTCAAGTCCTTCAACTAGCAGTCCAAAATGGTAAGCTTTTATCTGGCTGTTGCTTGGCAGACAGTTCTCCTGTCATGTTACTAGCACTTCATTCCTGTGCCATTAAAATCCTTGACCCAAATTACCTTACTGGAAGTATGTATCAAGGCTTATACATGCATAATAGGCCATGTTTTGTCTTTATTCTAAAATTCAAAGCCTCCCACACTCGGATGCCCATTGTACTGAGTGAAAAGATTAGTACTTCCAGAAAGACAGTAGTCTCCCTATTGGAAATCCAAGGGATGGGAGGTGTTAAACCCCGATGCAGAAGAGCATCGCCACTGGAGAGCGGGACGATGCAGATGCTAAGGGCGGGAATCTGGAGCTCAGCGTTAATGTAGCATTCAGCTGGAAGGCGAGAGGAGTGCAGTCAGGACAGGGAAAGGACAAGGGAGTCATGGAGACACAGCAGCAGCCTGTTGGCTGCATTAAGGCCGTTATTCTCGCTGGCGAGCGTAAGAAGACGCCCTGCAATGTGTGGGACCTACTGCTGCTATAGCAGCACAGCGAGGACCCCTGTGTTTGCTAAGGGAATTAACCCTGGTGTTTGCTAAGTACTGAGGCTTGCCGAGTTAATGTAGCTAAGTAGTACAGTGGTTAGGGAGTCCATTTTGTCACTTTTAGTCTATACTCCCAATTCCCAGAAGAGTCTGTGCTATTTCCCCTTTGACCAGGACAGTTAGAAAGAATTGGCTTTGTAGAAGTATTTAGCACTGTAAATGGGTTTGTTTTATAATTTTGATGCATTTTTCATAAGCGCTCATCCAAAACATTTGCTTATTATTAGCTTAATTACTCAAAATGCTAATGTAAACTTGTACACTACAATGTATATTGTCATTTTCATATAGAGTTTGCAAATTCACATACCTTAATATTTTCCTGACAGAACTAACTAAGAAATGTATTACCTGTTTTGACTGTCTATTTTGGAAATACTCCATGTTACAAAAACCTGTACCGAATCTGATATCTCATATGGAGGATCACCATCATGGAACTGTTATCATGGAAAAACTGAGTAGAGCACTCCTTAGCTTGCATGTCGCTCTCAGATACGAGAATTGCCAGAAAAAATGACAGCTTAATACCCAGCAAGTGATTCTGCGATATGGAAGTGTTACAGGTAGGCAGCACAGAGATGGTCAGAGTGGTGTGTAGGTGAATACACGTTCACAGTGTTGGAGTAACTACTTCTCATGCTTGGTCTCACAGTGTTAGATCTCTCACCTCTTCTACATCCCTCATAAATCAAAATAAGCAATAAATAAAACAACCCATCAAAGCTTAGAAGACCAAAAGCTCAAGAGCACTGGCAGACTGAACCACAGCATCAAGTCTTCACCAACATGGCTTCCCACACCTAATGCAACTGCAAACATTGCTCTTCTTTGTAGGATAAACACTTTTATTATGTGGCTACAATAACAGCCCTAACAGGACAGAGGAGGACATAGTGGGTAAGGTGAACAGGATTATCTAACCCCAGCAGGGACTCTACTTGGACCATTGGGAGAAGAAAACATCTACCTGAAATGTACAGAAAAGGAACCATGACCTATGCCCACGATCTCGGGTAAGATATCCTATAAAGCAGGAACAGATGCGGCCAAAAAACACTCTGCCATTGCTGCGACACTGCAGAGACCAAAGATTGCACAAGAGGCCCCCCACAGCCACGAATGCAAACAGCAGCTCTGCACTTAACAGGAAATTAGCTCTCGGGTGGCAACGTGAATCTGCCTCGCACCTCTCGTCCAAATGATCCCGGCACATGCACAAAAGAGGCACCTTCTAGATCAGGATCTAACAAGGGGATCAGCGGGCGGCGGGGAGCCATCTTGGTTTAATTCAGCAAGTGGTACATGCTTTCATTTCCATTTAATAAGGAGGGCAGGAAGGACACGTGCGGCCTGGCCGATGCTTCCTCCGCCCTGGCGCCACGCACTGAAGTACAATATCCGGCACCCGGATATTGCCCAAGGCTTACGAATCGCCTTCTTCATCAGCCCCTCAATTTCTGCCCTTATCTTTAAAGACACGTCGGCGAACGCGGCTCGTTCAAAGCAGTGTTACATCCGCACAATGCACTGATTGGAGACCCAGTCCACGGCATTGAGGCTGGCAGACTAAATTCGATGCTCGGCCCTTATGAATAAGGCAATTATGATCTCCTCCTACTCTGCCAGGGCTTTTAAAGAATAACTTGCATTCTGATGAGGGGATAATAGATTGATATTGCCCCTGTGGAGTCCCATAATATTTCAATGGCTGGTAGTTGAAAGTGATTTGGTTCATAATCAGGTGCATTTTGTGATTTATCAATCTGCCTTTCCTGGTGGATGAAAATGGACCATGTCGCAGGCAGAGCGTGGCGGGTCAAAGCATTCACGGCTGAAAGTTCGCTCCCGTGGAGACTCGAGCAGCCAACAGAGTGGCCAGAGAGCTGACAAGCACCCGGCCAATCTCATCTGGCCTCGAAGATGCTTACTTTGCAAAGAGTGTGTTCGGCGTTGCGGCTTGTTGCCGCCACCCTCTGCTTTGTTCTGTCATGCAGAGCAGACAGCGAGTCTAATTACTTTTTCGCCATTAAAGGCTCCTTTTGTTTGTTTGGTGAGCTGGGTAAAGATAGCGGATCGGATCTAATGACATAGAGGTTAGCAGAAGAAGGTTTGGTATCCATGGGGGATGCTATTGACAAACAAGGGGATGCAGCTCTGTGGTTCTGAGTGCCCCCCCCACCCCCCAACATCAAAATACATAAACACCACACACACAATGAAGACAGTTCCCTGTGCCATCATGGGAACGCATTCCCTGATTGAGGTCATTCGCTGTTCAGCATGCATGCATTTTCCACGACTGCTTATCCATTTCCAAGCTCTGGCCACGCTGGAGTTTGGAGTCCATCCCAGGAAGGACAGAATACAAGGCAAAAAACACCCTGGACAAGATGACAGTCCATCATAGGACACACACTCACACTCTACAAGCAAAAGAAATCAGTAACTCTCGCCAGCATGTCTTTAGACCAGGGTTCTTCAACTCTGGCCCTCGATTCCAAATCCAAGCCTTGTTTTCAGTTCTCCCAGACAATTAGGTCAATAATTACTGATTCTGATTGGCCAGAGGCTCGACACCTGGCTCACAGGTAACGAAAGACTGGAAAATCAGCAGGACTCGGCCCCTGAGGACCGTGAGTTGATATTAGTGTGTGCTCAAGTTGATGGAGATAGGAATCAAATGCACGGTGCTAGCCATCAAGTCACTATGCCCCCTAGGTTAAGTAAATACTTTATTCATGTGTATTTAATTATAGATAACAGAGTAATTGCTTAATATGATCACACAAATGATTTACATGAAGAGCCAAACCCTTTAGACATTACAAAAAACTGCTTAAGATCTAGTGATAAGCTAAAGTGCACATACTGGGTGTCTTTAAACAAGCTTGCTGTAAATAGTGAGTGAAGCTTTGTAAAGTTGTTTGTGCGATAAAGTGAACACACAAGGGACTCAATGTAAGTGAATCCCGGCTGACGGCGGATAGTGGCACTCGCAGCTGTCTGCTACGGAAGAGCCGGCAGGTATCACTCAGGGAGAAGCAGACGGAAGCAGTCTTTTCGATACAGCAAACCCAGATCTGCAGCCCGTCCAGCGAGGACCGCACCAAAGCCCCAAGGGCACGTCATATTGGGAGGAGCATATGACTGTCGCAGTCTAATTGGACACGGTGGCTGGACAAGAAGTTGAACAGCTGTTGGGAAGGCGTGATACTGTGCTGAACAGTTACACTGGGGTATACCTGTAGAGCTTCTACCGGCAACAAAGAGCCAAGACCATTAGTTCCGAAAGTTGCCACACTGAGATGAGCCAGAGATGAGTCACACTGCGAGTGATGTTTGATGCTGAAGTTTACCTATTCTGGCAGATGCTTTGATCAAATCGATTTACAGGTTAGTGAACGCACGTGGTGATGAGTCAAAAGGATGTCAGTATTAGGACATAAGTACTCAGTGGTAATATTGGTGCTGCTTTGCATTGTAGACAAAACAATACTACTAAATACATCTCATAATGCTCCACCTTCAATCACATATCGGTGATTGGAGCTTTTGGCCAAAAGATGTCATCGGGTGGAACCCGGTTTTCACTGCCCGTTTTGACCCTTGACCACAACGCTCACCAGTCGGCAGTGATGACCAGTCACTGGCCATCCCTTCTACTCCAGAACCAGCAAGAAGCTCGTTCTGCTGCCTCCCCCAGCCTGCCTGCCACCATCTTCCTCTCCAGTCCTGCCCAAGGCTGTGAGCATCTTCCGTAACGACTGCATGGGGAAGCCCCTGCAGTCCACCTCCACAGGGAACCAGGCCGTCCACCCTTTATCGCTGAGTTGATGGACCAGATCTTGGTACTTTACAGATTTCCTCTCTGAGGCCGCTTTGCATCCCTCTTCTCATGGGACCATCAGTTCAATCAGGATCATCTTCTTCACTTCCTCCAACCATAGGACGATGTCGGACCTCAGGGACGTTTGGACGACCTGGGGGAACACAAGCTTCCTCCCTTGGTCCAACCTCATGTCCCATGATTGCTCCTCCAGCGGGAGGCCTTTCACCTTCTTCTGGAAAGTAAACAATGTGTGTGACCAAACACCACTGTGCATATGAGCAGTGCCTCCAGTCCAGGAAGGGGCAGTGGGAGTGTCCCCCAACCTGTGCAGTGACCTTGACGGATCAAGCAGGGTAATTATCATTCAGGTGGTTGCCCTCTCCTCATGCCCTGCCCTGGAAGGCCCCTCACCTTGCAGCTCATCTGGATTCACCTTGAGGGAGTGTTTTAGGGTGTAACAGGTCCAAATATTTGACAGAGGTGAAGAGAGAACTGGTAAAACAAAGAAGTAAGGTAGTGAACTGGGAAGTTATCTGGTAAAACAGAGAGGTGAGATGGTGAACAGAGATGAACTGAAGAGCTAACTGGTAAACAGACATAAAACAGTAAAATGGTGATCTGGAAGTAAAATGATAAACTGGGAAGTACAGTAAACGGCTAAAGTGAAAGTAAGATGACAAAAAGGAAAGATGGTAGAATAGGAAAGCTGGTAAGACAGCAGCTGTTAAACTCAAACAAAGAAGCAAAATGTGGAAGTTAACAATTAAACAAAAAAGTAAATTGGCAATCATGGACTTTCTTGCCCACCCACACCACAGTGTGCTTTGAGGCCAGGAAGACATATTTACAAAGCCCTGCATTCCTCAGGGCACCAGCGGCGACGTAGGACAGCGTGCTTTCACCCACTTCTAAGGGCAGAGCTGACAGAGTGCCGCACGGTGGGCCATTTGGGCTCGAAGGCCACGCCAACCGCAGGAGAAGGCGGTGGACAAAAAGCTCCAGACCGGACCATTAAAATAAAATAAAAAACACCAAAAGCCTGAATTGGCTCTGAGGACAGTTAAAAGGCAGCAGAAGCAGAATGACATGGTAGAACCAATAAAGCAGAGCCGTGGGAAGCGTTAGGACTGAATGTTTTCTCTTGCAGACTCACTAAACGAAATCCACTCGATGGGCTTAATCTCCACAGGATCGTCCAAAGAATGCACTAAAACTTAATGAGGGCACTTGGTATCAGCAGCCAGCAGGTGTGTACTGACAGATGCCAGAGATTTAAATTTGAAATCAATTTGCCTAACAACTATCCTGTCTGTCCCACTTGAGCCTTAAATATGATCTGTACTGTCTCCTGCTGCTGGACTGGGGAGAGCTTTTTGACCTTATTATTGACTGCACTGACATCTTAACTGGTATCTGAATCATATTTCAAGCGTTTTTACAGCGTGTACCCACTTATTCTTAACCCATACTCTCAGTATAGTATCATTACCACAAGCATACGTAGTACAGCATTAGTGTAGCACAATTACCACAAATACATCAGCAATAGTATACTGTAGCACTGTTACTCTAGTTGTACTGCAATATTAGCATAGTAATGTAGCCAGGTAAATAGCATATTATTTGTATTGTATTGCACTGTCACTACCACCGCCAGTTGCCTCTCATCCACCTCTCTGAATTCAATATGCCTAAGGTAGGATGTCTGCTACACCTAGGCCTGTACTACAATGTTAACAGAAGACTCTTCCCACGAGAATGGTATAAAGTGGTATAGGTGGCAGCTTATATTTGTGTATTTGTGGCTGTGTGTAATTATGGTGCCGTGTTTGTTATGTAGGATAATGACAGATGGCACATGAAAAGCAGAAGATAATTCCCCCCCTCCTAAAATAAATAAATAAGTAAAACAAAATAAAATTGGTGTACTTTTTAGTGCTTGAAAAGGTCGATCTAATGTGAAATGGATGTTTTGGCCGTTACTTAGCAACATCCGTTAGTTCATTCGATAAATTCTACAAAAGACTTGTGAAAATGAATCGCACAGGAAAAACAGCCATAAGCACCTTTAAGATTAAAGTCGCACTGTGCATTAGTTGAATGATAACATATTTACAGCAAAATCCGCTGAATATAAAGGACAGCTACACATGCTGTTTACGATTGTGATGCTCAGCTTGGGTAGCAGACAAAAATTTAAATAATGACATTTAAATGGTTTTGAGTTAAGACAGCGCATCTCTCTGCTGGCTGAGAGAATTTCAAAGCCCGTTGTAGACAGTACGAATAGTTACAAAGCTATTTTTGCTCCACTGTTTAGTTATGGCTAAGAAACCATCAACTTTTTTATTTTCCATGCTTTGAAGTCGCTCTGAAGAAAAGCATCAACAAAATAAATAGTCACAAAAACACAAAGATTCACTAAGTAATATAACTTAAAATCGAAAATATAAAACGTACATTCACCAAGGCAAAACACGAAAAAAATGGCCTGATTTGGCGCGATATTTTTTTATCTATACTGTAACGTTAGAAAGCTATTTCTACTGTAGTTAACGGGTTTAAATGTTACTTCTAGGGAAACGGGTTTAAACGTTGGCAGCAATGAAATTTCATGTTCAAACATTGTAGCTAACATTCATTACTTCAATTAAATGTAAAGTATTTAAACAGATAAATACTGTAGGAAAATAATTAGCTAAAGAGTAAACTGAAGCAGAGCGCTAAGATGTGGTAAAAAGAAGTAACTAGCTAAAAGAAAAGCAAACAGAGAACTAAGATAGTAAACAGTTTAGTTAATGGCAAAGCAGAGAAAACGGTAAACAGACAAATTACCTGGCAAAGGAAAAGATCGTGTACAGATAAATTAGCCATTACACAGATAAATGAGATACAGAGACCCGGGAAACAGAAATCATAGATGAAAAATTGTCAGTTTCTAAAGAAATATGTATTATATAGGAAAAACTTTGGCATTACCTTTTTTAGTTTTATGTTAAAACAAGGAAAAACGTTTTGGTTTTTAAATTGTTTTTGTCGCTGGACCAGTATTGCAGCAAACGTATACTACTTTCTATAAACGATTCCCTTTGATCTGACAAGGAACTATGAGACTGAGCGATGTGAGAAACATGCATATACTGTATTACTGATTGAAAGCTCCGTCCATTGCACAGGCGATCGGAGAAACAGGATCTCCTGTAGCAAGCTGAACATTGCCACCCACCGTCCGCTCCCACTCACGCGAAGCCTATTAGTTTGACTCCAACATAAAGACAAATATGTAAATACGAGATTTCCTGTAACGGAAAGCGGCTTTGCTTGAACTTACACTCGCCATTATAGCATCTTTTAAGTTACAAATTAAAAGCGAAACAATGAGACTCAGTTTACAGGGCATTTCAATACAAATGCTGACTCGCAAATATTTTGGCAGATTTTCTGCGTTCGCAATAACAAAACAGCGCAAGAGGCTCTCTTACGAAGAATACACTCAAGGGTTTCTTACAGTATATTGGATCAGTCAAACGGTGTTTTAATGAGCTCCCCTGGAATTTGATTTTCACGCCGTATGCAAATTCGCAGGCCGGCCTGCTCGCGCCCCTTCTCAGGCTCTCTCTCTCTCTCTCTCTCTCTCTCTCTCCCAAACCCTGGTGCCGCAGGAAAGCGTGGACAAAACAAGACTTTGATCCTAACGCTAGGAAGCAGGCATTCTGTGAGCACGTTGTGTTTTGGTGCTGGTGGACCATCATGGTTAACACAATATTGCTGGTGGACCAGCCTCAAGTAGACCAACACAGCACTGCTGGTTCATCAGCTACACCTGCACCAACCCAGCAGTAACCCGCAAGAACCAGTATTATAGTGATGATGCTGTATGCTATTTTTTTCAGCAGGGATTTTAAACCACCATCGTTATTCATTCAATGCCTGAATACAATCACTCATGGAAACATTGTGCCTCGACTGTTATGTGATTGTTATATATATATTAAATTGCTTTTTTGAGGGGATAAGATTAAAGGAGGTAAACAGTTCCTCTCAATGTTGGAATACATAAACCAGCATCACACCAAAGCATATTAAATTAGAGTCCTCAATTTGGCTTATTTGACGCAATTACAGCTGGAATCAGACCACGGACCGGCACCAGAGGACGTGGGATTAAATTAGCCCTATGGCTAGAGATGAGAGCAGCATCTCCAGAAGTACATTTGCACACTCTACCGCCTGCTCATTGCAGATAGTGGGAAATGAATTCCCAGAATTCTGTGCGAATTTATTTATTAAATATTTTGTGTTTTTATTATCTAAGGTAGCTCTTTTATATTGTTCTCATGGTTTTTTTTTTTTTTTTTTTTTTTCTTTTTAATTTGGCTCCTTATGGCAGATACCAAGTAGCACTACGAATTACCCATCTGTAATGTGACTGTGATCTTACCCTGGAAGAGATTTAAGTAGGCCATCTCTTATATGGTGGTAGGCTGCCTTTGAAAATGAATCTGGATAAAGTTTCCCATAAAATATGGTGTCAGCAATGAAAAAGCATTTGAGTTGCCACTCTGCTGACATCCTTTGGGATATCAAGGTCTTTTTTCATCCGTTTCATCAGTCATCGATGTCGACAATCTTTTCTTTCTGCATTTGAAAACACAAAAAAACATTTTTTAGGCAGGGATAGAATGACTCACTGCTTGCATTTATTAACAAAGAACCTGATTTTCACTCTCGCAAATTAGTAATGAGAGAAATGGCGATTTAAATCCCAGCGTGGGTGGGTTGTTGCTTGGGTTAACCCAGTGGATTCTGGATAAGTAACTAAGCAGGAAACATTAAACAGCCTGGTGATAGCAAAATGAAATGGAATTAATAGAACTGCCCCAGCTGTAGATAACTAATACATTATTTTTTTAATTAAGTAAGCCTCACAGACTTCGGATTGGCTTTATAATCTTGCATTGCCATAAGCAAAACTGTTGAGTCTGGATACAACTATAAATACGCTCAATTATGTTGCTCTTAAATGCGTGTTTTTAGTATGTGAGCTTTTAATTATCATCTACACTGTAAACAAGACAAATTAATTTAATGCACTGTGCATAAAATACCTCCACTTTCTTGATAAACAACTTGCAAGTACTTATAATTGAACTGTACATTTAAGTGAGACTATATAGTGTACCTCATAGCACATGAAAGTGATATATAGAAGTCTACCTGATACTACTGCATATGGCCGGTGCTCTCTGTTGTTGTCATGTTCAGACCCCAGTAACAGGAATCATTTATTGCATATTAGACTCCTACAAATTGCATCATTTCCCCAGCAGGTGAACCCCAGGAGGTGACACGGCCCAGACCGCCCCCACACCTCCTCACTTCGACATTTCACAGTAGCGATTCCCGTCATTCGTTACAGCCTACGCCATGGTATCAATCCTGTCTCTGTCGAGCCGATTCCTGTCTGGAAAGCTAGCGTGGAGCGAACGTTTTCCCACGGTAGGTGGGTGTCACGCTGAATTTAAGTGATCGAGCCATGACACCGGGCTGCATGGGGTCGGGGGGGGGCTGACATTTTGAGGGCTATTTTTGGTGACTCTGAAGCATACTGTTCCCAGAGCAGCAGGCATCTGGTTTTCGCCAAAATGAACGGTGGTGAAGTAAACCTTCTCTTTGCCCAAGATCAGTTTGGTTTTGTGTCTGTCCCTGGTGGCATTTGAAAACCCCACCCTACTGTCTTGCTGTCATTTTTAGAAAAGCACTTCAGATGTGACAACACTGTGCCAGTTCTAATGTTAGATTGATTGCAGGTTTACAGTAGCATCATACACACATAAGACAATGAAAAGACATTTAGACATCAATAGAGAGTTACAATAAATAACACACAACAAGAATGTCAGAGACAGTTTTGCACAGAATTCTGCAGTAATAGTTCAGAAACAGTATCGCAGTTACCCAATTTGGATGGTTTTTCCCCCACATACACAGATCTAATACATCCTGTCAACACTGGAAATGCAGCCCCAGTGCAGCTTAAAACAAAGCAGTGATGACGGGGCAAGTCAGAGCAAGAGAATAATGAGGAAAAGATAATGATGAACCCTCACCTCAGTCTCCAAGGGGGTTGGGAGGAAAATGTGCAGGAATGATCCCATGGGACGGCTAATTATGAAGAACAATGGGGAAGACGCAGAGCGGCAAATCTATAAATAAAACCCTGTAGGTACCAGCGGGTCGTGGGCCTCACAGCCAACGCTGATGATTCATCCAGCACTGCCAGTTGCTGACCTCACTGTTTGATAGTCAAGGTGCCTCAATGTCTGGAGACAAGAACAGTTGTGACTAATGTCCCAGGCAAGTAAATCATTATAATCATACATAAATTGTACACTGTTACATGCACGTAGACTAAGACCCAGATACTGTATGAAGTCTTTGATAAGCACGATGACGAGACAGACACTCATGGATATTCTGCCCCTTTTCAGTTCTTAGATTAGATGAACTTTATTGGTCCCAGAGGGAAATTCTTGAAGGGTTTCTGCTGGGTTTCAGTGGCTTTTGACAGGTCTGGTGAATTTACTAATTTGAATGATAAGCCTAATGACGGTACCTATAAACTACTTGTAACTAGTACTTGTAACTAGCATACATGTCAACCAAGAGATGGGTGAAAGTCATATTTGGTGAAAATACTGTAGGCGGGGTTTTCTTAAACTTGCAGAGTGGACTAAGTTAAAGGTGTGTATTTCATTCAGTGCAGACAACAAAGGGGTGGTTAACCAGTGTATTATTTAATCTCCAAATGTACTTATCCACATGCTTTGCAGTGTTCACCTGGATTTTACTGGGAATTAGCTGCTACCACCCACACTGACACAAGCAGCTCTTGGGCCATCTGGTGAGTCCAGGACTAGGAAGTAGATAAGGCCCCCACAGATGACCCAGAAGTTATTAATGTGGCGAATGGAAAGGTGGGTCTGGAAACACCAAGATATGACTACAAGCAAAGTCAGTCTTCGTAACTTACATATATCCATCCATCTCCTATAATCAATGTGTGCTTGGAGCCTATGCAAGGAAGCACGGGGCACAAGGTGTGGGACCACCCTGAATACCTGAAGGCCAGTCCATCATGGGGCACACTCACACACTACGGGCTTTTTAGTGGCACCAATTTACCGTATGACAAGTTTGCAGATTGCAGGAGGAACTACACATATAGGGAGATCATGCAGACACAGCAGAGGAACTTCAATCCATAACCCTGGTGATGTAAGACTGAAGTGCTTCTTCTGAGACGCCTTGCCGGCCTCTCGTAGAACAATTCATGGATATATTGAGTATCAAACTGTACGGAAATTGTTTTTGATCAACACAGTCTTTGGTTCCAACCCCCAAGACCATAAATAATGATTAATGAATATAATCACAATTGACACATCATGTGCTCAATTTGATGTTGCCTTTTCACACTACTTAGATACAGTTCATTCTTCAGGAGGCTTCGAGCATTTTACCCATCAGGCAATGCCCCCAACAGCGACCAAATACACAGATGACAAAACTGAACCTCATTTTCCAAATGCACAGTTTAGCCTTAGTTACAGATGCTTAAGCAGGTTAAGTAGTCAGCATATGCATTTACACACGGCTCAATATGATGTCATTAAATACACCTTTGTGAGAACGGGAGGGGAATTATCTGATTGTCTCAGGAGGGTGAATCATGTGATCATATGGGTTCAGAAGGGCAATGCTTTCTTCCCTTTCCTAATCCTCTTTATCCGACAGCCCAGATCATAGCTAGAAATCCTGGACCCCCTCGGTAGATTCTGCCCCTGCACTTCCATACGCATCCAACACCCCTGCCCCCAGCTGTAGCCACACGGACTTAACCCATAGCCAGCCCACTGCTGTTTGCCAGCCATGACCCAATGCCCCTGTTACTTCTGTCACATGTCTCTGCTGTGCTTTACACAGCGATGGGAACACACGCCCGTGAAACCCAAAGCGGCGCAGATGCAGAACGTATGCGTGTTATCATCTCACTGATACACTCCAACAGACCCCTGATATTAATCAGCGGCTTGCCACTTCATTACATCGGCGCACGAAAGCCAATCAGACCTGTTAAGGTGATGAAATGAGCATCTGATCTGGGAGTCGATGAGTCTTATCTTGAACTTATTATTTTTGACATTTTAATCAATGGGCTTTTCAAAAGCAGAATAGAGTTTGGCATTGTTGAGGAGGACTTCAAATGATTCTTTAATGAGGTTAGGGAGAATTACGCTACCTGATGAGAAATCATGGTGTTCACACCTTGCCAACCGGCTCTCGGTACAGTATGTGAGCACTATGCTACTGTTGATGCACTGAGCAGCTAACACGCTGAGGTAAAGGGTACAGAACACCAGCAAGCACTGACAAATTCTAATTACCTTTAGAGGTTACACCTTCCTTCAGCCCTCAAGGCACCAGGTGGTACGTTTTAAAAACATTAAATAGTTCACCTACCCATAAAAAGAGTGCTCAACCAGGACAAAAGAGACACAAGCATACCCCCAAAGACTGTTAATTACAACCCTGGGTGCAATAGGTATGGGTGAAAGATATCTATTGAGCTCTGTAAACTGTGACTCGTCACAGTGTTGGCATTTGTTAATTGTAGGTTACGTAAACATGGCCTCGTTGTAGACTTAATGATGGAGATTGTCCTGATCGAACAGTGCTGTTATGAGGCGGCCTCAAAGCCCCTCGTGGATTTATGACTGTTCATGAGATATGTGGGACTGTACATATAAAAGTTTTATGGGTATCCTGTAACTCTGAGATCCATCGGATGCAGACACCTGGAGTAACTGCTGTTGAAGCACTAATTAAAAAAATGTGATGTTTTTGTTTTTCCACTGAGAAGCAAGAATGATGGCTGAGGTCCCAGAAGGCCATTCTGTCGGTGTGGAATGGCTTCTTGCACAGCCTGGGATCTGTACTAAGTCAGCGTCATGCTACAAGTGTTCAATACTCCTGTTTAATACGAACAAGAAAGTCAACCAATCAAATGACTCTAATCCCATGGAAAAGGATTATACTAAACATTCGGTCAATGAAATAACCTTACAAGTGACCATATTCCATGTAACATCACAGCCTGCACACACCAAAAATGCATGGGCAACAAATATGCAATCAGGTTAAAATCTTTTGCGTTTCCACTGACAGCTCTCTGCTGTTTGCCTTCAGCTAGAGGGTTTACATCTTGCTTACTCACGGCTGTTGCTTTTCTCCAGTATGATTCATTGCCCTGCATAATCAATGTTAGAGGAACCTTTTCATTGGACAATTTCCTGCTTTAATTGTGACATAATGGCAGGACTAAATTCCTGAAATGTAAAGTATAATTTGCTGATGCCATGTTACACTTATTATCAATGGTTGGTAAACAAAGCCCTTGCACCCGCATCATGCCAGTGCCATATGCCAGTGCCATGCTCACCAAGCCCTTCACTGATAGGGGCTCCTTAGCATTTTCCTAGCCCAGAAAATTAATCTGCAGTGGCATCACCATCACCTGAAAAAAGATCACACGGTGATTGCTCATTAAGCACCTAATGAACACGTAATTATTCACGATGTCACTGGATATTTTCATCGCAGCTGATTCACGGCCGCCGGTTTCTACTCAGATCAAAAGGAGGAGGCTTTCAGGGGCATGGGGACAGTGCAACTGGAAGTCGAAACAGGTCTTAATGAGCACCCTATGTACGCCAGAAAAGGTCATGTGATCCAGAACGAACTGGGACATTTATTATGTAATCTGGCAGATGCGTCATGGTGACTGGTTTGCTCTAGCTAAAACCGCCGCTCCGGTTGGCTGCTCCGCAGGCCTGTGAAGGGACATATGCAGGCGCTAACCAAACAGTTCTGCTGTCTAGCAGCCGAAAGTCCCTTCAGTGTGTAATAAACAAGGTCTCCTTCTAAATGGCACTTGAATTAAATAAATAAATCGGCAGCGTCGGGCTGATTTGTTGCAGCTGCTGTTCTCCTGCCTTGTTTTTCCCACACAGTGAGAATCCCTCAAGAGGCAATATTAATAACATGAGCCGCTCGTATTAAGAAAATTGACTTCAGCAAATGATGAATTAAGTGGCGGAATTTTCCCGTCGGCCGCGGGAATCCCGAAACAAATTATGTGTCACTGAGTGTTAGTATTGACGGGGATGTCACCGGCACATGACAGTTTGAGAACCCAACCGGTTCAATCGAGTTTTTAACAATGTTGGGAATGCACCGCCCTCCCGACAAAAGCATAGGATGTTTTGGAGGGTTCAGCAGGGCTCTGCCAATCCCCACATGCCCCTCACACACCCCCAGAGAGGGAGGATGAGATGTCGTTGATGTGAAGTGTGTCTCACGATCTGCAGGTAAGGGGCCTGTCCGCCCGTAACTCAGGTTAGCTGTGTTGAAGCGCTGGGTTCTGCTCACACAGGGCAGGCCGCCCCTAATAGTCTTCGGTCTGCCCGTTTCTTGTTCATCAGCCCTTGACATGTATACACAGGCCACGTGTTTCTGATCCAAAAACATATCTCCCTGTAATGCTGCACTTAGAGTCGACACAAAAAGTTAAGATTTCGATTTGTGTAGTGTAGATATCATCCATCTTATCGCTTATTTTAGTCAGGGTCACAGCAGGGACTGGGGCTATACACTGGACACAATACAAATTCGTAGTTTAGATATAAAAATTTCTATTCAGTGTTTGCATTTCGAAGGTTTGGTAGGGTGATGTTAGGTTTCTGGTTTAGTTCCTCCTGTGAGGACATACGTTTGACTGGCATCATCCTTCCTTAATGCAATACCATATACCAAGATCCAGACATTTGCTTCATAACTAATAAGGGAAATTCTTCAGATGAACAACATCCTTTATATCGAGCAGAAGACAGAGTGCAAAGACAATAAAGATAAGGTAACTGCTCCAGGGAAGCAGGCTGTCATATCCTAACAGAGAGATTCGACAATACGAGCCGGAGGGTCTGAAGCTGCATTGAAATTCCATCGCCTTCATCAGGTCGGTCTTCACAGGATGTGGGGAGGCAAAGGCTCATTGCCTCCATAGTCGAATCCTTCCCCATATTGCTAAAGGCACGGGATAACTCACATTTCCTTTCAGTGAGACCTAAATGCAGGAACAAATTGAAGAGAACTGCTCTAGGCCTCCTCCCCCTCATCTGAAAAGGTCTGCAGCTATACCTCAGCCAGGAAGAAAAAAAAATAGGGGGCAGAATAGAGAACATGACAGGCCACACTTTGTGCTTCATCTATCTTCTCCCCCGGGGTATCAGTGTTCCAGAGGTGGGGGGCGACTGGGAAGGAGAGAAGCAAACCCTCTCCATAAAGGACCAGGTAACTCCTTCGCCATTGCATTTACCATAACCGACAGGAAGCTGCTTCCAAGTTTTCCCAGACAGATTAAAATAAATAA
>JAODKE010000001.1:12505016-12516676 GCA_026779605.1 Mormyrus hasselquistii
GCAGCAGGGTGCGATCGCGGTGGTGGTGAGTGGTTCGGGGTGGGGGCGGTTCTGGTGGGTGGGGGGGGGGGGGGGGGGGGGGGGGGCGTTGGACTTCACCAGGGCAGCATTCAAACGATGAGGGACTTGGTATCCATGGTGACCAACACGGATGTTTGCATCCAAGCAGATCTCGGAATGCACATGTGTGTTGTCCACCAGCAGCACCAGAAGAGATAACCAATTTGCTGTTTTCCTAATAAAATAAAAGATGTACCTTTTTATCACCTGGTATTTCCCAGCAGGACCAGTATGCCTGGCAGGGGCTTCCCACAGTAACTGGAAATTTGAGCTGGCAGTGGTGCACATATGAGAGTTGTAGTGGCGGGGGGGTTGGGTTACGGCTTAGGTGTGAATGTTGGTGCTCCAGCACCAGAAAACCAGGTGATTTCACCAAAGCTCTGCAATCTTCTCTTCTACCTGCCTCAGACTCTATCAAGTAGCCCCAGTCTGGGATCATGCAGCAGGGACATGCAGCAGTTTTCGAGTGACATTCAGACTGGAGTGCCACTCCACTTTCCTGCTAAAACCTACACTATCTGGCCTACCCCGGGAAGGGGGTGTTGATGTCAATCAGAAGCTAAATGAGAAACATACATCTGGCCCCACATTGTACAACCAATTCACATAATATTCTGCTAGATTCCATTCCAGTTCACTCTTGTTTTATTCCATTTGGAATTCCATTTGTAGGGTTAGGGTTACCTGCAGTGCCAAGGCGCTGCCTGTTGTAACATATACAGTATTTTGAACGCTAATTAAGCATGTAGAAGACCACGCCCATCACAACATAAGCAGCCCATTGAAAAACTGGCTGGCGCACTTATTTCAGCAGGTCTGCTACCCATGCAATGGTGGCCTTTTTGTGGGCTGTGCAGCCGCAATTAAATGATTCTATTACAGCCTTTTGGTCCTGAGAAGGCATCAGGTTGGACACTACCTTACTGAATCCCCTGATGAGTGCTTCCAAACAACATGACAGAGATATGTGCATTTTTTCAGTAGCTCTGGGCAGTAAATGGATTAGAAATGGCTATTTTTGCTAGTCATGCAGCACTTTAAGGAGATCTTCACATAAATAGGAAGACAGAGATCTCAGTATTGACGTACCGTCCGCGTAATTTTTGTGCTTGATTGTGTGTGACCGTTCCTCTTAAAAATAAGATAACGGGTACTAAAATAATAAGTGCAGAAGAGCGCAATGAGCAAAAACAATTTTCATCAAGCAGAGTGCATCTCAGTTTCTTGCCTCACTCTTGTTGCATTAAAAAATTATCCTTCCCTGGCAAAAGCGATCAAGCCTGTTGTGACAAACAATAGATTCCCCCGTAAGCACCACTAGTTTAATGAATCTTTTTTTTCTCCCATTCTCTCAAGGCTGGGGCGCAACGATAATCTCAGCGAGCTAATAATCTCCGTGGCGCCAATTGAGTCAGGTGCTTTAGGGAGTCTCAACACAAAAACAAAAACAAGAAAATGAGATTTGACCATCAGGTACCTGGGGTGACATTGCAACAACGTGGACCTTAGGGCTGTGCTCAGTCAATACAGATGCTCCATTGCTTAAGGCCCGCAGGTGAATTGTGGGACAGCGCAATAT
This sequence comes from Mormyrus hasselquistii, assembly GCA_026779605.1. NCBI lineage: Eukaryota > Metazoa > Chordata > Actinopteri > Osteoglossiformes > Mormyridae > Mormyrus > Mormyrus hasselquistii. The sequence goes on from JAODKE010000001.1 coordinate 12,506,656, forward strand.
TTCCCCCTGATTTTGGCAGACGCAAGCTTCACGTGACCGTTTTGCAGGATGAGTGGATTAACGTCCCCCGGCATGCCGATCAGATCCTTACTGCGCTCCCATGAAATATTCACAACATGCTCCGGTCTGCCTCGGTGCCCCCTTTTGCCCTTTAGTAATAATTAATCCCACCTGTCCATTGCCCCCCTCCCTGTTAAACAGGGACAAGGTGGGAGGTGGAAGCCAAGTGTTTGTCCCCAGGAGATTTAGCGCATGCAGTTTTCATGAACCTTCATAGCTCAGACAGTTTCACAGCCACAGCAATATGATGGGAGTGAGATCTGTGCTGGAGATGCCCCCCAAGCAAAGTACAAAACATATAATTACACATAAACAAGCAGGTTTAAGACCATTCACTCTCGTACCAGCTCAACAGTACTCTGAAATTTAGCTACAGATACTACCTATTTGTACTGTTGGGCATGTGTACACTCCTTAATGATGTTTATCATGTCTGGGTGGTTGTCCACGTTCAAAATAAAATGGCAGGTTTGTTTAATCCTGACCTCATTGCAGCTCTTTGAAGGGCTGCCACTCTATGGCGCTCTTATTATCCGGTTCCTTTAGCATTCATTTCCGGATGGCTCGAGATTCCAAGCCTCAGCTTTCCCGTTCCACTACGGTCACGGCACACGGCACGGCACGACACAGCTCGTGGGTACAATTTCTCGTGGGTACAAACAATTTTTCCCATAAAGAATAATGGGAACAGGATTAATTGGTTTTCCAGCCCCAAAATAACCCCATACAAAAGTTTTATAGGCACAATAATTGAGCTTTTAGTGACAATATAAGTAGTATTGATTGAGAATATCATATTTTTCGACATATTAGACACACTTTCATCTTTAAATTCATAAAAAAACTGTGCTATGGGCGTACATGAAAGAGACTAAATCCCGTAGGCTAGGCTAGGCTGCACTGCGTAGCCTACAGTACAGCGAGCATAAAAAATTGTTACTAACAATAAAACATTGAAAAACAAGCCTAAATATTACAAATTGTGTACAAATTTATAATTAAATATTATAAATTGTGTTAATAATAAAATGTAAGAAAAAAAAAGTAAATTATCAGTGCTATTACAAATTTATGAAAAATTGCTTATGATACGGCAATCAGTTAGCCTATGCGGGGAAAATACGTACCTCTTTACTGTATTGTAACACACATCTGCACGTACGTATCTTACATTTAAGGACATTACCTTTAGGAAGCATTTTATTTAAATAAAAAAAAACATTCATACATTTACAAGACTAGATGTAAACATCGTGGCCTCAGACGCTCGTGGGTACAGGTACCACTGTATCAACTTTGAAATTGCAAAGAGAAGCCACAATCTACGAGAGCACCAATTAGCATACCATATTTGGAGATGAGAGTCCCTCCATTGACCAAAGAACAAGAGGTGCTCCAGTAATAAATATGCAGTCAAGATTCTCTGGATAAAAGTGTTAGCTAATGAATGAATTATACCCATAATTCAGGGAGAACGTTTAACTGTAACCACAGAGAAATGCTAAAGGGCCAAAAATTACACTGATACAATGGGTCCACCCCAATCCTAATAGCTCAGAAACAAAGTTTATTTTTACTTAATAGAAATAAGAAGATGAAGTACTGGGAGAATTCAAATTAGCTATGTGTCAGTTTTGTGCACAAAGCCAGAGCCAGAACAGCCGCAGGTAGCAATATCTGCCTGGACACTAATCTGACAGGCTGACATGTGAAATAACTTCTATCTTTGCAGACTCCTCTTGCAAGACGGTGTCCTGATGAGCATTAGGCAACACAGAGAGCAGTTTAATAACCTGGCCTTCCTCAGTTATTCCTCCCAGGTCTCGCGGAACCTGAAACACCAGGGTTCCCCCAGCAAGAGATAAACTGAACCCATTAGCCAAAGGCACGCACGCCCGCCCACCTCCGTTTAGATAATCTGATCTTACACTGTGCATTACGGTGTTTCCGGGCTCCATTAAAATGAAATCCAGCAGACTCCAAATATGGGCAGTGCCGGCACGGAGGGCTCTCCTCACTGCTGCCCCCCCAGGTCTGAATAACCCTTTCAATTCATGGGCTATTTCAGAGCTGACATGCCTGGCACCCCCCTCCAGGAGGGCGTCCACATCATATGCTAACACACCACCCGAGCTGTGAAAATTCAAGTATATAAAGTATAAAAAAAATGCAAACTCTGGGCATCCGTGAGACAATAATATATAATATGCAAGTAGAATTAAATCTTCTAGGCAGTAGGGGGTGGGGCATGTAAGATTTCAGGCAGAATTCCAGTTGCCATGAATCGCGATTCATCTGGGGCATTCCTCTACCAAAGGCATCCCAGATAATTACTGTGCCCATTATTGTTAAATGTGAACATTCAGGCTCTGGAAGGCATGCAAGAACCAGCAAAATTCAAGAGTAACGTGAAGCTACAGAAGCCAGGAGGCATAAACCCGGGCAGCGTGGTGGTAAAGAAGAAGATGCCACCCAGTCAGAACCGTGGAGCAGGACGCAAACGACGTGACAAGAGACCTGATTCACACGGAAAAGACCAAAAGAAGCATCGTGTGCCACACAAGGACACTTCGCAGGAGCCCGCAGTCTTGAATTCCCAGATAAGGAAACATGCATTTTTAAACCACGTGATGGTGGAGATATCCTTTAAATATCTGCAGGTTAGGAGAGGAATATGGAACCGGAAGGATCCTTTAGGACGAGAGCTGAAACAGTGAGCTCGTAGGGTGGGGTGGGGTGCGTGGAGTCTCACCCCTCCTCTCCCTCGCCGTCCCCTCCTCCCATCTTCGCTCCCATTCTTAAGTTGACCTTGGAGTGGCAGTTGCATTCTGCCTGCCACCCCCCACCCCAATACCAGGCCATCGCCAGGGATGTCCCAAACCCGCTCTGAAACATGGTCACAAAGCCACCAAAGATGTCAGCTTTGCCATCGGCCACACCGCAAATGCCACAGGTCAGCTGCTCCTGCCGCGATGCCCAGCCACATCTGACCCCCCTGCATCATCAGCTTCTGTGTTGGAAACGTCAACGCGGCACGATACATCGGAAACAGACCAAACTGCAGTGCCAGTGTCTAATAAATAAATACAACTATGATCGCTCATATATAATGTATGAAGCGTTTCGTTATACACAAATTACGGTAAAGACCAATAAAATATAGGCTGTTTCAAATTTCTTCATATACTTCATTTCATACAATGGTTGCAATGAATTTTCTATCTGGATATGTGATATTAAATCCACAATAGGGGTGGAAAAAAAAATCAATCATTGAAATTCAGGAAGTGTATATACAGGTATACGAAATGTTCCGCAGAAAGGAAACATAAAAAGGTCATGCAGGTCATCAGTACAAGGTTTCACATGTCCATAATACAAACCGCTGTGTTGTATTGATATAAGAAATTATAGCGGTAAATACAAGATACTCTCGCATGAATTCACAAAGAGGATGCTTATTTATTTTTACATCAACTGCAGTGGCAAAAACAAACACCACGGAAGCTCAAACACACTTTTTCCTGCCCCCATCAGCAGCACATTCAAGGACAGGAGCTACTGTACCAGACACTCAAAAGCAGCCTTGCATCAGCCTGACTGTCCTTCTGCCCATTAATGGATATTGAAAACGGGAGGTGATGCAAAGCACCTCCCACGAGACTTGGGGGGGGGGGGGGGTTCATATAATTAATAAATAAATTTTTCTTTAGTGATAAACATCTGGTTCCTTGTTGCCTTTACTCCACAGAAGGAACTGAAAGAAGCCAGACTGAAGGGATGCTTTATGTTTCCGTACCTATACAACATAACGACAGTGTTCTGAGAATCACTCCACGATTATAGGAAGCAGGATCCGCAAGCATGAAGACACCCAGAAGGCGCTTCTGCCAGGTGCCTCAGGCCACCCCCCCCATTCCCGGGTGCTCTGTCCGCTCCTCTACAAAGGGGTTACGCAATCACCGCCTTACTCGTTATGTAAGAGCGGAGCCAAAGAACAGAATTGCCGCAGCCTGGAGACCAAGCTTCCAGAAGGATAAAGCGATCCGAGTTTTGGGAGAACGATCGCCTCCCCTCCCCCCTCTGCTGAATTCCCGACACTGCTGCCCCACACGGCCGAAGATGAACGATGCCTGACGTGACTCGAGGTTAAACAACGGTACCAGATCTCGTGTCCCGGTGTCCCCTGGTGAGCCGAGCAAGGAGAAGACACCCGTCACCTTGGTTAACTTGCAGCTCACGGGCAGGTTCCCACTGCTTCCTCTGATGCCTCCGTCCTGCTTCCCGGATCCCCCGGAATTCTGTGAGTCCCAGCGTGTTAGCATGGCATGCTGTGGAGCTCACCACCACGCAGAGGTAAAGAGTTCTTCGCCAGGTACAAACAGATAATCCATGTAGCATTCCCCCACCATTTAGACAAGTTGATCCCGCACTCAAATATTTACAAAGTGGATAATGGACAGGTAAGTAAAGCACAGGGAGCCCGGATTAATCGGACAGGTTGCGCTCCGTGGAAGTCGGCGGCTGTATGGAGCGGCACACTGGCCACATGTCTGGCTCTTCAGTAAACTGCATGGAATTCTCCATCATTCATAACCCACATCCCACCTAACTGTCATCTCCAGTCCATCGGGCACACACCTCAGAGAGCAAGGACTTGGGTGGGATAGCACGCACCTGGGAGGCAGGCGCGGGTGGTAGCGTGGGCACGTGTTGAGGCTTCGCCCACGGTCAGGCATCCCCCCACCCTCCTCCCCTGGCGAGAGACAGCAGATGCTTACCTGGGACCTGGCGGCGTGCTTCCCGGACTCCAGAGGCGAGCTGGTCTGCCGATCGGAAGACCCGCGCGGGAAAGGAGAGGCGGGGCCTCTAGTAGGGAGAGTGAGATGAGCGGCGCTGCTTCTTATTCTCTGCCCGGCGCCAGGAGAGACACGCACATGGTAACAAATTATCCCCTGTGCAGAAAAAAAAAAACAAAGACACGCGCACACAGCAGACGAGTAGACGCTTCTGCCGTGCTGCGTGTGCGTGTGTGTGGTGTGCGCGTGTGTGTGACAGCAAGAGAGCGAGGGATGCGGTGAGAGCAAGCAGCGGGAGAGACTCGGCGACTGTTTAACGGAGCGCTGTCACACGGTAGTTTCTTCGGAATCCCTCCAGTGAACAGGGGCCTGCGTGACGGAGACCTTGCCTCTGATTGGCTCCGAGCGGGAGACATGCCCGGAATATGTAATCCGGCGGCAGTAAACCAGGATGACCCTTTCATCTCACATTAGCATCTCCCCACCCTCACTTCCCTGTTCCTGGGGGCACAAATGACAATCAAGGACATCAAACAGCCAATGTCCCCTATGGGATGTGGGCGAGCAGAAGTGAGGAAGAGGACTACATGTGTGTGTGTGTGTATGTGCAAGAGAAACGAGGACACACACACACAGACACACACAGACACACACACACACACACACACAGGCAGGCAGAAATGGAGGTCTCGCCAGAGAGCACCAGAGCGTGTCACGGCACAGACGTGATTTCCCCCGAGAAGGCACTAGCAGCACAGGGGTGCACACACGCACATGCACACACACACACACACACACAGTCACACAAATCCAAGTGAATAATCAAGCCGTTAGGAAATAATCTGGTTCGTCTCATTTTCATTATGTCAGTTTCAAACAGCCTGCCGTTTTAATGGCAGCATCATCCTAGTCACTGTCTTAGTCAACGGCTGTTTTAGGTTAAATATTTCCTTTCTGCTGTTCACTTTCAATTTGTCGAACCTCATCATTTTATCACCAATAAAATATTGTCTAATATGCCAAAACTATATATACGTTCAAAAAGTCTGATGTTATAATGATAATTTCCTGTATTACAATCTACACCATTTTTTAGAACAGCAGGGGCAGAGTGAAGAGTCCACCTGTCTACTAGAGGTCAGCACCTCTCACCCAGAATACTTTCCACTGTACTCACATCCCAGTTTTGGTAGGGGACCTTAATCTCAAACCCATTTTCTCATTTTTGAGGTCTTCCATTTTTGAGCTGTCTCATTTTCCCATTTTTCCCAAAAGTTGTATCCTAGTCCAGTCAGTGCTCCAGTGTTGAATTCTGTTTATCCCCATGGCTGTGCACATCTGGTCTACACAGCTGCCTGATATCTGACTATTCGCATGGAGTGTACCCTGCACATTGTGACTCCTTATCCAGTTCCCATTCTACAGTATTTATAAATTGTCCTTCAGTCAGGTCCTTGCTATAACAAAACTACTGAATCTTAACAAAGGGTATCTCATCAATATGACATGCAAACATAAACACCCAGGGGTCAGTTCTGGACACCTTGTCAATAATACATTACTACCAGTATGCCTATGTTCAGATCAGACAGCCTCAGTTAAAGAAATCACACCATACGATTAAAGACACTTTTCCGCTTTTATGGTGACTCATGTTAAACCAAACGGCCCTAACCTGAAGTGACGTTTCACGGTTTACAAAAAGTTATGAAACATTTAGCTTATATTTAATCCTGGACAAGTTTATTAATCAAAATAGGATTTAATTACAGCTCAGACTGTAAAAAGCCTAGATTCTACAGCCAGACCCTGTGACAGTTTTGCTAGAAAATAAAATTAGATTTGAAATAAGTTTGTTCAGATTTAGACTGGACTTATTAACTTAATAACTAACATTCAGACAGTGGCCACTCATGCAACACCCAAATCACTGGTCCGGGCCACCGCGACAGTGCAAGTTCAGCCATGTTGGTTCAATGAGAAGAGGCTTCCCAGCTTCCTCTTCTTCCTTTCATTGTGGCAATATAACTTTTAAGGCAATATTTTTCTGATGCTGTATTAACCAAAAGCATGAAAGGTCGTAGGGCGGTTACCGATCTTCACATCATTCTTTTATTCATGTTCTCCAGCAATTCTTTTGTTACGTTTAATCATCACTTTTCAGTAAAGGCCATCGGGTTTCTACTGTAACACGTTTCAGGAGAAAAGCAACAAAACGATCCTAGAGTGGGTGGTATTCTGATCGTGCTGTCAGGTGGCTACCCGGTGAAAATGTGATTTGTGCAACAGGCCGACGTGAAGCGCTCTAATGCCTGCTCCCCTAGGCCACTTTCTGACACCCCAACCTGACAGCAAGGCTGACAAATAACACTGGGGAAAATATATAAAAATCTGAGTGCCCTTCCTCCTGCCTTCATGTGAGGTTTGGACTCTGAAGTGTAAGCAATGTAGTGCTGAAACTGTTTTTACAAAGAGTCACGTACAAAGACCTACAGACTGACTATCAGGTAGAGCTTATGTGAAGGGCTGACATCCTTAGCGTGCTGGCCTTGCGCTCTAGATCTGGTCATTAAAAAGGTTGGAGGTCTACTGTAAGTTATAAGCTGCTATTACATCCATCCCTACATTTATCCATTTATTTATTCAGTATAGGGGTTATCCAGATCCTGGAGCCTTTCCCAGGAATTGCAAGACACAGGGCAGAAGGACACTTGTGATGGGACTTCAATCCGACTATGCACACACACACACACACACAAAATCAAACACTATAGGCAGTTTCACAATATACCAGTTAAACATACAGTGCCAGTTTACATTGACTTTCCAGATATCATCCTTCTGACATCACAGTGCTTGCTCTGGTAAGGAAAAGCAACACTCCCAAGTTTCAGGATTTAATATTGTATTTCTATTTCAAGTGATACAGTTCACAGTTCGAGGACCTGGAAACCATCATCTCCCCTGCACATCAAAAAAAAAAAAATGGTTCTTCAGTGGTGGTGACTGACAAGTCTTTAAGCCTGCCCCTTCCTGATGGAACAGTGGCAATTACCTCATTGTTACAGTATCTCGAAACTGCCAAATAAACTGGCTCAGATCTGCAGTATGAGTTTAAGGACTTTGCCCGGAACAAGCCCTGGGGTATTAGGTTTCCTTTAAAGAAAGGCTTCTGTGGTTTGGTTTGATGTAGACCTTTAGTTCAAGAAAGAAGTATTTTAACATGGAGTAGAAGGTGCCAAGTTCAGCCATCTTATTTACAACTGGCCAGGCCAATACAATATTACTTATAACTGGCCAACTACAGCTGGCTTCTTCTTAGTAACTGTTTCAAGCTTAACAACAACAAGGTCCAGTCACAGTCAATAAGATTTACAGCATTCAAGTCACGTGACCACAATAATATGAGATGGTCCTGAGCAATAAAACCAACCTCCATGATCACATTACGGAAAAATGAAATAAATCACAAACTAGGGAAGGCAGAAATGAAGTCCTACAGCCATCTGTGCTTGGAGATTATTATTTGGCTGGAGAGTTAATGGAAACACTTTGCCAGCACTCGATCAACAAAGGAAACATCTGAAACATTTATCTATGAATGGCGTAGTGCTTGCTTCTGTTTGACGTTACCTAGAAATTATTTTTTTTATTTGGGAATGAAACCAGGTGGGGGCAGCATGGTGAGTCAATGGGTAGCGCTAGTTTCCCAGGAATTCCAACCCTGGTCCAGTTTTTATGGGCTTTGTATGACTGGATGAAATCAGATTTAAAATCTGCCACTTTAAAATTTCATTATGATATAACAACTGATTTCAGTTCTTTGAAACTCATATGGCACAGAATCCAAAGCTCTGCCACAGAAATGTTATACTTTAAAGAATTGTATTACAGTTTTTTTAAAAGCCTTGAAGAAACGTCTAGAAATTTAAATGTTTCTCTTTCAATAGCTGCCTTACTTTCAAAAACGTTTTTTTCTTTTTGAATTTTAGAGAGAAAAAATAGCAACGATTTAAACTTCTCTAACTGACGTGATAAGCACTTAAGCTTGTAGGAAAGGACGCCTCGGCACCAAATGTGGATTCAATAATTGAACCTTGTCAACATGCTTTGAGAGTAAATAAAAAGCAAACCTACGAATTAAATACAAAACGCAGAACAAAACCTTCCAATGCGAACCCCTGTTCACCTCAATGAGAGTGAAATAGTTGACTTATATTAGGGCTGCCTCTGACGACTATTTTTCTATTTATTAATCTATCGAATATTTTACCGATTGGTCGATTAATGTAATTCTTACAGAAAATTAAACAGACCGTTTAAGTTATTTGACAACTACAAACTGTTATTGAAGGCTTTACATAATGGACGCCGGCTGTACGGCACTATACGGATATTATTTTCGCCCACAATTCGATAAACAAATTAATAATATGCCTAAAATAGTGATGCGTATTGTGACGCCCAGAAGTTAGCGATCTGGTTAAATTCGGCGAATACTTATGTTTATTATCTTCGGTTAGCGGAGCGCCCCATGCTATTGTTTTTGTATATCAAGATAACGACCGATAAGCACTGAGGGGGCGGTGAACCTAAACATACAACGTCTTTTAAAACAGGAGATATTGTTGATAAACAAGGTTTAAAAATGGTTGTGTGGCGCTACTTATTGCTGATTAAAGTTCAATACGTTTATTTTTTTATATAAACATAGTATTCTTTTTATTTCAGTTCACAAATACTTACTGTTCGTTTTCGTTCCAGTTTTACTTTACCATAATAACACTGGTCTAAATTCCAAGGAAGTTCCATGCGCACGAACGCACACTGGCAGCATCAAACCACGTACAATAAGACCAGATTTCAGCCTAAACATTTTGTGAAACATTCAGTGTTGATTCTAAAGTAGCAGGCAGACAACTTTATGGCTTTAACAATGAGTGTATTTATGAGCAACAAGGACAATATATGTTTAAAAACAGACGACACTTACCGGACTTTTACCTATTCTGGCGGTGTTCATCGTCCATTACAGTGCATGTGTGTTTTCGCTTCAGGCCCCGTGCGTAGCGCAAGTGCCCCTGTAGCAGGGGCGCCGCTAGCAATTTTGGGCCCTATGACAAAATATGAGGTTGGGCCCCCCTACCAGTGTTATTATTAAT
>JAODKE010000001.1:12535346-12554046 GCA_026779605.1 Mormyrus hasselquistii
CTTGCGGTAAACACTCATAATCAATAGATTAAATATTTCTGATCCCTACACCACATCTGGGCTACTTTTTAAAATGTGGGGGGGGGCGGAGCCCAGCATTAAGCCTGACTGGAGTCTTCGAGTGGGTTCTTACAGGCGGGCAGCGAATGGATTTGCGGGCCTTTCATCTCGCAGATGGGATGGCTGCCCTGTGATGCACCCTTTATTATCCCGCTAATGTATCCACAAGAGCCCGTTAAAAGCATCCCACCCCTGCTCGGTCGCTCTGCTGCTCCCACCATCTTCTCGTCCCCCAAAAACATGGCCCTCACCCCACCACGCGTGGATTTTCCTGGCCTTCGGACTTACATCTCTTAGCCGAAGGATGACGTGCGTCGCAAGTCCGGGCACAAAAGAGGCAGGGTTATTCTGCTGCCGAGTGGCTCCTAAGTACAGAGACGTAATGTGAGACCTCTGGCACGGAAGAACAGATCCACACCGGCTCCCCAGCCGCCCTTAATATCATTCAGGGGACGATGCGATACTGGGCCGTCTATCACGGAGCCCGATTACACGGCGCTGGGCACTCTTCCAACATCCCCGGAACAGAAACGCCGTGTTTCTTTTATACATTCACTTGTCAGCTTTCCTGTTTCAGCTGTTTAAAAAACCCATTAGGGAACCTATGCCTGCAATGAATTTTAAAGTAGTGACATCGACGTTCTCCATGCCGCTAAAGTATTAATGTTTAAACAGCGCGTGCCCCTGACCCACATCACCCAACTTAATGGCCAGGAACCCGCAGGCCTGTATAGACGATCACTGGACATTCACCCCTATATTTGAAGAATATATTTGTCAAGATATGAACAGGAAACTAATTGTACTATTCTGAGATATCATGTTCTTTCTTCTGTTCTACTGTCTATTGTAATGTATTAGTACTCATGTTTGCACTGAGAGTCTATTGACTTATTTCCTAAAACAGTTAATTTTTCACTTTTTGACTTAAGAAATAGTTAAAACAAATTTGAAACTGAATAAGAAATTTTATTAATTTTCAAACTGTATTAAAATTAAACAGCTACAAAAACTACAGTAATCTGAGTTGCCAAGTGTAACAGCCAGGTATGATGAATTGACAGTAATACTGTTCAGCCATCTGGTCAAGTAATTAAAGCTTTCAAGCAGTTTAATTGAACCCCCCAAGTTGAATTTAACTCAACCCCCCAAGGTTTATTGGGCGGGGTAGATAATGGGAGTGCCATTTCCACTGTTTTTGAACTTAAAAGTTAATAACATCACCGTGTTTACAAATTGATTGTTTTTTTTCTTTGTTACTATGGAAAGGTAGGGAATTTTCTAAGTGTGACAGGCAATTTTTGCAACGCCAATCTGCTATCTCGTGGATTGTGCTGAATGATATGATTTCAGAGTCAGAGCACATCGAGGATGAGATGACTGAGCCCACCTTTTACGATGTTAATGTTAGACGGTGGTTTCCTCCTGCAGCCCAAAGAGATAGATGAATTTGTGCGTCTGTAAATTGCATTAGCTGTGTCACTGTGTTCCCTGCAATGCTGTCCAGGGTGTCCCCTGCCTTGTGTCCATGCGTTTCCTGGCAGTTCCAAGGCCGTCTGACACTTTACTGCAGAAGAACAGATGGATGTTGAACTTTACTTTGTATTGTAGCATAGCAAGTTTTCTTTTATTGTTGATTCAATTCATTTTTCAAGTAATTATCTACCAAAATACTACACATCCTTGAATAATTAGATGATACCATGATCGTTAACTTCAATTAAGACAAGTAGGAATGTTGTTTGAGGGGCACAAGTGAACCAAATCAAGTGATAGGAACACGTGAATAAAGCATCTTTTAGGAATTATTAACAGTTACGAAAAACTAACCTACAAATAATTTAATGCAAACCGATAAGTCTTTATTAATAAAAACATAAGATTATTATATCGGGTTATATCTTAGTTTTCCAAACTCCCCCCCCCCCCACCACCCTAACCCCAACCCTGCCCATGCCCCCTTTGCCCCCCCTCTTGATCAGATGCATTCCGCGGCCTATAGTTTCCTTACTGCTCATTAAGGTACACATTTAAGCATGATTTTACCTATTTTTATGTAACATTTCAGCTTATAAATGGATCTGCCTTGACTTGGGTTTTGATGACCCTGGTTTAGATTGAACAGGATCACTCGAGGGCGGTGCGGTACCCACTCCGTGTGACTCAGCAGCGCTAATGAGGATGACATCAGGGCACTCTGTGCCAGGATTCCACCTGCCTAACAACGAGATCGATTGGCCTTTGACATCGGGTCTGCGGAGCCTTGGGTCTGACCCAAACGCCTCACAAACTTAGTGTCCTCCAACTGCACCGGCTGTAGCTGTGACCGCCCCCCAGGGACGCCCTGCTGTCCCGGCGTCTGTTCCCAGCTCTGGAGGAAGGTCAGCGCCGAGCCTGTAGAGCAGAACGCCGGCGTGCCTTCCTCAGGACTTCGGGAGACTGTGCGCCCTTCGGGTGATCAATTCCAATCTGTCTCATGTTATGCTTTATGGCAGCATGGCCTAAAAATAGGCCCCTAAGATACGCTCCCGTTTCTGGCAGAAGGGGTGTCGCGTTCCTGAATCCACTTCTGCCCGGTCACCTTGAACAGGCGACAGGCTGCAGCCGTGCGGTCAGTTCGCGGTTGACTTTCCACCGCCAAGTATTTGATTTGGGCCCTGGGGGGACTTACCGTTATATTGCGGAGCTGGGTAATTATCCCTGATTAAAGCTTTAACAGCTGTACAAACAAGTAAAACCACAAAACGCTCAAAAGAAGTAGCAGGGTAAGAGACAGCTCTTATCAAAATGTGATGAGTATAATAGGGTCAAAGATGAGTGTAATAGGTCCACAATCACATCTAAATAGATGCTTTATTAATGCATGAAACTGCAGGTTTAAAGTAGCTTAGTACACACATTTAGACAGTGAAAATGACATCTCGGCGTTGATAGACAGCAACAAAAAATGAACGAAGTAACAGTGCAGAGAATGTCAGAGAAAGTACTGCTCCTAATTCCATAGCAACAGCTCAGAAACAAACAGCACTGCACAGTGGGCTGCACAGTGAACGAACGGATGTTTTCTGAATGTGTGCTAAGTGGTTCTGGTCCATTCAGAGAGTTTCCATCCCTCCTGCCACAGGGGGACTCAGAGTCTATTGGTCGGAGGTAGGAATACGACACTCCTTGGAGCTTAGCAGCAGTTTCGGTCTGTAGTTGGAAGCGTCTGCGCAAACACAAAGCCCTTTGTGGCATTATACTTCAGCTCCTGAGAGACTAATGCTGCATTCCACTTACCTGGGATGTCAGACGTCAGAGCCGGGAATGACATCACTCCTGTGTTAACCGCTTTTCAGTACAACAAGTTGGAAAGTCATTTATCGATACCAGTTCCAGCTAGGTTCACTGTTAGCGATTGTTAGCAATACCAGTTGATAATAACACATTATTGGTATTTTGGGCATACAAATACCATAGAAACATGCCCACAGATCACGCCTGGACAGTACTGTACGTACAGCTGATTTAATGAGGCACAAACAAGATGCAAGCGCTAACAAATGGTATGTAACTGCAGCTTTCACTTTTGTTGATGAACGATGCAGCCATCTCGGATTCTCGGAGGTGGGGGTAGCTGAAGTTTTCTTAGACTTTCCAAGTCACAATTCCAACTTCAGGGGGGCGTTCCAGTTGAAATGCCTGACTAGGAACTAAAAAATTTCGACTTCTGAGTTCAAATGGAATATAGCATTATTCAGCCTCCTATTCTCTCCTGAGGTCCCTGAGCTTCTGCGTCCTCTTGCTCAGGTGGGCCAGGTGGAGACTATAACTGCTAAGCAGAGTTTTAGACATGCAGGTTTAAATGGAGAGATTGCTGGAGGGAGGTTAGTGCAGGGGGGCGGGCTCACTCACTCACGCAAACAGCCGTCAGTGACAGAAGACGCCCCCCCCCCCCCAGGACAGATAAACTGAAACATCAGCGCACTCTCCGCTCCTTCACTGCCCCACTGGCTCCAGCGTGGGCAGAAGGGGGATTGTGGGAAGTGAGATGAGCGTGACAGGAAGCGAATTGACTTGATCTAAACCCGAATGGATTTATCCCATCGCTCAGCCTCACTTCCCGCGTACGTGAGCGGAGGCGCTTTCTAAGGTGAGCAAATGCAGGTTTATCTGGCCGCCAAACATGTCAAATGGAACCCAAAACATTTTTAAATCCAGATGCACATGTCAGTTTGAGTCTGCAGTGGCTGCAGGTACATCGCCTTTCAAATATTTAGATGTAATAAATTCCTAGGCAGAGAAGTTAACCTGTCTTGCTTCCATCACAACTGATGCTATGATTCTTAATAACTTGGTGTCATTAGTTTGATTGGACTTTGTCCTACCCTTGAGTGACGTACCTGACCTGCCTGACCTCATGGGCAGAGCTTGGGGGGTGGGGGACGAGTGTCCCCCCAGTTACCAGAGTTGAAATTGCTAATAATTGAAAAGACCAGCATTGCACATGTTGTGCGCTGGCACTTTGCGCCTTTGCATAAGCAGTTTGTTTGCATCCTATAAGTAGACGAAGTAATAGGTTTATGCGTCCATAAGATATGTGCATTAACACATAAGGTGAGCAGGATATGGATTCTTTGCCCCCCCCCAAGTGCAAACATCAAATTTCAGTAAAAATGAAATAGTAAAAATGCATAGAATTTTGCATATTTTTCATTGCAAGTTCACTAAAAGTGATAAGAATATAGATTTATGTGTGTCTGCAAAATATTGCATAGGTGTTCATGGCATGGTCTCATCTAGTCATTCCACGTCAAAGTAGAGTTAATCAGGGTGCAACTACTAAAAGCCTGATAGGGCTTTGCAGACTCTGAACTCCTGGCCATCACAGGCCTACAGTGGGTTTGGAAGACCATGTTCCAGAGTAGTCAACTCCAGCAAGGAAAAGGGATCATGATCTCCACTGGTCCAAATAATGTCAGACTAGCTCAGGATGGAAGCCATTTCTCCATAAAATGCTCTCAGGTAGAATCGTAGCATCTTAACGATTAGTATTTTTAAAATGTGTTCCTGATATGTGCTGACGGTTATCTGTCAGCTACTCTAAAATGTGTCAAAATCACAAATTGTGTTCTAACCCTAACCTGTGTGCCTATCAACACGCCAGGTGAAAACATAGACAGGTTTCTGGACCTGGAGAATCTGAGAAGCAGGTGAAGCAGGTGTAAATGATGACACAGAGCGATGGCTCCTTTCCGCAGCCAGCATCATGCGGTGGAGAATTATTATTTCACTGAGGATCTCACATGCTAGGCAGGCATTGCATCAACGCAGACATCTCAGACACATCAAGCACTTTTCTTTTCTTTCAGTTGCCATGAGAAAGAGACATCTGCATTCAAATGTACTGTGATTTACGAGTTGACCGAAGTAACTAGTGCTAGGTTTGTGCATATGTTTTATGGGTAAGAGCAGCCTATTGTAGCTTTAGATTTTCGTTTTAAATATATGTTTGGATAAGAAGTGTATGTAAGTGTATCCAGTACACTTTTACACAGATTTGATTTAGAAAAATATAATCTTCTTAAGCTGGCCTCTACTTGCACACATAACTGGGAACCTGTGTTGTTTTTTTTTATGGGAGGGACATGTGGAATGCCCCAAATACATATATTTTTTGTGCAGAAGTGTCTCATTTGAAATTTATGAACCATTACAAATAACTGTTGGTTCCAAGATGGCTTTTCAGGGAATTGTAATACTGCCCTCTAGTGATGTGAAGAGGAACAAGCTACACCAGAAAAATATGCCCTTTTCCAGTTGCTTTTGCTTCAAAGGGGCTCACAAATCAGTGCAAGCGAGTGCATTATGTCGTGTAAATTGGTGTTGGACTTTCCTGCTCTTTGGACAGGACTTTATCACTGAAATTAAAATTCTTAATTCATTTATCTTTAACCTATGTTACCTGTGTATTGCACATTCCTGTCATTTGTTCATTCAGCCCCATTGCCCATTTGCACAATCGTTCCATTTTGTCTCATGACCATAAGACCATGTCTATGTTTTATTGTCTCAATATCTTATGCTTATATATTTATATTCTGTATATTACTTTTTTGCATTATGACCCAAGCATCGTAGACCTGGGACACAATAAAGTTACCTTGATTTTGAAATTTTTTTATGCTAATTTATATTACAAGTAGCCCTCAGAGCTCTAAAGCTCTAATTGTATTAATAATAACGCTACAGGGGTTAAAAGCACCTTCAGACCAAATTAAAGAACAAAGCTTAGGGATTTATAGGACAGTTTGTATGATATTACAGCAGATTAATTAATTCTGTCCATAGGAAATGGTATGAGTTTGGCATTAGCTTGCTTGCAAGCGACCGCCTGATTTCAGTCAATGCAGTGGCAGTTTCAGGGCTGAATGCAGCTTGAGTAGGTCATGTGATGAGCAGGTGGTGTGCTGTAGCCTTGAGGCCAATCCACCACACTGTGGGGGGTGGGGGTGGTGGAATCTCGAGACCAGAAACAGACTGGATTTCATTTCCTGACCTGTCACATGACCTGATGTAGCTGAGCGTGGCGCCCTTGAAGGGGTGTCTGCTTCGATGACATCGTTAGTCTTAATTAGCTCCTGTTCCTGTTACTCTGAAGTGTAGTTTAAATAAGACAGTTCCAGGCTCAGCATTAACCGCAGTGAAGCCTTTTTGGATACAATGATGTTCCTGGCTAGTGTATCTATATCAGGGCTCTTCAAATCTGGACCTTCTTTCCAAATCCAGGCCTGGTTTTCAGTTCTCCCAGGTAGTTTAATAATTACTGATTCTGATTGGGCACAGGGGGTTCACACCTGCTTCACGAGTAATGGAAGGAACACCGGCAGTGCTCGGACCTCGAGAACCATGATTTGAATAATCCTGATCTATATGCTTCCATGCATCAATAAATCCTTAAACACTTAACCAATCGAGCAATCATTGCAGAAATGCAAATACTATGGAAGCGAATGCCAATAGACATTGCCTACTAAACAATCAATGCTGATCAGTCAAAGCTATGTTTCAGATCCAGGGCCGGTCCTGGGTGTTCTGGTGCCCGAGGTGAGATTACGCTGAGTGCCACCTCTCAGAACAACAGAAAATACATTGTATTATTTAATTCATGCAAAAACTTGCAAACTAGCTAGCTGGCGCATGTTTAACAAGAAAAGTAGTGAAAATTATGGGAAATATCTAATGTCACACAATGCAGCCAGAGGTATTCTGATTTTTTCACTCACTCTTATTTGCTCCTTAATCAAATTGCTCCCTAGGCCTGTTTAGGGCAGGCGGGCCCTGATCATGTTACAGGTGAAGTCCCCAGGTGCAGTCCCCAGGTGGCAGCGCTGAGGCCTCTCACCTCCAACGTCGCTGATGTCACTTTCCTTTCTCGCTGCATGTTACATCTAAAGTGTGTGTGCGTGTGTGTTAGATCTGCGGTGGACTAGCAGCCAAGCTGTCCCTGTCCTGTGCTTCCTGGGACAAACCCCACATTCGCTGTGGCGTTCCGCATTGCAAATGTTCTTCTGGAATAAGAATGAATAAGTGAATTTCACAAAGCTGAAACAGATACATATCTGACTCTTCTTAGTCAGCGTCCTTGGTAGACGGAATATCCAACACGGGCCACTAGTTACACTGTCTTCCGAGTTGTACTGAATGTCAAGGTTGTCAGCAGAGGTTCAAATCAAAAGAATTTATTTACCAGCAGACTGTCTGTCACACTGACTGCTGACTCAGACCTTGTACCCTGAAGAGTAACTAGAAGAGTAGTAGACTCAGGAGAAGTTTACTTCTGTTGGACTCCTTGTTATTCTTCCTGTTGTGTTCACACATCATAGCCATGCAGCGTGCGTCCCATCCAGCTGATCTGTCACCTTAAACTCTGAGGCAGTAGGGTTTAGCTTGTGTAAATAACATCTTGGGCCTTCAGATGTCATTCAGCCCTATTCTAAGGCGCAGTCAGAAGTGCTGAAATGTGGCTTTTTACAACCTGGCTAGCTAGGAACTCACAGGATAGATCATGAGGTGGTCGCTACACCAGGACAGTGACCCATCAAAACAGGAACACGCAATTGGTGTTGGCAATCAGTGGTGGCCACCTGGTCGAAGATGATTGGCAGGTCGGTCACCAAAACATTTCTAGTCAATTGTGCAACAACTTGCAAAGTGTATCAAGGGGAACTCTCCCCCTCTCCCCAAATCATCAAAATATACCTCCTGGATAAAAAAAAACTAACTGCGCATATAGGATGTTGTATGAATAATATTTTGTTTGTGCAGCACAAGTCAAAGCTTTAACCCCCTGAATTTTAATATAGGCTCATGGACTGGCTGAAGCCTGAGAAGCTCTAATTAACGTTGTTTTTACCACCAAAACTGCAGATGCTCTCAGAGAAAACTGTGCAGCGGTCTGAAGGTGCTGGGGACCGGCTGCATTGAAGGGGAAAGATCATGAAGCGGCGTGTTACTGCCTGCCGAGGTGATTTATGCTGATGTCATTACTCTTCTAAGGCTGGGGCTCAAGTAACACATTACAAAACATCAGGAGGGGATCAAATGATAAAGCAATTGGCTTTAAATATTACTAGGGTAGAAGGAAACAAACGGAATGGGTGTCAATCCAAAGAGCCAATGAGGAGCAAGTGCAGGCCCAGTAGCTGGGGTGGGGGGGTTGGGTTTCAGACAGGGAGAAGGATAATAAGGCGTAATACAATATATCTTGTTTGGTGCCTCTTCTGAAAAGGGGGACAAGGATATGGTGGATGGTGTTGATGGTAGCACAGGCCCTAAAGTCGCCATCGATTCCCGTACTGCAAAGCCTAGCATACCTCTACCTGCCCCTGAAACGGCCCAGGGCTATGCGCATTATCCTCCCAGGAAGGGGGAAATACTTCCCATTAAAAGGAGATTAGGAAATCAATGATTCAGTTCAGTACAGTCAGTGAAAACCAGCATGGGGGCAGCAAGGGGTGTAATGTTTGTGAGCTTTTTACCCTTTGAGCACCTGCCTCTCAAAAGGTCTCTGCACAGCCCTGCTGAAAACTGTTGTCAGATGAGAATGGGGTGTTAGGGGTGAACTCACTGAGGAAACGTCTTCTGGGATACAACAAACTGTAAGTCCAATAATTAGAATTACATCTGCATTGCTTTTAGTATATAGAGAAACGTTAGTGACCCCCAAAAAAGTGCCTAAATGAGTTTCTGGATCAATATTTTCTAGCTTGAAGGGGGGCTGGCTTTCTGCATGACTGAGACACATTCAAATTTACGATTCACTCACCCCGACTTCCCACGTCATACAGTCTGGCATTTGATTCACTGCATGACTCAAACTAGACATATTCACATATGTCACGAGATACGAGGATGTGCGAATGGGTGATGAATGTGCAAATGTGAGTGGCAGCTTCAGGTTGGCGTTACAAGGTCACCACAGATGCTGAGAGGTGATTCTTCAAAAAAAAGATGGGAATTATACAATAGGGAGGCTGGACATTATTTACGGTGGGCTTTAAGTGATGTTTATCCATCCATCCATCTATCCATCTCCCAAACTTTAGGTTAGGGTGATGTGCTGCCTGGAGCGTATCCCAGCCAAAAACAGGGCATAAGGCTCTTGTACTCTCTGGATGTAACACCAGTCCATCATAAGGCACGCAAATCCAGACCAAGATTTAATTTCAACCAACCAGTTGAGTATAAAGTCACATCCACAGAATATAAAATCTTGGTCTAGATTTGTACTTTCTAGACCAGAACTTTCCACCTCTGGTAGAATACTGTGTGTATTCTTAATATTGTTATACAATACTGTGTACATAAAATGTGTTTATACATTATGTATTTGTATTGGCATATTCATTTCATAACAGACATAGACTACCATAGTTCAGTGAGGCTCACTGCAGGTGTCCCTTTGTTTTCTTTGCAGTTCCCCAAGTAGAGAGACCTGCTCTGTTGCCACCCCCCTGCTTTTCCACTCACATTCCTTTCAATCATCCGGGGACACTTAAGCTATGCTGGGTCTTACCTGTTATTGATTTTGCAATAAACTGCACAGTCCACCAACTAGCGGCAGAGAGGAGAAACTTTGTGGAAACTGAAATGGCCCTAGAGGCACAATGCGGCCTTTTCTTCGTGATGTCTGCAGAGGTCTGACAGCCCTGCCTCGTCTGAGACTCGGAGCTGGGAGATGTGCCCGGGGCCTCCTCGCGGCGTCTTTGCATTACTATCCGGTGTTATTCCGAAACCAGTTCGGTTTAAGGGCTCCCTGCTTTCCATGCTCTGATATGAAGCAGTGATTCAGATGATGACATCTGAGTGTACAGTAAAGGAGTCATGCAGATTGAGCTGATCTATTCCTCACAAGGTGCTGGCTTGGGTACTGTCACATGATGGTGTTCGGCAACACTTTAGCGCTGAAGTAAATTAAAACGGTGACTAGTTGAAATGTGTTCAACTAACCAAATTTGTAGCGAGTTAGATGGAAACTTATTTTGAGAGGGTTTGGAAAATACCCTCACAAGCAAACCTAAAAGTGAAATGTAAGGTGTACTACAATTTGAGAGATACTGTAACATTCTGGAAAACAAATTAATTTGTTTCTAAATGTGTGTGCGGTTCTGTTTCTCCAGAACAGGTGGTTATCTTGTATACACTTTATACTTTAGACTGCCAAAAAGCACGCAAGTTTATGATGCATATCCAGGTCTTTTTTTGCACCCTTAGAGATAAAATTCTGCATCTCAGTCTATCTAGTATCTGCTTTTGAGAAGAGTTTTTAGAAACCACCCACCTTGTGCCCTGTGCTGCCTGGGACTGGCTCCAGACCCCCCAGGACAGACTGAGCAGTGAGAAGATGAATTGACAGTTTCCAGAAGCCTCTGTCAAGATTTTTTTTAACCACTAGATGGCAGCCAAAGTCAGTCACCAACAATAAGGTGGATGGTTCAGGTCCAGGAAATAAAAATCCAGACCAAGATTTCATCTCAAACCAAATATTCTGTGACTCTTTATACTCAACCAGTTGAGTACTCTGTGACTGTGACTCTTTATACTCAACCGGTTGAGTACTCTGTGACTGTGACTCTTTATACTCAACCGGTTGCTTGGAACAAATCCATCCACCTCTGCCAATATCCAGACAGGGTCCAACATCCCACTGCCCCCCATTTCCCAGAAAGTAACAAAAGAGATTGTGGAGTCCATTTCCCTCTGGTGACACCAAATACTATATTTATTAGGGCTTTACAAAGACTACAAAATTCTCAAGATGATTTAAATTGCTGTCTCTGTCTATTTACATGATATGCTACATACAAATGTACAAAATATAAAACATTTGAAGACAAATGTTTCACAAAAAAAGGGAAATAAACGCCAGAGTAGCAAAGGCTAAGCACTCACTGAGATGTCATTGCAAAGAAGTTGGAGACAACTTGGTTGGTACAGCTCCAATGGCCTACACAGGTTTGGCTGTCTGAATGGTCTCATAACAGCGTGACATGTATGGTCAGGGTGGCCAGCAAGGCACGTGATACATCTGTCCTGAAAACCAGTCTGGCAGAGTGGGATGGGGCCATGGGACCCTGATCTGGGATCAGCTGCCCTCCTGCACCAATGTGGGCCCTGATCTGGATGTGATGTCTGTCCCATAGTTTGGGGAGAAGAGCAGAAGGCTGGCCTGTGAGTTTAGCACAGAAGGCAGGACTGTCCTGAGTTTGACACTGTTGATAGCACATCTTAAGTATTATTATTATTTATTTTTGCAAAGCTGTAAACTGCAGATACTGAAACACCACAAAGGGCTGAATTAGCTGATAGCACCAGCTGCGTGTTAGCATTAAATCCTGCTTTTTGGAATGAACCACGGCGGGCCAGCAGCACCCGGGGCTCTCCTCCCCAAATCCAAGTCAAATTGCACAGCCTGAAAAACAGAGACAGAGACTGGGAAGCAATAGTTGTCGTAACCTGATATGCAGGGGTGGGGTCACAGAGGCACTAGCCTCTGATGAAAGCTGATTGGCCTCCAGAGGGCCCCCTTCCCTGTCATTCACCGATTCAAAACATATCTTTGGCTATTGATAAGGTTAGCTCTTCTGTGTGAATTATCTTATGCGCCCCACCTAAAGTCCTAAAATCGCTGCTTCCAGTACGCTGGTATTAAAACTTGGGTTAGGAATTACGCTAAGGCATAAGAACGAATCGAATCTGATGGAGAATCCGACCAAGTTATTTTAATAGCAGATAAACTCCAGTCTGGCTCTGTCCACAGACTGGTTGAGTATGTCAGGACAGATGCACAATGCCTTACTTCACTGCCCTGGACCATGGTTTGCGTTATAATTTTGGTGAACTACTTTTTGTTTTTTAAGTGAAATAGTGGTACATGCTTCTATATACGGTTTAGCTCCTGCATAGGCAAAAACGACGGATCATTACGGGACGACGCACACCTGCTAAAGTTTGGTTTGCATTTGTGTTTTTTTTTCATCTGCAACTTACAAGAATCCTCAGCAAGTTAAGCGTTTATGTCAATATCAACAGGGCAGGATGTGTCCGAGTTAATGTGCGAGACCTCGTATTTACAGTCTACCCCCACCCCCCCAGAAAAGTGTGCAAAACCAAGAAAAGAAATTAAATTGTCCATATCCTAACTACCCACTCACCTATCCATTCCTTGTCTACCTCGTTCGGTTTGTCAGGGTGAACCGACAGAAACATATTCATACAAAAGGAATCAAAAGTAAACTGTGTACACGAAAGACACGATACATGCGTAGGAGCTCCATAACTAATGAGTTGTGCTCGTGACCATTCAAGTGAATTCCCAGCTCAACTGGGTTAAAAAGACAACATACAAACAATCCCCTCCACTCCTGTGTTACTCCGTTTTTTTGCTCCTAGAAGTACTGTAAAAGTAAAACAAAAATGAAAGGATTTGTGAAATCCCTCCACCGTTTATAACCGCCTACGACAATATGTGCTTAGAGGATACGGATGCCGCTTTAAAGGCGCATTAATGCGGCAGCTTTTCGGAGCGCTTTGCATTCTGGGTCTCTGCGTTTTTTGTCGATTTCAAACTGGACACTGCGGGAATTTTGTAGGTTTTTAAGGCAGTCGAAAAGCACCGTTGTCAAAGTGGTTCCCTTCTCGGTCAGGCTGTAAAGGACGAGGTCTGAGACCCTGTCTGATTATTAGCAGCCACCAGTAATAATGCTGTTAACCAGTAAGGAGAGGGTGAGCGAAAGGTGAGCTTAAGGGAAAAAAAAAAATAGAAAAACAAAGTGGAACAAAGGTAACAGTGAATCTGCGTAAACGACACCGGGAGCGCGTGTCGCTGGGTGCCCTTGGCCGTAGCCACACCACGCGATTGGCACTTCATCCACTGTTTCACAGTAGTGGTTGTTTTGGATGTTGCACAACTATGCTCTTTGTGCTTGTTGGTGACCGGGCCGCTAGGAGCCCCCGGCCAGGGCCATGGGGCCCTGCTTCAGCCGCGCGGCTCGACTGAGGTCAGGATGGGGCCAGAGGGGGCGCTCGACGCCTCTGTAGCACCTCAGTAAACAAAACGATAATTCGCCCTGTAAACATCTGAAGTTAATACAAACTTAATACAAAATAAAACTCATCTGAGATTCCAGTTTCTTTATAGTACATCTATATATACACACGCATTAAATCTGTAATCCGTCCGCTTCCTCTAATGTGCAGCTTGAATTTTGGCGACCAATAAGGGGTCCCGCTTCCAGTTGAGAATCGGACAACTTCACGTTGCCCCCCTCTAGCGTGAGTCGGAAGTAACTCCCCGTCATAGGAAGTGACATCGCACTGAACCTGCCTCCCTGTGAGAACCCACAGGGTTTAACAGGGCCGCCCTCAAAGTGTCGACTCCAGCGAGGAGTCCAGCAGCTCGTCGTGTTGGCTGTCGCCCTCGCAGCTCTGGGCGCTTGAGTAGTTGGCAGCTTCCTGTAGCTTCATCAGCATGTTCATCTGCAGAGGAACAGACAGCATGGTCGGTCAGTAGGGGGCGCTGTTTAAAAGCACTTGAACCTGTGTTTTGCAGGTCACATGACACTCTACAAGGTGATTTGTAGATTCTGGCATTTCACACGGCAGGATGTTGTACTCCAAGCGTCGCATGGAAAGCAAGATGGGGTACGCAAAAATACAATTCCCCATGAGGACCAATAAAATATTTTTCTTTTCTTTCTAAAGATACAAAGATGCCCCTTTCTGGGCCTTCACCTATCAGTCTTTGTTCTATGTCTTTAACTTCAGTGCCACCTACTGCCTGGCAGGAGCAGAAGGTGAATCAACAGCTTACTCATCATGTGACCTTTTCACCCCCTGCCAGAGCGAAGCTAACTATCCAACCCTACCTTTTCTGCAATAAAGCCCCCCTCCGGCACTGGTGTCAACATACAGCACCGTCCCCCAAGTGAAGAAGGGCACGGCAGAGGAGGAAGAGGAGAGAATTCTATACCTCGTGTCAGACATCGCACCCACATCCCTGACATGCACAGCACAGCTGAATAGCTCTGCATTCATGCTCTAATGATTCTGTTTTGTGTGTGGATTAGAAGATCTAGGCTGCCCCTCATGTCAGCGCCCAGTGGTTATTACAGGCGAGGCGGAATCATGCCCAGTCATCCACACCAGCAGGTGCCGCCACTCGCTGAGATAAGTGCATGTTTGATCTTTAATTTCCTTCTTCTTTGACTGCCGAGATACACACTTTCTTTGACACTGCCAAGCACGCCCTGCCTAACACACCTTCTAAATTCATCGCTGGCAGCCGTGGAAGTGACTGCTTTCAAAATTCATTAAGTTCAGTAATATAGTTGATTAACAATTTAATTATAACGGTTTAGAATTTATAATGGTGTTTGTGTGTGTAGATTGAGTTTATATTACATTGTGGGGACCAAAAATGTCCCCCAAAATGTCATAAAAACCTGTTATTTTAACATTGTGGGGACCATTTTTCAGGTCCCGACCAAGATCTGTGAAGGGAATCAAAAATCTAAAAAATGCTAAACGTCTTGTGCTTTGTTTGGTAACTTGTGGTTAAGGTTAGGGCTGGGTACAGTTTAAGGTCATGTTGGGATTAGAGTTTTCCCCATAGAAATGAATGGAGAGTCCCCACAGAGATATAATTACAAAACTGTATGTGTGTGTGTGTGTGTGTGTGTGTTTCTCTCACCAGCGGGTCCCCCTCTGTGTCGCTCTGTGACATCTGCTTGCAAGTGGCTCCC
The DNA here is from genome assembly GCA_026779605.1 of Mormyrus hasselquistii. Taxonomy (NCBI): domain Eukaryota; kingdom Metazoa; phylum Chordata; class Actinopteri; order Osteoglossiformes; family Mormyridae; genus Mormyrus; species Mormyrus hasselquistii. Next base: position 12,550,691 of record JAODKE010000001.1, read on the forward strand.
TCTTTGGCAGAGCTATACCCGTCGTATCCCACGTCCTCTGGCCGCAGTTGGAGGAGGGCCTGTCCATCATGCTGCAGGGAGGCGGGACTCCAGGGGTACGTGTCCATCACCCACCTGGAAGGGTCCTCCCACACGGCTCTCTTACCATACAGCTGGGGAGCAGAGGCATTCACATGAGGGGATGGAACAGGGGCTGGCCCCCCCGCTGCTCACCTCCAGGACGATAAATACGGGGATGGGAGCCACGAGTACCTGCAGCCCCTCCCTCACGGCCTCCAGCAAATAGGGCACCAGTGAGTAGTTCCACAGGTCAGTGAACCACACCCGTGAGCCATCAACGTCCATGGGGCAGGACAGGAAGAGCCGGGGACCTGTGAAGGAGGTGGCAGTGCGTCTTAGAAACCCTGTTATGCAGTGGTACTTGCTATGAGCCCTGGTGGTCAACAACAGTTATTACACCAAATTTTTATATTTAGGAGATGCTGAAGTAGCATGTTCCACTAACCATCTAGCTAGTTATGATCCTCTGACTGTACTTGCTATCTATTTATTTAGTTTTTGGAACATCTGCCCTACTGGTCAGCCTTGGAATCTCAGTTAAGGACTGTTAGTGCTACTGCTGATATTTAAATAATATTAAATGCCAGCTGTACACATATGGTAGAGCCTGACTGCAGGAAGCCCTATCACTAGTATGTGTATTGTGGTCACGTGACCACTGACCAATGGTGACGTCGGATGAGCTGTGTGCTTCCAGGAAGCCGTTGAGGTGCTGCCAGGCTTTGGGGATCCAGTCGATGACCTTGCTGAGGTCGTTGCTGCGTCCGCTCTCGATGAGCTTCCGTCGCAGGAAGCGCCCCAGGAAGCCCTTAACCGGCTCCGTGTGGTTGGCACAGAGCACCCACCTGAGAGTTGCCAGCAGGAGGCAGCATAACGCAACACAACAAAGGCAAGAAAGCTTAGATCTAATAGTCCATGTAATAAATGGTCAATACATAAAATGCATTGCTTTAGTTTGGGCTGCTGTCATGTCCCACCATTAATATACATAGGGATTTTATACAACTCAGTATTCATTTCATGAGACATGTTTTACTTTATAGACTCTCAACATTTAATGGAAATATAAAGACGTATCTTCTTCACTATCACAAGAAATTGCAAATCTGAGACATTTATTTGGAATGTAAAGTGTAGGATCTCCTAAATTGCCTAAATCAGCTAATTATTTAACGTTACAAACCCCTTTGGTAGAGACAGAAGTGGAGGTGCTCAAGTTCAAGAGCTCGGTGTGACTAAAAGAAGGAATTACAATATGTAGTAAACATGGAGGTATTTTCTGGAGGGGAGGTGACACACCTGAAATTGTGGTGGAGTTCCAGGTTAGGTGGGGATGACACACCTTGGTTCATAGTGCCTATGACATAGGGGCTGAGGAGAGAGTAAAACCCAGGGTTCTGAGACAGAGGTAGTCAGACTGAGGGCAGCAAGGTAATTACTTCCCACTTCAGTTCCACTCTGACATTTTTTACATTAATGTACATTTAAAATGAACCAATTAGGCGGAGCTTCTAGACTGGTCATCAAGAGTCTGCAAGCTTTATGCTCCAGAAATCCATTGAACCCCCCGTGGTTGAAAACCACTCTACTGAAAATCCTCGGATCCCCCACTGTGGACACACCCCCACCCAGCAGGTGGCGCTCACCATCGGTGGTACTTGCAGTTGAGGAAGCCGTTGAAGATGTCGCTGAGGGAGCCCACGTGGTGCAGGTTGTCCAGGATCACCACCTGAGGGAGCTCTGACTCGCTGTGCTCCGAGTTGCACTGTGCCGCTAGGGTAGACAGGTACTGGCGCAGATCCTGCGGACGCACGTACACGCACACGCGTCAGGAGGGGCTAATACCTTCAGCGATTCCAAGCCTGCGCATGCAGCCACGTCGTACAACATGCGTCCAGTAACTTTGAAGATAAACAGAGAAGCAGGTGCCGATGGCTGGTAGGATGAGGAGATACAGGCCGTAGCGTCGGCTATGCTTCTTAGCCTGGGCAGGTACATGCAGTTGGGTGAGAATAACTAAGTGATGGAATAGAATCGTCTGGTGGACAGAGATTAGGAATATGTGGGAAGCAGAGAAACGGGCTTTGGAGCCATGATTTGGGGGGATTATGATGGGCTGTCGAATCCGGCTCTGCTTTACTGGGAACCTCTAGGGTGTGAAGGGAATGGGATCTGGACCCTGCTTTCAGTGTATGATGATCCCACCAGCTATGGCATCCAAAGACTACTTTCTCTCAAGTTCGGCACGACTCCGTGAGAAACGACTCCTTCCCTAGAACCGGGCTCCCCCACCTTGCTGGACTTGTGGTCCACGTTAAAGCTGACCACGTTGCGCTCAGTGACCTGCTGGCCTGACTTGGTGACGAGGAACTCCGCCAGCTTGCAGGCCAGGTAGGACTTGCCGGTGCCGCTGGGCCCGGACAGTATGATGCGCCGGTGCTCCACCAAGAGGTTGAGGTACCGCTGCATGATGGTCTTGGGGATGAGCGTGTCGAACACCAGGCTGTCGATGCTGTTCTCTCTCACACCTGGGAGCATGGAGGACCAGAACTGAGCATCCAATATGCGGGGGAGGGTTTGCTGTTACTGGGACCACAGTCAAAAACTCACTTCCCCTATTTAAATAACTAGCAAGTACAGCCAGAAGACTGTAACTAACTAGCTGGTTAGCAGGACATGCTGTTTCAGCACCTCCTAAATAAAGGAATGTGTTGCAGTGGTTAGCACTGTTGCCTCACACCTCTGGGACCTGAGTTCGAGTCTCCGCCTGGGTTACGTGTGTGGAGTTTGCATGTTCTCCCTGTGTTGTTGTGGGGTTGCTGAGGCTAACTGGAGTTAATAAATTGCCTGTAAGTGTGCATGTGTGAATGAATGGTAACAGTGTGTGAGTGTGCCCTGCGATGGGCTGGCCCCCTGTCCAGGGTTGTTCCCTGCCTCGTGCCCATTGCTTCTGAGATAGGCTCCGGACTGTCATGAAGGCGGGCAGCTCGGGTGCGGGCACAGGAACGGGGCATAGTGCATGAAGAGGTGGACGACCCACTTGTGGCTCAGGAACACAAATGGGGTTTATTAAATAGAACAAAAAAAAAGAACACAAGAAGGACCAAACAAATGGGACCATGGGGGGTCAAAAGTAAAAGGGAATAAACTAAAGCTAAGCAACAGAAACCAGAATTAGCACAAGAGCAACAGCAATCAAACACCATCAGTCTAAATCATAAACAGCAAAATCATAAGCAACGAACCACTGGGGAACAGGACAGAAGCCGGAACTAAAATACTAAGGGGTAACGAGA
>JAODKE010000001.1:12554146-12571845 GCA_026779605.1 Mormyrus hasselquistii
AACAAAAACCAAATACTAAATCAGACACAAAAACCTGGAGAAACTCAAATAAAACACTAGGGATCAAAATACAAAAAGAAGGGAGGTGGGATTCAAACACAAGACAACAGTTCACAGACAGGCACATGCCCCAACACCTTGAGCCACAGGGAACAAAGACAGAACACAAAGAACAGGATGACCAGCAACACCTGCTGGCCGAAAGGGACACAGGGGCTGACCCTGACACCGGACTCCCCACGACCCAATAGGATAAAGTGGGTTGGAAAGTGAATGAATGATTTTAGTGTAGTGACTGTTTGTGGCCAAGAGGGAGCTCCCAACCTTTAGGGGACTAAATGCGTGACTTGAGTAGTGGTAAAAATAACACACAAAAACAAAATTCTTATTCTGTGCATTATGTTCTTGACTCTATGGGCTAAACGACAGGCAAACACATTAAACAAAAGGTCATCATTCATGCTGGCAGTTTAGCTGTGCTGTGTAGCACCGAGTCAAATCAACGCAAGACCTTTTCCTCCCGGACACCAGGAAGCCCACTCCAAACCACCATCATCCTTCACATAAAACAAATATATTGCAATTTAATCCCCATGCAGCTGAAACAAGTGTCAGTGACAAGCGATCTTAATTAGCTGAACACAGGCCAAAGATTTAGAAGAAAAATCTTCCTTATGTGATTTCTATTTAGAAAAAAAAAACATAGAATTTGCAGCTGAGTAGCAGGGTCGGACTAAGCGGAGAGTGAAGCACCCATGCTGGAGGCTGAAATAATTCTTGTGGAGGGCAGGACAGTCTAGCAGCCCATCAGAAGTCTATGTGCTGACCTCTTTAGTGGTGCGGACAGCAGTAGGTGGCAATTAATCTCAGAGGGACGTGAGTAATGGCCAGCCAGTACAATGCAATATAGCACCAAACAGTGATTATCTAGTGCTGAGGGGTAATGCACTTCATCGACTGCACATAAATCGTAGCTGTGTGCTCGTCCTGCTCGCTCCTTCTGAGATGCTTCCAGGTGAAAGAGGATTTTAGCTTTCAACTGGTGCGTCTACATACTCTATCCAACGCTACCATTACCTGTCTTCTGAAACACTACTGATATTCATGATGACAAATTGGGTATATTTATGTGACTGCACACAAACATTTCATTTAGCATTTTCAGGAATAAAATACCTCAGATTTCACATCAAGTTTAATCCGGAGGCAGGATTGCATAATAGATGATTGAAATAACCTACACCTAAATTATTTTACAAAGTAATATAGCAATGGTGTTTAAAATAATGTTAGCTAAGAAGGGTATCGACACACTTCCTGCACTTTCTGTGAGTGGCTGCTTTCCTGAGCTCTGCTTCCCCAGGGGGGGATTTTGGGGGTGGTGAATACAGCTCTTCACACCTCAAAGGTCGGATTTGAGGGCCCAGTGTGAGGGAATAAGGAACAGAGCCAGAAGAACTTCACAGGGGATAGACCCACACAACTGCAAAGTAACATACAACTGAATTTTACATTCATACTTTGTGTACTGTGCCATTTCTACAATCTCATCTGAACCTATGAGCTTTAATCTGGACTTGTTACTGTGAAGCTCTGCACACTATTAAACCTGGTTTTGGTTTTCACCCTCTTCTTAAACCCACCTGACACAGAGTTACCATATTTGGTGAGAAAAAGAAGAGGACGAGTCCAGGGATCAGAATATTAATGAGTTTTCCCATTCACTGACTGACCAATCAAATAGTGCTTCTCTCATGGATATTATTGAGGGAAATCAGGACATAGTTAACTCTCCTGTTACAATCTACACACAACTGACACAATATACGTGTATACAAGTCTTTTTCAACAAAAGTTACAAGACACTAAGATAAAGTTTGTTAAATTTCAAGCAAACGGCATGATTCACTGTTCATGTGAAAATAAATAATATGTCAAAGTGCCAATGGTTTCTAGAAGTTGACCTCAGTCATGAGCAGTAAACATGTGCACCAGCCTTGCAAACGCTGTGTGATGATACTGGGAGGCTGCCGTACATTGAAAATTGGTGCCTTTCCCTTGATACTCCACTGTATCTTGCAACATTGGGTCATACGGGTTGCACAGATTTTTGAAAAACCGCCTGAACGTATGGTGACCCTAGTCAGACACCTTTCAGCAGCCATTAACATGCATGTTTAGCACTCCTGCTACGTTTCTGATGGGTCTCGGTCTGGGTCGGGCCGCTACCTTTGAGGCTGACAGTGATGACGTTGCTGTCGCCCACCAGGTAGCCACACGGCAGCAGCTCTGGCACCTCGGAGCCGTGGGCACGCACCACGTCGCCCAGCCGATAGCCCACGATGCTGTCCGAGGTCAAACCCAGGCTGCTCAAGGGGTCCACGCGAAACACGTACTCCTGTCAGGGGGTAACAGGGGTCACAGGGTTATGGGGCCACTCGCCTGTTTCCACACATACAGGGTGAATTTGAGGCGTGGAGGGTCTCTTACTTTGAACAGGCGCCTTATTACTCCATCCAGAACGTCCCATTTGGTTTTCCCGCTCACGCCGATGGAGCCCATGAGATACTCCAGGCATCTTGCACCCTGGTTAAACAAGAAGTGGATTCAGCCATTGACCACGAGAAAAATTAAAAGCATCGAGTGACAAACAAAGAGAGCATGTGATTGGTGGATGGCCCAGTGTAATGTAATGCAGCAGCCCATTGGCTCTGGCCCTTGGCCACACCTTGGTCCTTCTGGAGCTGCCGGTGATGGCGACCACAATGCGCACGCTGCGGCCCTCCTTGCGTAGGTTGCCCTCGCTCCCGTCATCCAGGAGGATATCTGAAATGTCCAAAGCAACAGTCAGGTCTTACCAAAAGGATGAAGCAAGTTCTTGCTCTATTATGAAGCTTTGAGCCACACAATACCAGTCATACAAATTCACAACAGAGAAGTGATTCATTCATCCATTCATTCATCCATCTCTCCATGCAATCTATCCATCTTCAGAATGCTTTTGCTGGTCGGGGGTCGCGGGGAAGGCAATACATTCTATTAATTATTTATCTTCTCATTAAGAGAATTAACTCTGTTTAATATAGGAATGGATCCCTGCTGCTTATTCATAACAAATATTGACAAACTTAAAAATAACAAAGATAACAATGTGTTATTAAAAATGCATGCGGTGAGACATGCCGTAAATCTGATGATAATCCTACAGGTATTATTTCTGCTTGGACTGGAAGATGAGGTCAATGTGAGCACCTCACACGCTACACAGAGGAGCTTATTAATGAAAAAACTTGATTTTATTCTCTTTGCTCTGGACATCAGTCAGATCTCGAGACTCTTGATAACAGGGCAGCATCCCCAGGTAGGAGGCACAGGGTGTGCGGCTTTCTGAATTCATTATTTGGGTGGTGTCTCACCCCATCTGGTGTGTCAGAGGTAAACCAGTGGCTGCCTAACATGCTACTACTCCACTCTACTATACTTTGGAGGTTCTTGTGAATTTTGTCCTGCCATAGAAATACCACACCTCATACTTGCATTGGGAGCAAATAAGGAGGAGGACAGACATGCAGGCCTCATTTAGGCTTCACTCCTTCTAGACCCCAGGAGGACGTCAGCATGGACGCTGGCCCCGCCCCTCACCTGACACGATGGTGTCGCTGATGTTGAGGTTGTTCAGTGACATGCCCAGGGACTGACGCGAGGAGGTCGAGGAGGTGCTGGAGGTCTCTGATGGGGGGCGAGCGGCCTTGGCCGGCGTGGCGGTGGGTGTGCTCCCCCCGGTGGACTTCAGCCGGTCATTCTCAGCCTTAAGCGTCTCGATCTCATTCTGATGGGGAGACAAACCACGTGCATGAACAACTCCAGAGCTAAGCCTGCTTAAATCCAGACAATTATGATTTTGAGAGTTACATCATTTAGTCATTTGCCTTTTAATCAATTTTCCAACCCGAGAAGACCAAAGTACATAATGAAAGCTCACAAATGCGGGAGATAAGGAAAAGTACCAGGCACCGTACATGTTATCCTTCCTATTGTGTGAAAGGTGAACTCTCCCAAAGCCGTGCGATGGTGAGAACTTTGTTGCCAGAGACCTTTATTGTGAAAGGCAGGAACAAAGAGCAGTGTAGGCTGATTCAGACACAGAGGAGCCGCCTGTCACCCAGGGCAATGTTGTGCTAGTCCTTCCAGACAGGCAGACATGGCATTTGAACGTAACATTAACCAACTCTGACAGCGAATGCCCCCTCGCCCCCCCACCCTGATGCAGATATCCCCTCCAGCTAACATAACATCCCAGCCCACAGGGAGATCGGACAAAGGCCTTTCACACAATAGAAACTTTTTTAGGAACCAGGAACTTCTGTCACGTTTCCACCAATGGAACTCGGCCTGACTGAAGTTCCTGGGAAGTGCTTCCTGAACATTTTTTTTAGTTCCTACTCTGAGGTAGCTGATTTTCGTTTGACCAAAAATTACTGGATGGGGCTTATGGACTTGAATGGTTGACCACAAGCACCAGTACTAACTTGGAAGTTACACAGAAAGGCAGGGAAAAGAGAAAGTAGAGGCGATTGTTTTGTATTCCAATTACAGGCAGTCCACTAGGTTATGAACGAGATATGTTCACCAAGTCTGTCTGTGTCAAATTTGTAGGCAACTCATAAATAATAAAAGAATATATAATAATTATAGAGTAATAAAATAAGTAACATTTGGTACTGTACTGTACCTGGAACTGATGAACCGCTGAAAACTGCACAATGTTTTCATGAGCGTCTCAAAATCGTTCATGCGTTTATTATTATGAATGACTGTATTTACTTTACAATATAAATTTTTGTTTGTGTCTCCATCTTTCTACAATTTGATATCGAAGTTCTCTGGCTTTTCCTTAACTTCATTATAGTGGCGCACTGATATGGAAATTGTGAGTGTTGCAGGGTGGAGTCGAAGGTGCACTCTTGCCCTCCTGGCTGCTCCCACCGGTCACTCTCCCAGCTGCACCCCCACCCACCTGCATGCGGTTCATGGCCTCGCGGATCTGGTCCAGGTGGTGGGCGGAGCTCAGGGCCTCCAGCCGGATGTCGGTAAGTTTGAGCTCCTTCTCCCGCAGCTCGTTCTTCAGCTGCAGGATAATCTCGGCCTCGGCCTCCGTGCACTCGCACAGTCTGAGGGGAGGGACACATGCGTTTTCACACGGCCAGCAGAGGGCGTCGTGGGCAAGCGGAAACCACGATCCAGGGTGGGGTGAGACTGACCCGAGCGCTACATCAGTTGGGTCGTACACTGTGGAACTACGGCTACAGATTGGGAGGTTAAGCAAAGGCAAGCAGGATGCAGGCAGGTCACACTGTTGTCTTCAACCAGCAGCGGTTGGCCCACAATGCACAGCAACATCCAACTGCTAATCTCAAACCCAGGCGGTGTGTGGCTCAGCGAGTGAGGGGACTGTGCCTGTCATTGATGAGTCACGGGTTCATATTCCTGCGTCGACAGAATGATGCTACAATTGGGCCCCTTAAATCCCCATCGCTCCAGGAATTACGTGACCCTACTTCCTGAAAACCGAGCTTTGGATAAAAGCGTCTGCTAAATTAAAGCAAATGTTAGCATTACCATCCGCAGAAAACAGCCACCATAGCCCTAGGATGGATTTACTAAGTGGCTAACACTTGCCTGGTTAAATAAAGGTAAATAAAAATAAAATAAAATAAAACAAGGGTTGGGGGTGCCCAGCAAGGATGGACACCCAGTTGGCAATAGGTTCTGTTGCTGCGGAAGGAGGGTCTGGTCACCCCTGCCTTTTCAGCTTCAGTACCATGTTCAGGTGTTAAGGTGAGGACGTGGGTGGGGTCATGTGACCACACGCATGGTGTTAGGAGGCAGGCAGATGGGAGAGACACCCGCACGCACGGCCCATGCAGCGTGTTACCGAGATCTGTGCTTGTAGATCACGTGACCATTTTGCCTCCTCTTTGGCATCCAAATGGGAGAAGACTTGCTATCGCAAAAACACTTGCTACAGACAGACAGAGAAGTGAATGAGTGAGTGAGTGAAAAAAGAGGGAGTGAGGCTGAGGAGGAATGAAGGAAGAAAATGGAGAGTAAAGAGCTGGGCTGTGTGGGGTTTGGGATGTTGCTGGAATGCCGGGTGTCTGTCGTGTGCTTGTGCGTGTGTGTCTGCTGTGTCTGCTGTGTGTGGACGGACTCACTCTGAGCTGGAGGGCGAGGCTCTCAGGTTGGACGTGCTGCCCTGCCTGGCAGCGTGCTGCAGCTTAGGCGACGATGGCTGTGAGGAGTCCGTCTGCTCCTCGATGTCCGAGTGCGACGACGCCGGTTTGGCCGACTTCTTCTTGCCACCAAAGGCCTGTTTGAAGGAGCTGCGGAGCTGGAGAGACAGGAGGTGCCACATGGGTTAGTGGATGGAGCTGACTCCCAGGCATGAGTCTCTGGAGCTGCCACAGGTCAGCAAGGGGGGGGGCATGTTTCAGGCTGAGGTACGCGCTCAGTGCTGTGTGCCTGTAATTGGAAGGTCGCTGGTTAAAATCCTATGCTGGTTTGAATAAGGCCCTTATCCACCTGCAAAACGCTGGATGGAGACCTGACCCTATATTCCCAAAGCTTCACTATCGCTACTATATGTGTGTGTCTGTCTTTAAGAAAAAAAGCATGATGTGATATCTAAAAAGAAGCATTCCAGTGTACCTGTACCCATACTTAAAGCATAAAGCATGGTTTCAGGAGAAGAAAATTACTACAGAGGACGTCGTCTTGCAAAGTTTGGATTTCCAACCCACGAAATCCCACTTCTGACTACAGCTGCCTACCCATTTGAATGAGCCCTGGAAGCAGGTAAGACTTAAAGATCAAAGGCAAACGCTTCTGCCGTCTTTGCCTCTGCTCCTGTCCTTTATACAGACTCCATGACGAGCACTGATTCAGTCTCGTGATGCTGAATGCGCTTTTTGCTTCCTCACAGACACTCATGCATCAATCAGATTTTCAAAATTGGATTTTGCACTTAACGGATCGATGGTGCCGGCACAGTCAGCACTGTTCTTGCAAAGGTACCAGGGAAGGTAACATTTCGCCGTCTGTGTAACTAATCACGAGTCATGTGGGACGTTTGCTTCCCCCTAATGCAAACCCTAATGTTAGCAGCGCGGCTCACATGTGTACAGCGGACAACGATGAAAGCTACCTTGTACAGAACCATCTGTTCCAAGCTCGCTCGCCGGCAGTGCAAAGGATTCTGGGTAATGCCAGTCATTACATGTTTGCAACTGGGTGGTTTTTTTTGCATGCTGGATGCATGTGCCTGAAAGAGCCCCCCTCCAACTTGCCCCAGTAATTTACGTCATTACTGCAGTATCATTCTGTGAACAAGAAAAAATCGCGACTCAAACTGAGGTTTGGTGACTGAAGTGAAGCTGTGACTATGGGTATGTGTGACTTCTGCTGGTGACGTGTGATGGGGGGTCGTTGTAAATGTTGCTCTTTGAAGGAGGCAAGATCTTACGGCTCAGTTCCTTGCATCGTTCCTTTGTCTTTTTTCTTAGAAGGCAGGGGTTACTAGGTTTATTTGCAAAATAATTACCATGCTAATGATGGGGTGTGATTTGAGTCTCGAACATAGACATCTCATAATATCATTTCATGTTGTATGTGCAGTCTAGGTTTAGCAGCACTAAATTACTGGTAATGCCAGAACTAGTGCCTATGATCTGCATTGTAAACATACAAGGCCATACCCCTCTGTTCTGTCATTGGATTTAGGCTAGCGCTCAGAATTTACCCTCTGTAGGAAATGTGTTAAGTAAATAAAGTTGCCTTGCCTTGAATGCAATTCATGTAGCACCTAGTATTAGAAAACTTTCTTGGCACAAATGCTGCTCATCCTTCCTTTAAGGAACCTGACGCAACAGCGACTCCTTCTTGTGACTGGCCGGTTCTCACTCTCCATGCGAAGGGGAGTGGATCGGGTTTAAGGCAGGCGGTGAAATTTGGGCCTAACGATAACAAAGGACGACTCTCAAGTACGACGCGATTCCCTTCGTTTGTACCGTAGAGCGGATCAAAAATAATCGGACTGTCGCATCGCTACTCTGGAAGGTGGAAGCCCAAGTCTTCCTGGGAGCTGTCAGATTTTTCAATGGCGGGGTGCTGAGGGTCAGGCTTGGCAATGGGGCCACTTTGCGCCCCCCCCCCCAAAAGAAAGCATTAGAGAGCACACCAGCTTGCCACTGCCAGGCCTTCGATATGACCCCTTTGTCCAGGCCCTTAGCCCCCCCCCCACTCACCCAGTTCTTCTTCTTCTTCTTCTTGGAATCTACGTCGGTGGCACTGCCCACACTGGAATGGCTGGCACCGCTGTTGATGCTGGACATGCTGTCGGATGAGTGTTGCCGGCGGATACGCAGGTCTGGGGGAGGGGGGAGGGCGTCGATAGCTCTATTAGAACTATAAACTTCTGCTTAAGCTCAGTCGTGGGTTATGGGTGTCCTGTCAAGGTACGGGCATAGGTGGGCCACCTTCTCCCACTATGCCGAGCGGTGCCTCTGGACTGGGAGGAGCCTACCTTTCTGGACGTGGTCTGGGCCGTTGAGGGCCACCTGGATGGCCGTCTGCGCATCTGTGTTCTGGGCCTTCAGCGCCTCGATGGTCTCCCTCAGCTCGGCCAGCTCCGACTCCTGGGGACACACATATGCAGGAGGTCAGCACGCTGAGGCCCCCAACAGGCTGTACACGGCATCTGCACGTGGGAGGCTCAATAATGAATATCTCTCTTTAGTTTTCATTGCAATTGGTCATAGTCATCTTGATAAATTGTTTGAAATTAAACTCGCTTAGCAGGCTAACGCCCAAAGAAAGGGTAACCTGTGTGCATGACTGATCTAATCCAGTTTTCATCGCGGCTCTCAACTATGCCCCCTCCCCCCTCACAGAAGTTTGAGGTGAGCTTTGTGGAGCATTACGACCATCGACATTTAATGCTACATTATACTACAGCCCTCCGCATGCGATGGAGAGAGCTCATTGAAGCCTTATGTCCCACAAGGGATGAAGAGGGTTGGGTAGGGTTGAATTGAGGTGATACTACAGCCCCGCTGAATTCTCGAGCCTGATTGGTGAGAAGGGTGTTGATTAATTTCTATAACCGCAGACATAGTGCAAGCTGGGTAGTAAATCAATGCATGATTATAATCTTTAAAACTAACAAATGTTGCTTAAAATCCCAGGCAATCCCCCCCACTCACTTACGCTACATTCTAACTGCCAAGCGGACGGCAGGTCGCGGAATCATTCTGTGGCCATGGTAGTGTTTCCCTTTTAATCAGATGCCTGTCTGGCTCCTCCACCGAACCAACAAAGACGACCCTCACAAATCCCAGTCGTTCAATTTAATGGGGATTAAACGCGCCGAGGGCCCACCTGTGCGGCCACTTGGCCCCGGCGGAAGCAGGTGAGCAAATCACACACCGTCTCAGGTGCGGCTCAAGCGTGCCCCTCCCCCCGCACGACTCGCGTTTGAGGTTTCCAGATGTAATCGCCTGCGTGGTGAGGACCTGCAGCGTGTCACCTGAGTAACCTGGGCTGCCCGCTTTTCTGCCCGCATTTCATTAAATTACCACTGTGCATTCTTTAGCGCATTAGTGCTGGTCTTGAGGTTCAGGCTGGAGTATAACATCAGAACGCTACCTTAACCTACAGGCTGGAATAAGGTAAACTATTAAAAAACTGAAGAAGGTAAACCTCAGAAACAGATCAACCCAGCTGGATGGAAATAAACTTTGCTGTTGCCATGGTATCTCTACTGCACTTTCATTTTACGAATTATGAATCTGCAAGTTGTACGCTAAGGGTGACATCTACTTGAGTGTGTACCTTCAGATTGTCCCTGAAGACAAACCATAAACTTACAGTTACGTTATAGATGGGAATCCAGCTGTAGCTCAAGTTGGGATGAGCTGGGAAAATGTGTCAGAAGCTTGTTGATTCAAGTTCCCTTTGGAATCAGCTGAGAATGAGGTGAGTCAGAAGCCTGTTGGTTCAAGTCCCAGGCCGAGCTTTGGGGTCATGCCTCTGAGCGTGGCACTTAACCTCATGTATGTGTGAAAAGCTCTCAGTGACGACGGTCTCGGGTGTGAGGGCAGGCGACGGGATGCGACCCACCTTCTGCTCGGCCGTCATGGTCAGGCTCTGCAGGCGACATGTCATGTTTGCCAGGCTCTTCTCGAAGGCGGCCACCAGATGAGCCTGAAGAAATGATCATATGACACAGTCAGCGTACGGAAGGGACATGCGTCTCAGCGCCCGCAGGGTTAAGATGCACCAACCCGACCATCAACCTGACCCCATAACCCAGCTGGGGGGATGTCTATGTCTATATGTCTTTTAAAAAATGTAATTAGCTTAAGCTAATTGTACCATGACTGAACAACTGCTTGCCCACCCACAAACATAAAGCCTGTAAGAAAGTGATAAACTTCTAAAGGCAAGATTAAACACTCTCTGGAAAGACAACTAAGCTCACTCATGCTTTTCTTTTTTCTAGCCAATACCTGAGGGTGACGCTTTTATGGGTCAGGCTCTAAAAATCAGCTTTATATCCCAGGCAGGCAGCGTCCCTCCCGGGGGACAGGGGGTCACATCCTACAGTAGGATGGGCTTAAGAGCCACAGACCCGGTGCTGTTATCGGAAAATGGGCCGTCCAGCCACGGCCAGCCTGACACCTGAGGTCACTCCAGCACTGCAGTGCATCACTGCAGTGCATCCACAGCGCTGTCTTGATGCAGGTCTCTCATCACGCCCAACAGGATTACAGCCTTCTGGGGTATACAGCCAGGGGGGTATACAGGTGGGGCCACAGATGAAAGCTGATAGGCCCCCAGAGGGCCCCATTCTCTGTCGCTCACCGATTCAAAACGTATCTTTGGCTATTGATAACGTTGGACCCTCGGTATCAATTATGACCCCTACCTTAAAAATCCAAGAATTGCCCCTGGATGGGAGGGACCTGTCTGGCCACCGTCTTGGGCATTACTGCGATAACTCATGACGGCCTTTCCCAGAATCCTCCTCCACCATAAATGTGTCGATTCTTTTTTTAGTGACTGAACTCAGTTGCATCTCAGTCACTCAAAAAGTTGCTAATGGACAGTTTGGTCACTGAGTCACACGTCAAACATCAAGTCACTTTGCAAAAGGTCTCCAGCTATTCACAACCTATCCATCGATTCCCACAGAAACAAACATGGGAAGCCACCATGATTGCTTGGAAATCAACAGGCAACATAAACAGATGTCGATTGGGAGAATACACTTCATGTGTATCACTCTTGCTACTGCCCTTGACTCCGAAAGTGTCAGATTTCTCAGAAATCTACCCAGATTTTCCAATTCGACGAGAGCTTTCATTGACACTACTGTCTGAAAGCAGCTGCTCTGGGAAAACCAGAGGGCCAGACATTACACTCCAGTAACTCCAGTATTTAAAACAGAATATTAAACAAGAAGTCTGAACAACTCTTGCATTATTAATCAGTCTGTAGGAAGGACAAAAGCGAAAACAAAACCAACAAGGATGACAGCCACAACAAGCAGAGCGTGCGTTTGATGATGATGTCTATTATGATGATGACCGTGATCCAGCTTTGAAGTCTGTGCTCAGGAGCTGAGCTGGTAGCCATCAAATCTCACAGCTTTAGAGCTCTGTCATAAGTTTGCAGTTTTACTACTGAAAAATTACTTACATGATGTCCAATTTGGAGCCCTGTGCATGGTATGATATCAGTGCTCCTGGTCTCCGAAATGTATACAATCCAGAATGATGTGAATTCATTCTCGGACCTTGCAGCACAAAGCCAAAGCATGCCCGCTTCCGAAAGCTCCTCCATGACTTTTTGTCCCTTTTATGCACGCGTCAGCCAGAGTAATGGACTACAAGCAGACCCTGTACCAATCCCCCCCGCTAAGCCCCACCTGCGTCTCCCCTCACAGCTTCCCCACCTGTCTGCTCCGCAGGGGGGGCCGTGGAGCCAGATGCATGCCCTGCCGTGGTGCTGCCCGTGACGTCCCGGGCCCCCGGGGGCTGGGGTAGCGGTTGAGCGGGGCCCAGGGCAGAGGGCCTGGGGGGGAGCTGCCCCTGCTATCCGACGACATCCTGCTGCTCCTCACGTGGGACCCGGGGCAACTGAACCACCCATGAGGTAGCAGCAGGAATGAGGAGGGAGGGAGGAAGGGCGGAGAGAGGGAGAGAGGGAAGGCCAAAGAGAGAGAAAGAGCGTGTGTGTGTGTGTGTGTGTGTGTGTGTGCGGGTGGACTGTGTTTATTTTACATATTACAGGTCCCAAAAAGATTTGTGAATTTAATAAAAAACTAAAAAGTCTCATATTTTGTTTGGTTACTTATGGTTAAGGTTAGGGCTGGGTAGGGGTTAAGGTCGTCATGTTGGGATTAGAGTTTTCCCCATAGAAATGAATGGAGAGTCTCCACAAAGATTATTATAAACCTGTGTGTGTGTGTGTGTGTGTGTGTGTGTGTGTGTGTGTGTGTGTGGGTGTGTGATAGAGGGAGGAGAGAGGAGGAGAGAAGGGAAAGAGGGTGGAGCAAAGAGAGAGATTGAGAGCAGGGGAAAGAGTGAGAGTTTGTGTGATATAAAGGACGGGAGTGAACAGAGAGTCGGGAGGAAGGAGGGGAGGCCAGTCTGAGGTTAAACCCTCTCAGATACCGGGGCAGTCAGTGAGGCAGCCTCTTGCTGCTAATTTATAGTAATGCTCCTTTCATGGTTCATACCTCACTACCACACACAGCTTATGCCAGTGAAGCTAAACACCCCGGTCTGCCCAGGCGCCCGCCTGCCATCAGCACAGGGAGCCTCCAAAGCAACAGGGTCTCCATCACTCCACAATCAGTCGTTCTCCTGGTGTGTTTCTGGACTCACGCTCATTCTGTGGATCCCGGTTCGGTCACCGTCGCATCTTTCCATTCTGACCGTTTCTTGCAAAATGCTGCACTGCAACCTTAATGGTGAGGGACTGTGAGGTGTCACCACGACTCTCCGCAAAGCACATCCAACTACTGAGAGTCGCAAGCTGAAGCACTGCCAGTTCTGGCAGGGAGAGGTCAGGAAAGAGCAAACTTTCCAGCAGAGGCCGCCTCTGACTGACATTCGCTTGACCACGCCCAAAGCTACCAGGGCACCAATGTACTGCATCAGAGCAGAGGCTTCACGGTCCCCTGGGGCTTCACGGTCCCCTGGGGCTGCACGGTTCGCAGACCCTCACGGAAAACCTCGATCGTGATGAGAGTGACTGGCGTGCTTTACCCCTCCCTCAGCTGAGGTGAGCATTCATCGTCAGAACTTTCCAGGACTGTAGCTCAGAGACTCACAGTGGAACTGTCCTCCTAGGGCCAGAAGGCACTTTATTGCACATTAAGCTTCCTGATTTTCTTGCACAATGATCGGCACAGCAGTTTGGCCCCCTGGCTGCAGGCCATCGTCCGCATCGGTACGATGGCCAGGGAGTGTGTTGAGCAGCGCGTGGAGAACAGTGAAAGACCTGCTGAGATCCTGCCAACTTCTGCTGGGGATGGGTCTTCTCTGTATGGGTGAGACCATTCTGAGTAAATGTTGTGTTTCTCTCTGCTTGGAAAGCAGAGCTTGGCCACTCAGTAAGGCAGGATTCCCCTGCTCCATCCCATATGGTATCTCCCACCCTGGCCTTCGTACCCTAACAAGCCACTGACCTGGCGCGGTCCATGGGTGGCTTTGCATGACCTTGGGTTTTTCTCAATACTAAGAACACAGAAACCGTACTTGTGGTCTTGGCAAGGCCAGTCTTGCTACTTTGCCATCCAACTGGCAATGAATCATGGGATTGGTCTCATTTGGCTAGGATGCAGCCAATGCATCCTTGATATTTGGGATGCGGCAAGAACGACATCCGAGAATTTTTACTGTCCTCTGTTGTTTTGTTTATGAGCATTGGAACTGGTCTTCAGCAATGGAAAATGATGCAAAACGTGTACACAACAACACAGTATAGTCAAGTACGCATTGAGAAACACCCCGAGTCAACTACCATTAGCAATCAGAGCTTCGTTATGTCACCTCGGAATTATTCACATCTAAACCTGCATCCACGCTGCATGCAACACAGAAACACAGAGGTACAGATAATCAAGTGACTTTAAATATGGTGAGGTACACAGAGACAGTCTCTCTGATTGATCACACAGTGAGAGAGGACACCAAATCAGGAGAAAGTCAGCCAGTATTGAGCATGTCTCCCATAAGGATGCCAGGTGTTTGAGGGGTCATGCAGGGGTCATGCGGGGCTCACATAGGGGTCAAACAGGGGGCACA
This sequence comes from Mormyrus hasselquistii, assembly GCA_026779605.1. NCBI lineage: Eukaryota > Metazoa > Chordata > Actinopteri > Osteoglossiformes > Mormyridae > Mormyrus > Mormyrus hasselquistii. The sequence continues at coordinate 12,568,519 of JAODKE010000001.1, forward strand.
TGAGGGTCATGTGAAGGTCACACGAGAGTCACATAGGGGTCATACAATGGTCTTTTAGGGGTCACACAGGGGTCACCTACGTTGGAGGACAGCTGGGAGGTCAACTTGGCCACCTTCTCCTGCGAGGCATCCAGCTCACGCCGTAGTTTGCGGATTTGCTGTTGGCACAGAGTCACAGGTTACTTGCCGCCTAGTGGTGGTCAGCCGCAATGCAACCAGCATGCAGCATTCATGACACTGCATGTGACTGTAGTTTAACTTTATTTTTATCTTAAATTGTGGCTAAACTAGGATTTCAATAGAAAATCGTTGTAGTACTATGAACAGTGCGGTCCTAAATTACGAAGAGTTTATTCTTCCATACATTTGACAATTAGTCAGGTTGTGGGTATATTATATTATTATAATATGTGTAATTTTAGAATGATGAGGGAACTATTGGCAACAACATCCTGGGGAATTTTAAAGATTCTTACGTATGGTCACACAACAGAGAGTAATAACATGAATTATGCTAATTGCTAAGTCCCATCAAACTGAATGTGCCCTGATTCAGGAAAGTAAAAAGATATATGCATTGACAAACTGAACTAAAACTATAACATACAACAGCAGTATAAATGATACAAAGTTGTAAAAGTTTCAGCCACTTCCGTGTTTTAACATCTAACAATTGGTACTATAAACAATAATACTTCAAAATAAAAATTATAAATACTTCCATACCTCAGAATGGGCCTTTTCTTCTGTCTGTCCAAAAAAAAAAAAAAAAAACTTTTTTAAAGAGGCACAAGCAGATAAATGAACAAGGCAGAAGCCATTAATGTTGCTAAGTACCATGTCGACCATGTGTGTAGACTGTGTGCACCGTGTAGAGTATGTACAGTGTGCAGGCAGTGTGGTCTGTGTAGTCTGGGTACAGTGTGCAGACCACATGGACAGTGTAGGCCGTGTACAATGTGTAGACCGTGTGCACCATATAGACTGTATATAGTGTGTAGACCGTGTCCACCATATAGGGCAGGGATTGGCAATCTTATCTGCAATGGGCCGGTGCGTATATTGCTTTTAGGGATAACAATTAGGTCAGATGTTCAAACACAGGTGTGAAGACTCTGCAGCCAATCTGTCCTCTAATTAGTGACCGAATTAGGAAGTTGTGGTGAAAACCCACATACATAACAGCTCTTTCTGGATAATACTGCCCACCCCTGGTGTAAAGGGTGTAGATTGTGTGCACCATGTAGGCCATGCACAGCCAGTAGACCATGTACAGCGTATAGAGTATGTACACCACTGTGATGCCAGTGAAGGAGTAGACTGGTGTCTCACCGCAGAGTACAGTGAGGAGGTGCTGGAGACCAGCGACAGAGAGGAGCCGTGCACTGCGGGGACAGAGACGGGGAAGGGGTGGGGTCAGTCACCTTCCTGGGCTACATTTCACAGCGTCTCAGTCACAGACTCTCTGTATCAGCTGGTTTCTCTCCCTGCCTCCCAGAGATAGTTACACACTTAGGCTCACATTGGAGTCGCTCCCTTAGCTTGGACCGCCAGGCATCGCCATGGAAACTAGCCGGGTGTCAAGGATGGGAGTCCCGCATCTTGGGTTTAATCTCTCACTAATCCTTCCTTACCCTTCAGGTGCAGCCACACCCCTGAACTGTGCCTAATCCCGGTTACTCAGCAGGACCCCCCACCCCCCAGTCCGGACCCCCGCTGGGCCGCTACCTTCCTCGGTGCTGTCCCGGAAGGAACCCGAGCGGCTTATGCCCCGCGGTCTCTCCTCCAGAGAGGTGGCGCTGCCTCCCAGCGCGTGTGCCTCCGCCCGCAGGTCGAAGGCCAGGTCTTGGGCCGGGATGCTGTTGGATCGGCTCATGCTGTTACCGGGCAGGGCAAACTGGGATGGGTTGGTGGGGCTCACTGTGATCAGATGCACAGAATACCACAAATACATTGCATTCATTATTGTGTATCTAGGGAACAAGCTTTCAGCTTCATATTGATTCCCAATCATTTATTCTATACCTTAGCCAATCAAATGTCTTTTTTTCTCAGATTACTGAGGATGTCTAGTCTGTTAATAAACGCAACATTTGCCAGGAATTATTGCATATTTTATCCGGAATTAAGAAGCTGTTAACTGACCCCACAAACATGCACTCCTGCCAATTATATCTCTGTAAACACCATCATGTTGTAATTTCTGCAAAGCTGCAGACCTGGCATCTTGTGCTAAAGCGTCATGGTAACATTTTACACACTGAATATAATCTGTAAAAGTCCTTTCACAGGACTTTTTTTTTGCTTTTGTTAGCACTTACTCTGCTATGCTAACCCTATTCAGTGGCATGCTAACATATTCTATGCTAACGCATTTTGTGCTAAGCTAACAAATCTTCGCTATGCTAATGCTGCTATGTGCTCCCACTCACACAGGTTGGAGTAATGGTATTTGCTGGCTGTGGCTGACGTCCCAGGTGGTGACAGAGGAGACTGGCTTCCAGTGTCCTGCAGCCCCCCTGTGGAGTGCGATCGCAGCCACTCCTTCCCTTCCTCTTCGGACGTCTGCCTGGATGTGGGAGGGTATCTGGTATTCGGTGTGTGTGTGTATGTGTGTGTGTGTGTGTGTAGGGGGGGAGGGGGGCGGGGGAGCAGGTGAATTAACAAACAATGCACTGCATATAAGAACAGGTCTGCAACCGACGCAGAGACTGGTAAACAAAATGATTCGACAGAAAAAGCAACTCGGCTTAAGTCTTGAAACAAACACAAATTTGACAGCTAAAGGTAAACGGAGATGGGAAGAACGATGAAGGTTAATAGTACCTGAGTCCCTTTTTGGGCAGTGTGTTCCTGTCGAGCGGCATGCTGTTAAGGCAAGAGAACAGGCAGTGAGTCATTTCAGCGGCACGGCACAGCAGATCACCAGCACGCCTGGACATGGCTGTCAGAACCCATGTCATCAGGCACGGATCCGCGGCATCTTCAAAAGGAAGTGACCGAGGATTTACTGATGCCCTTGGGGTGTGACGAGAAGGAAGATGTAGCAAACATGATGAAGACTTACATGGCTGTCTACTATAAACCTGTTTAAAGTTGGGCTGTCAATCTCTCTCCCTTTCATCCATTCATCCATCCATCCATCTTCTAACCACTGTGACCCATGAAACACTGGTATGCCATCCAGGTGTCCCTGTCTTGTGCCCTCTTGGGGGTGTGGGTGGGGGGGGGCAAAGCTGCTGGCCCACCCCCCCCCCCCCCCCCCCCCCCCCGCGACCCAAACCAACAGCTGCAAGCTGTTCAGGCCGCGGCTGATCAGTGAGGCCC
>JAODKE010000001.1:12624670-12658224 GCA_026779605.1 Mormyrus hasselquistii
ATTATATTATATGTTGTGTAATGGTACCAAATCGTGTGGTTATTCAATGGTTAAACTCTGTTTCCATGGTTACAGTGTCACTGCCTTGACAAGTGTTCCACGCAATCACCCACAATTCCCTTCTTCACATGCATTTCTGGGCGATGACCTAGATGGATCATCAATGGCTTTTGCTCCAGATAATGATCTGTACAGATGCATTTCTCCCATCTCCTAGTGTCCCACCAAACCTCATGCCAAATTTTCACAACCTGCCATAATTTATAGGCGCTTGTTATTCTTCCTTTGGATTCCTGTAGATCATCGACTGTGCTGTGCGTTATCCCCTGCTTATTAATTAATACTGACTCTATAATTGATTAAGTACGTCTCACTTTGTTCTCCGAGGTTCATAACCATGAGGAACACAGAAACTCATTATTCTCCACGAAAGATATAGCTTGACCGCACCATTCGTGTTATTTATCAGAAAAAGATAGGTATTACATTAACAGTTATATATATATATATATATATATATATATATATATATATTTTATTCAGCAGAACCTTTTGTCCAAAGTGATACACGAGGCAAATAGCACATTACAAACGTCAAAACCCACAAAACAAAAGCTTATAGTAAATTAAGTTTTAACACTGAATAGAAATAAATTTATGTAAAACAAAATGTGTGAACGATACACTTCCCATAACAGACAAGCACCTGCTGACCAAATGAAAATGAAAAACTAAAGCGAATGCGAGCGTGTTTGGGTTCCTATATATTGCTAGCTTCTGTTTCACTTCTCTGCGAATTTTAAAAAATTATATGCTCTGCAGGTGTTGGAGGAAAAAATGAGGGAATGATTGTAACCGCATTCTTAACACGTCAGAAGGTTATTCTCCAGCTTTCACGCGCTCTCGCAAAGGCTACATGCACTCGAGCGAGCAAACTCAAGGCGCAAATAAAAATATCAATGAAGCTTCAAGACAAGAACCAATTACTGAATCATCAGAAACCCGATTTCCTCTTTAGGAAGTTCTTTTTATTTCCGTCTCAAACGTGTTTGTTTATGTGATATGTGAATATGGCTCCTCCAGCAATGTCTTCAGACAGAAATAGCAAATGAAACAGAGATCTGCAAATGCTCATCTCGCACACCACCAAATAAAAACAGACGGCAATTTGCAGGCCTCAGGACCGCCCGGGCCTCTTAGAATTCACTCTGCGTTCCAGATCCAGCGAAATTATCCAGCGATCATCGCGACCCTTGGGGCTGGCGGAGTCACTTTGACCTTAGGATTCATTTTAAGCCATTTTCCCTGTCAGACTCATACACACATAAGCCAGATGCATCAAAGCAGCTCCAGGCTGTTAAACGGCTGGATTCGGACAGGCAGCGATAGGACCGGATGGCGGACCCCATGCTCTTTCAAGTGAGCAGTTTTCCAGTTATGGTCAAGGTGGAAGAAGAGTGTTATGTTCTCCAGCAATGCCGCAGAAACCATTAACACCTAACGCTGCTGTGAATTCTTACCCTGACCCTGCAGCAGGGCACATGGAGCGGTCAGAGTGGAAAGGTGCGATAAACATGCGGTTTTATGCCTCAGTGGATTGTCTAAATGATTCCAGATTGAGTGAGAGAATGGGTTAGCGAAACCCAACGCATAGGATAACATGTCCGACAATCAAAGTTAAAATCAAGGAGATGAAAGAAGTATGGAATGGATCAAGACTGTAAAGATAGAGAAGTCAGCTTTAAAAAATGCAGCGATAGCCAGTACTGTAGGTCTGAGCAAAGCGTTGAGAGAGCATCCTGCACAAACCCCAGCTCAACATCAGCTCAGCCAGGCTGAGCACAGAAAACGGCTTACACATCAGTCCCTTTTTTAAGGCATAGGCTCTTTCCTTATAATGACAAAACAAATGGAAATGGAGACCTGCCTCAATGAATGCCATACCATCTGCTCTCAGGATCATGCCATAAAGATGTGAACTTCACTTCAAGGTCTTTAGTTTTAGTCCCAGGGCACTCGAATTACACCCGTAAATGAACAACCTCTATACTGTAAATAGCTGATTAAACTGTTTAAGGGGCATCAGTGGGAGCTTGGAGTGTTGAGCTCTGAAGTTGGAACACTTGGAGACTTTAACCAAACTGCTAGCTAAAAAATTACGACAGGTAGCTTGCTGGCAATATTTATTTGTAACAGCAGTTCATAAAGCTGTCTGGAGGCTGATGCTACTGTCTTTTTGTCACGCAGACCGGCAACAGATGGGGCCCAGATTATTTCCTCTGCTTCACCGGAGTAAAGTACTGGTTAATTGTATTGCGCTGGCAATGCCAGGTGGTATGATGAAGCAGCTTGTTACAAAAATATATATATATATAAAAAAAACAAAATGTCACCCTTCCTGCCAACGACCTGTCCTCACATTTGCTGCATTCTCTAGCCCCTTGTGTGTGAACGCCGATGCACATAATACTGGTATATTATGCAACAGGAGGTATTGCTTTGATCAGCCTTACAGTTCATTAATTAGCCATTTAATGAGGCAGATTAGTTTACACGCTGGGTGTTTTAAATCCCACTCTGCCTCCCACACACCTGTCCATCAAATATTTTCAACACTAACAGCACTGCAGTCATGCATCAGTGAAGGAGATTCTGTCATAACGCGTCAGGTTAATGAGGAACAAGCGGTTAGTGAGTCTCCATGCAGAAAGATTCGCAACACTGCGAGACGCATGTGGCACGACTACGGGCCGTGATTAATGCACCAGAGAGGGACCCGACCGAAAAGCGGAAATCTTCCTGATGCCAGTCTTGCAAAGCTTTTGAGGTAATGTGTGCAAAGATGTTCGGGAAAACCGCAAACGACCCGAATGATAAATGTGTCAAGGCACATTTTTGGTAAGGATGCTGATTTGTGAAAGTGATTCTTAAATTTTCCATGTCAGCACCTACATGCAGGGGCACAGGAACCAGGGGGGGACACGTAACCCCAATATTTAACTTGGTTTCATTCAGTCCCCCAATAAATAGACCATTGCATTTAAATCAAACGCTGTCCTACGCCCTTGCTGACATCCATGAGAGCCTTTAAGAATCGTTGTTTATCTATAAAGACATTGTATATGAATATGCTGTTTACCTTCAGCAAATTGCGTCCTTCGGACCAGTGACTAAGATCCTTCCAAAGGCTCTGAAAAATACACCACTTACACAAACCAGCACAAACAGTAGCACAGGGAGCACACGGCTCAGTTTCACTTCTGCAGGCGTTTCCACAAGGTACTTTCCCTCAGAAACACACCCAGACAAAAAGAACATCAGAACTGTGCAGCCGCATGTCCTCCACAACCTTCTGTCCATACCTGTAACTTGGGGGGGGGTTCCCAGGGGGGTTGACGACCACCAGGAAGCCCGGATCAATTGCACTGATCAGACTCCTCGTCCCCTGTACCTAGTTGAGTCAAAATCAGCATCGTGGGCTCTGCTCACTCACACTGAAGTTTTTACCCCCAAGGCCAAAGGGTGGACCACTGTCCCCCCCCCCCCCTTTCCTTATGAGCAGGTGCACAGTCATAGTGCACCGGGGTGGGGGCTGAAACAAAGTGGAAGCCCTCCCCCAAGGAAAAAGGGCTGGCGGCTGTGACCAGATGCCTGCAGAGCTGCTGGGGGCCGCCCTTAGCGACCAGCGCGGGGTTACAGTGGGCCAGGACCACTGCATTTATATACGCCGGGCCCCCAGCCAGGTCCAAGACCCGCCTCCCTGTCCGGCCACACAAATCCCACTCGTAACACCCCTTCCACCCTTTGGAGTCCAAGATTAGCGGAGGCAGCTTGGAATCAAAGACGATGAGGTGAAACTGTTAAAGCCTTTTTTAATTACAGCAGGCAAAACACCTGGATTTAGAAGAAAATAGAAAAATGTCCACAACAGAACTATATTAAGAGGTTTGCCGATTATTCACGTCAGAGAGTACTGAGATGAGGTGTTTGGCTTGTGGAATTTGCAAAGGGAAGCTTTGGGGGCCTTATTTCATGGCGACAACTTGGGAGATAATCTGTTCTTGCATATATTTCAATCGGAGCATCCCTGATGCAATTTATCGACTAAATTACAGCAAATGACTGACTTTGATTGGCCCAAAGTTTAGCTACCTGGAACAACAGCAGTGAATATGATAAACAGGCCCCTCGTGGAGGAATTCTGTTCACTCACCACACTCACAGAAACTCAGCACACATACCGAGACTCGGCGCACAGAGACTTGATGCACAGAGACTTCGTACACGCATGGAGACTCGATACACTCACAGAAACTCAGCACAGTCATGGAGACGCACACGCACAAATACTCAGCACACGCAAGGACACTTGGCACACACGCAGAGACTTGGCACACGCACATGGAGACTTGGCACATGCGGGGACTAACACACACACAGACTCGGCACATGCACTGAGACTCAGCACGTGCATGGAGTCTCAGCACACACACAGAGTCCCGGCACATGGACGGAGACTCGGCAAACACACGGATACCTGACACACACACAGATAACCAGAACACACACAGCGACTCGGCAAACGCACAGAGCAGCGAGGGGTCAGTCAGAGCAGCCGGTTGGGTGACACGTGTACTCACCATCTGAGAGTGATTCCTGGGGCAGCCATTGATGTCTTCCACCTTCTCATTAGCTGGAAGGGAAAAGGGGAGCCGTGTGAGTGCAGCACGGAGGCTGTTAGGTGACCCTTCAAACCTGCGGAGCGGCCTCTCTGCCCCAGGCCCCCCTCCTCCGGGGGATGTCTGCCCGGCAGCAGGATGTGTCCCCTACCTCGGCGCTGGATTGACAACAGAAGAAGATCTGCCAGACTCTCTCTGACATCGAGGGGCGTGACAGGGGCTGGCCCCTGACTGGGGGGGTGGTATCGGGGGGGGTTTAGCAAGGACCACTTCAGGCCAGTTGAGGAGCCCACATGGTAGACACATGGAACCAAAGCCCCAAAGGCTCACAGTCCCACTTCTTGTGTTGCCAGGCAGTGCTTCTCAGCGATCCTCTAGTTCAAGGTCTGGGCCGAAGCCGGCATATTAGGGAGACTCAAGGCTCCGAGACAGGGTGCCCCGTGGCAGACCCAATGTCCCAAAGCGAGGTGCCCCAGGGCAGACCCAATGTCCCAAGGCAGGGTGCCCCGTGGCAGACCCAATGTCCCAAGGCAGGGTGCCCCGTGGCAGACCCAAGGTCCTGAAGCAAGGTGCCCCTGTCCTCAGTGGGACAGGTTTCAGGTTTCTGTCTACATGCAGATGATTCTCATGCAGATTCCAGTGTGCTGGCACAGGCACCTTTGTGCATGTGTGCATGCATAATATGCCACAAGCATGCATATAAGCATAATGTGCATTGAGAAAGCATGCATGCAAAATGCACATGTGCAACCATAATGTGCATTGAGCGTGCATATGTGCATCATGTGCATTGAGCATATGTGTATGCCTTTTTTTAAAAACATGTGTATATGCATGCAATAATATCTCTTTGCCTCTCAGTCTGCAGATCTGTTTCTACATGGGTGCTGGGGCAGGTGTGTGATATGTGTTTGTAACCAAGCCACAAGGGCTCTCACCTATGATCTGGATGATCTCTGCCAGCAGAACCCCGTCAGCAATGTCCTGCGTCAGGTCCTTGATAAGCCGCGGGCAGCCGGACTTGGCCAGGTAGTGATTGGCCCAATCCGTGTAAATCTGGAGGGGCGAAAGAATCACATTAACAAGGCTGCTGGCTACACTAGCTAGGTGTGGAAAATACTCTGTACCTCAAGATGCTTGGGGCTCTATAGCAGTTTAGCATTTCCCTACATGCAGCATGAGTCACGTTTGTTTTGATAGTATCGTCAGGAAATAGGCACTCACACACAGATCTTGCCAGTCCCCTCCAGACGGAAAGCATGTTAGCCAAACATAAAAATAAACACTACGTCTTAACACGGCAGCCGCGTGACGAAAACACCTCGGACTATTTGAGGGGAAGTTCTAGTGGAAACTAAATAATTAGACAGCTATCGACCATCAGGCCAGACTGTAAAACCACGGGGAATGACATCCACATTGCAGACAAGGGGAATCGGCAGAACTTTAAAGACTAATGGCGTTCAAACGAGACGTTTCTCTTGGCATGTAAAACTAATATATTCTGCATAAACAAGATTTTTTTAAGATAGAAGTAATTCAGCAAGTTTTTTGGCCAAACCTAATGATTTCCTTATGGAGGAAACATCAGATCTACTGCAGGACGCTTCTCGGTCAGAGGGCCTACGGGTGATGTATGTTGGCTGTTTACTCTGGTATCTCGTCCATGTGGATGCAGTTTCATTGAACCCAGTAAGTAAAAGGATGATGCTTGTCGATGCCCACAAGCAAAGGAAAAACTCATGTTGACAGAAAAACTAATAAAACTGATTATATATATATATATCTTGCACAAAGTCTCTTTACAAGTTGTCACATGACCTTTAGGAAGTATAGAGTGGTGTGAATCGGGCTTTCCCTTTCTCCCCATCTTCAGTTCGAGGCCACTGAGCCCCTATACCAGAGGGAAGGAATTCCTCAGGTGTTTAACGGCGGAGCCCCTGGCCTGGTCCCGAAACCCCATTCAAAAGCTGACCTTTCTTAACGAGCCGATTAATCCCAACAATGTTTTTTTCCCTCTTCATTTCCCACGCTGGATGGAGCAGCGGCCCCCACTGGCTCTGTTTTCATTCAGGCACAGTGGACCGTACCCCCTCCCTCCCAGGCAGATGTTGACAATGAGACACCTACCGATGTGGTCCTGAAGGTCTGGCACTCGACATCAGAAAAAACAGAAATACTTATTAATCTGTTTAATCCCACGTTTTGCTTATTACTGGGACCCCCGGCTCAGACCTGGCCCTAGTAACTGCATTCATTCTCAATTTTTTTTTTGGGGGGGGGGGCTCTTAGCCACCCTTCAAAGACACCAGTGTTCAAAGGCTCATCTGTTGTGGTTTTGTTCCCCCACAGCTTGACGAGACGGGGGCCGCCTGAGTGCCCTCCAAGGCCGCAGCACCGCTAACCCCCCTGGTAAACAAACATCACGCACAGCACATGCCGCAAGAAAGGGAAGCGGCAAGTGATCGACCCCCCCCCCCCCCCCAATGCCATGGAACAGCCAAAGAATTACAGTATTAATGGTGAATGTGTGGCACGATCAGTTTCATGAGGGAGATGTCAACTTCAGATCCTCCTGTTACTCAACCACAAGCAGAGTGAAAGGCAACCAAAAACATTCTTACACGCCGTATACAAACATCCAACTATCACCCCAATCGCAGACAATCTATGGGAAAATAACCAGCTCCATATTTCCTTGTTTCCTGCTTTTTTGCTACCGATTCAGAGCTCAAACTTTGCTTGCATTTTGGTCTTTTATAACATGCAGGCTACACAGATGTTGGCAACACATCGAAGGACATTTAGGCATTCAGTCAAACAAATGCCACCTGGGGCTCTGCTTACACTCCTGCCTGTCTATCGGGCAGCAAAGTCAAGGCAGAACGATGACGCCGATGCACTTCACAGCCAAAGACAGTGGAGGATCAGAAAATGCGCTTTTACGGAGCATGGCATTGTGAAAGTGAAGGAAGGGGGACCCTTAACCAAGGTTAAATTCTCTCATCCCCACGCTTCTCAAATAGTTCCTCAGGAGAAAAGAGGAGAAAGGCTACAGCGTCATAAAAGAGACTCTCAAGCTGTCATTTTCTCAGACCCAAAACAAAAAAACAGCAAAAAACCCACAAGTCCCCCGTGCCCAGTGTGATCCAAAGAGTGATTCTCACCGGACAGGAATGCTCGCTTCTGCTCTTCAGGTCAGGCGGGACACAGGCATCTTTTTTCCCTGTGTGCCCGCAGCACGGAGCCTCACGCCCCTCTGCTTCAGTCCCCTCACACGCACGACTCTCGGCCGCGCCTCGCTCGCTCTGAACCTTCGATGAGAAACGCTGAGGTTTTCGGTGCCTCCCCACCCTGCCAGAACCTCCGCCTGACGGGATCCTGCAGAGGGGTCCCGTCAGTCACCTCCCCTGCCCCCTGGAAGAAAGAAACCCCATAAACACCTCAGGGTCTCTGGCAGCTGCTAAGCTATGAAACAGCGTGTTATGCCTCCCATAGCTGGCAGACAGGTCTCTCTCTCTCCGGTTCCTCGCCTCGGCAATCTGCTCTAACGCCAGCGTGACAGCGTCTCTGCAGGGTAGCGGCCGAACCGCCGCTCTGCGGTGCAGGTACCACGCACTGAGGCCCCCCCCCCCATGCAGGCGAGCTCGCGGCAGCAAGAGGCGGAGGGGGGGGGGGGTTGGGGGGTGCCACACAGCCGCGGCACAACAGCGTCTCCCAGGGCCAATCAGAAGTCGGCGCCCTTTTGATAAATATTAATAGAGAGGACCGCCACGCGACTCGCGCCCTGAGAGAGCAGATAACGCCGCGGAAGCATCTGGATGTTAAAGTCCAGAGATAGTTTTTGGAGAACATGCCGCATGCGTGGCTGAATCTGAAGCGGCCCAGCAGGATTCTGAAAGGACTTCAGGTGTGTCTGGACTTCCCTGCTCTATCCAAAGAAACAGGAAGCAAGCTGAGGCCACACGCATTATTTACTGTGACCAAGAGCTGAGAGATCCTGGGGATCGGAAATTTTGCCAACCCAGCAGATACCATGACTGCCCGGGGAATGTCCCAGCCGGGGTAACATGACTACTGGTGCCTTGGATCACAGGCTACATCACAGGGATGTGAAATACCAGCCCACGCTCTTGGCCACGCCCCCATCCTGGCCACACCCACACACTGGCATTCAGTCATTTTTACAAACAGAACATATCTAATGAACCATGAACCGCTGTCACATCCATGTCAAGGTGAGAAAACAGTTACTGAAGCGGATCAGTAACAAAGGTACAATTCACAGATGTGCCACAAGGGGATGAGTGCACTGTCGCTCAGTGTTCACTGTTGTGGTCTCACACTTCCAGGTTTAGAGGGCGATTCCCAGACTCTTTGTGTGTGAAATTTGCATTTTCTCTTGCATTTTCACAAGGTTTCTTCATGATACTCCTGCCTCTTCCTACAGCCTAAAAAAAATTCTCATCCTGAGTATATGAGAACCCTGGCATCCCGACTGTGGCTGTGCTTCTCGGCTCCAGGCCCGCTGTGACCCTTTGGAAGGTTCTGGGAGATGAATGGATCTGTGAGGGAAGCCAACACCTCTGAAATGGTAACTGCGCCTGAATGTTCTGCAACCTGAGCTGTCTTAGTCAGCAGAATCCTTCACAGTTCATTCCTACAGACCCCCCATGAGACCATGCCTGTCCTAATGTACCACTGACACTCACTTTCATCTATATCAAAGCAAAGTGTGACTATTTCTCAACATATAATACAAAGCAGTGAGGTGGCGAACTCTCAAGTTTATAATAAGGAGCCGCCGCCCTGTGGGTACGGAACAGGCTGGGTCCAGGAGAAAGAGCATCCAACAGCGACTCCTCTAAATAGTCACATGGTAACCATGAAATGAACCAGAGCCAAGGAGGTCTACAGAGATGCCTTTGCAAGAACAAGATGTAAGCATTCGCAAGGCCAAATCGTTTCCTTGCTCAAGCAACATTTCTGTTTTTCTTTGCATTCTTCTTCTCACTATTCTGCAGTGTGTGTGGAGTCGCCTGACTGGTAAACATTCGGATTTGGTGCTGCGTTAACCTTCTGTCCTCAAAACGAATGTGTTACACTGGCAGATGGAGGGGTGATGTGGGCACAGAAAGGAATCACTTCCTAGGAAATGTTCCCCCGAACATAGAAAATGGGCGGCCCTGATGAAACAGAGATAAGCACTAAGACAAGTGAAAAAACAACAAGTTCTAATAAGTCATAATAATAATAATAATAATGAAGAAGAAGAACTAAAATACTACAGGACAACACAGGAGACAAACTATAGCTTCTATAGGAAACAACAGGGGATAAACCATAGAGCTATAGGAAAAATCGTGCACAAAACCACAGAAATACAGTGAACAAAATACAGAATTACAGGAGATAACAGGAGACAAGCAACAGCAATACAGGAAAACACAGGGGACAAACCACAACACAAGAGGCCACATGGGGCAAACCACGGGGAACAAACCACAGAACTACAGGAAAACACAGGGGACAACAGCGGAACTACAGGAGGCCACAGGGGATAAACTACGGAACTACAGGAAACTACATAGGACAAACTACAGTACTACAGAAAACCACTGGGGACAAACCACATCACAGCAGGCCAGAGGGGACAAAATACAGCACTATGGAAGATAATGAGACAAAGCACAGCACTACAGGAGGCCAGGCACAGAGACAAAACGCAGTACATCATCCTCCTTCCTAAACCTAACTGATGCGCAATTAAGTTTTTTTTTTTTTTACACTGAGTAACATCTTAAAGTTCATGTTGTGCATTAAGGACATCCCACAAATACCTGGAAAACAGCAACAATCTGAGACAAAAAGCACAGCATGAACGAGGCAGGTGCACCGCTACACCACTAATGGGGGAACCCTGCTGTGATGGAAAAAGGCGCCAGTCCTCTCCCGGCTGGCCACGTCGTCGTTAGCCACGGTATCCCATGGTGATACAACCCCCACCCCCCCGGATACCAAGCTCCCAAATTGTGCCCCCCCTCCCCCATCAGACTCCAACGTTCCCCAGAATCTGCCTGATACATGGTTATTCTAGGAATCGCCCCCTCTCTGTAATTAAGTGCTTATTGGGAAATGTATATATTTGGCCCAAAAAACGGATCATAATGGTGTAATACGTAAACAGCAGACATGTAATTAGCGGCCTTTGTTCCCAGCAAGCCTCGTTAGGCTTTCCCACTAAGCAGTGGGCTGGGGGCTGCGTGTAAGGGCCGGGAGATCGACTGGGGTAGATAGCTTTTATATATGTATATTAAAAATCTGTGGCCATTTTTAAGCCCAGATCTCCCAGACTTTCTGCCCTAATGCACTGACGCGGGTTTTGCTGTCAGACACGCATATTTCATAATTAATTTACAAACACCGGATCCAATCCTGAGTATGGGTGTTGGCCCCCGTTCAGCGAGAGTAAAGGGGGGGGAGTCTGACTCAGAAGGTGTTTTGGCAGAGGAGTTCTCACCCTCCATAATTAAATGAACGTGTATTAAAACTGACCCCATTGTCACCCACTTAGAGGAGGCGAGTCAGAGTGCGCAGAGAGTGAGTCACTGCCGACACTTGGCATGAGTGTTCATCGCGATCCCCGCCGCACGGGTGACTCAGTCAGGGGGGGTCCTCATAGCTGTATGAGAAAGCATGAGACGTGCAACTGCAGGCAAGATGACTGGGTCTCTCCACCTCTGAATAGATGATATCGCGAGGGCATCAAGCTGGCCATTTCCAGGTGTGGGAAGCCTGTTCCTTTGTGCCTGGGGGGCTTAAAGTGCGTGTCCCAATTCGCAAAAAAAATGACAAGCTTAATTCATTTAGCGGGCGCCTTCATCCAGAGTGATATGCATTTGAGAAAGCAGGGCCGGCTAGTCCCCGGAACCACTGCGAGCTAAGGGTCCAACGCTGACATCATCCCTTTCCATTAAGGACTTGTTAAGCTCTCCCTAACCACCCCTGAGAACGTTAGCAGACCACACTGCCCCCCACCACCCCCAACACCCCAGGGAAATGGGAGACAGACAGTCTGATGGACTCGAGGACAGCACATCAGAAGGCAGCTACCAGATAAACACACCCTAGGAGCACAGACAAGGCCTTCGTGTTCTGTGCCCGTCACCGAGGATCTCTGTGCCCGTCACCGAGGATCTCTGTGCTTGTCACTTGGGGTAGAAAAGAAGCATCTTCCCTCTCGCTCCCAGTTCCTGCTCTCATTCCGCTCTGTCTTATTGATTCTTTTTATGGGTAATGGACCAGACTTTCCACAGTCACTACTTGGTACTGTTCAGGTCATACATGGATACAGCCCTCTCCCCCTCCTCCTCTGTGACCAACACACGCACAAACACACACAGCACCATGCACTCAAACCCAGGACTAAGTGCTTCAGCAAGCAGCTTGCTGCGTCCTTTACAATGTCATCACTCCCCAAACACAGCTGAGACACAAAGACCACCCCCACCCGCCACCAACCTCCCACTTCCCAGCATTCCCGGTGAGGCACACAGACCACATCGCCCAAACACTGGCACAGCCAACACAGAACAGGCCTGCGGTTAGGAAGATAAAGACGTCAGACAAGACAGGAAGCCTTCAGTTTGCAAAAATCCCTCCCTTGCCTTCATTTATTTATTGTGAATCCGCTAATAAAGCAGCTTTTTTCCATACAGCTGTCTGAGCTCAGATTAATCTGCATGAATCATGCGCCTGCTGGCTTAGCAAGCTAAGGTGCTGGAAGCACCGATATCGGCTCAGCTGGATCCACAGAGAGATGCCAGTGGCCTCCACCAGAGGGCGCTATTGCACACGGCTGGCGCAAGAGAAGCAGACTTGATTACAAATGAATCATTTTGAAGAGACGCTGAGTCACTCTCAGCTTTATAGATTTGAGGCCAAACTAAATGGTAAGTTATTCAAACAGATACACTGTCAGTTCTGGAGAAGTCAAAATTTAAACTGTCTGACACATCCAACCATCCATCTTCTAACCACCTACCCAGTTCAGGGTCATGGGGCTCTAAGACATATTATTTCCTTTAGTAAACACCCCCCTCAAGGTCTCAGAGATTGTTCTGGGTCAGCAACGAAGCAGAGCTGCTGGGATTTACTGGGTCCTGCAGTTACTGACCCGTGATCACATGACCCAGATTTGCCCAGATCAGTGTTCAGAAGATCATGCTATTCTTCCCCATTTGAGCTGCAAAGGCCATTCGTACAGCACCAGTGCCGAAACAGAAATCCTATGGGTACAGAGAGCCCTGAAAGGCTTTGCTATCACAGTTCTGTGCGTCTTTGTTCACCATTTAAGTCTCACTAGACATAACATGGTGTGATACCTTAGAGTAAATAGTCAGAAATGTAGTCTCCTGATTACTGACCGCTTGGGCCAGGTGGGAGGTTCGGGGAGGGGGGCGAGTGGTTTGTAGTAATGATAGGCAGTGCTGGGGAAGTTACTCGCAAAAGTAATCCATTACAAACGGCGGTAGAAAGTTCAAGTCCAGCAGAAAGTACAAATCCAGTCCAAGGTTTTGTTTCAGTCAGCCAGTGGAGAATAAACAGTCACTGTCACAGGGTACTCAGCCGGTTGGTTGAAACAAAACATTGGTCTGGATTAGGGGTGGGTTCTCCGGTGTCACAGTCATTACCTGTGTGACGTGCGCCACGGTGTGGATTTGCACTTTACCGGTAACACCGCGAGAAGTCTACAGCCTAATTATACAACAGCCTATTTATAAAAAAAATAAAGCATTTTATTTTCTTCAAAGCTTCAGTTGTAATCTGAATACTTGACCTTATATAGCATATGCAACTGATTTATTTGCTTTGTGTGATTTTTCTATTACACTCTGACGGGGTGTCGCGATAACAAATTAAATTCAGAATAAACAGATTTTGTGTAATTATACAAATTAAACAAAATGACCTGAATATATATATATATATATATATATAGTAGCAAATTAAAAGGTAACACATATTCGCTAAATCAGCATATATGTGCGCCGCTGCCTTAATTCAAGGTGCGTGCTAAAAGGCTCAGCTACCCAGTTAACACTAGAACCGCGGTTTCCCACACTAATGAACATCAAACACTTTTAACCGCCAAGCACGACGTACTTCGCCTTACAGTATGCAGCCCTTTGTTTGCACTAATGTGCCATTAGTGTTAATAACAGCAGCGAATCTAACACCCGCAACCAAAAAGCCGTAATGTTCCTAATAAAGGGGCTGCTTAATAACAGCAGCAAATCTAACACCCGCAACCAAAAAGCCGTAATGTTCCTAACAGAGGGGCTGCTTTGTCCTGAAATCTTACAGCTGAAAAGTTTTCAAACGCAGTATGTGCTTCATAAAATGTTGGATAAATCGGCGTAGTTTATTGGTGAAATCATGTTCTTCAAGGTGTACGTTGTTTATCAATTGTATAAAGTTATTTTTTATTCAAATCAACTCAAGTGAAACACTTAAACATACGTTTTCAGGGATGCCAACTCCCACACATCTGGCGTGACACTCGGGCTCTTAGACTCTAGCTCATGCAGGAAATCTTACGGAAAATCTATATTATTCCACTATAAACCTAAAAGTAGCTACAGCAAAAGCGTTGGGGTAGTTCGCAAACCCAACAAATTATTTACAAGGTAATTAAACTCCTATATACATGTAAATGAGGGGTGCAGACTTCAAAATGAAAATCTCACTGCAGTCAGCTGAGCAAAGTTGGCAACCCTGCGTTTTATTCAAAGTGAAAAATAAAATGCGCTGTTTACGGCCGAAAATTCATTCCTTTAGTGTTTGTTACTCCTATAATTATAAAACAAATATGAGAAAACGTCACAATGTCACTTTTTGTATCTTTTCGAAATAAGACCCCATACCCAACGGCAATTAAAGTGTAAATTAGCAATTAAAGTGTATTTAATATATTATAGAATATTTATTTTAATTTATATAAAGCGACAGGACATACTAATCCTCCCGAAACTTGTCAATACCGTCACCGTCCAAAAACTGAAAAA
Source organism: Mormyrus hasselquistii (assembly GCA_026779605.1). Taxonomy (NCBI): domain Eukaryota; kingdom Metazoa; phylum Chordata; class Actinopteri; order Osteoglossiformes; family Mormyridae; genus Mormyrus; species Mormyrus hasselquistii. The sequence continues at coordinate 12,639,417 of JAODKE010000001.1, forward strand.
CCGTAATGATAATTTTAGATGATATTGCCCACCCCTAGTCTGGATTTGTACTTTCCACCCATGTCTGTAATTGATTACTTCTGTGAGTAACTTCCCCAAAACTGTGTACCAGTGGCAGCTGATACATTTACTTCTAACATTCACTTGTGAAACTCATACTAACATCAAAACAAGTTTTACATTCATATTGCTGGATATTTTATTGGAACAGAATCCAAGCCAAGGGCTACAACAGCAGCACCCCATCTGGGACTTCAGCTTCCAGCTACAGTGCTGCCCAATAAAGCGTGCAGTGACGTCCCGCGCTAGAATACCATCCGCCTCTTCTACTCCCATGGACTGAATGCTGATCGTGCCGCCATCCTGCCACGGCAGGCACACGCAGACGCGCCACAACTCCCCCTTCCTGAATTTCAAGGGCAAACGTGAGAGCTCCCTCCCTCCCCGCACCGTGAGCCCACAGTAGACTCTGAGCAAGGTCGGCGCCTTGTCGACTGGGCACATTAGATGGCAGGTGGAGAGATTTGAGTGGACAGCAGGAGAAATGCTCTGACGGTGGAATTAAGTGCCTGATCCAAACTGCCGGGATGTAATGCACACAGTCATATCCTTGACACGGGATAGAGCAGCCATGATTTCCCACAAATAAGGCAGTTCCCTGTCACTGATTGAACGTGACGTTCCAGTGAGAGCCCAGAGCTAACAGTCAGTGGGGAGAGGAGCAAGGCCAATGGCACACCATGCCAACACATCCACCCATCTTCGGCGGAGACGGGACCTTTCCTCAGGCGGCAGATCGGACGCAGAGCTGGTATTGCAGTGTAATCGTCTCGAGAGAAAAGCACGCGACGTACAGCTTCCTGCCACGTGTTTGGTGTGGCCACATCGGAGATGTCAGGAGAAGGACATCCAGAGCAGAGTAACACGGCTTGAGAAACCTTCCAGGGCCCTGCTGCCTGTCCTGTAACAACCCAGTGAGTTCCAGGTCCATGGTGCAAAATGGAAGCCCCCCAGAGGAAGATTTAGGCTGTAAAATTGCTTAAAGACTTATCCGCTACCCGCCGTGCTGGCTGGAACGTGCTGAGGAGAATCGCACCCCCCCCCCCCCCTAAAAAAATCAACTGGCACCTGCCCCAGGTCTTCTACTGAACAACAGCAGACGCAGGAATGTTTGACGTGTTTAACAGCAGCTAGGCAGGGCAGCGAATGGTGAGCCCCTGTGATTATACGTGATGCACCGCGTCACACTTTAACTGATTAGCGGTAGGCCGGAGTACGACGCTGCTGAACACGTGCGAGGCCCCAAGGAACGAAATTCTCCCGGCGGCGTTCAGAGCCTCTGAGTCACCGCTGACAAAGTGCCAGCCGTCGTCTCACATAAAAGCGAAGCCCCCCCCCCCCACTCAGTGTTGTGGTTTCGGCAGCCATGTCATCGGTAACGAGGCCGGGTCTCTCTGAATGCCTCTGAGTCAGCCGCAGCCCCGTGTGTCATGGCTTCCCGCTCGCCTCGCACACACAGCCCTGTCATTTCCCCTCAGAAGCCCCCCTCCCCCTGACCCGTCCCACTCACAGGAGCCCCGGGGCCCTTCTGCAGGATCTCCCGGGGTGTTCCTGTCAGCGATGACCCCAGGGCCCCCAATTCCATAACCTGCCCCCCCCCCCCCCTCGTGCTCTGGGAGAGGGTGCTTCTTTAATAACATACCCAGGGAAGCACCACGAAAACGGCTGCAGTCATAAAGACCCAAAGGTGGCATGGCAAGTAGCAGCTGCTTCAGAAAACTCCCAAATCTGCACCGCTGCGCTAAACACATCCCTACAAATGGAAATCTCCCAAATTAGAAGTTACGCGCGTCATTTTTGGGGATAAACATTACCTAAATTATCTAAAATTCCCTGCCTTGGCTGCATACGTACCTGTTAGCTTAGTGAGGGATGCTGCGTAGATAGGGCAAAGACTTGTTTTTTTATTTTCCATGTGAAAAGAAAGTACTTTTATGGGAATGACACGAAATAACCCTGTTCCTTTTCAAAGCGTTAAGTCTCGTTAACCCCCAAGTGTGGAACAGGGAGGACTTTCCACTTAACTGGGACACTTTCCTTTTTTGTCTCGGTTGTTTGGCAGCAGCAAGCTAAACAAAGTCTTGAATGTGTGGCCTAAGAAGCCAAGGCTGCCTGCACGCTTTGGCTATGTCTGTCTAGAGGGGCTTTACGCATGGAATGGCCAGCGAGGCTTATCAAGATCACGTTATCCTCCAAATATTGGCAGGCCTAGAAAAATAAAGAGGTAGTGAGACCCTCTTAAGTGTCTGTGGTTTTCAGAATCTCAAGCTTTTAATCGCCTTTATTTTTTAAGACGGTCCCTTCATGGTGATGTCAAAAGAAGCAAACATTTAGCATCTCTTGAGAGCCTTATTAACTCGGCTAATTGCGGTGTGTCGTCTGGGAAACCGCTCCAGGTGCTTATAGGGTACAGAGCCGGGCAGGATGGGTTACAGTGCCGCCCTCCTGGAAAGGGATACTATTTATGATTCACTTCTAAGTGGCTCTTCTGGATGACTTACTGATCCCTAGGGGTCAAAGGTAACAGGAGTAATTGAGGGGGGGGGGGGGATTTGGCTCAGGTGAATGGCATCAAGTAGATGACAGTGTTTGTATTTTCTCCCCCTGTCAGAGCAGAGACCTGGTCGGGTGTCTTCCCATCAAACCGGAGCCGCTCCTTACTCCCTGTAACGGGGTTTTGATCCCCACGATCTGCACGGCCAATGAAAATTGACCAATTTAAAAAAAAAAATGAAAAGCAGACCAATAACAAGCTGGAACAGGAACACAGCCAGGAACTCCTGGAGCCAAGCCCCCTCATTTAGTCCCAGCTAATTTCGTCTCATGGCTTTTTTTTCTTCCTTCAGTGTACGTTCCTGCTGTGAAAAGGGCTCCGCTGTTGTCATCCCGCATGTTAAAAAGGACCATGACGCTGAGACGTATGCTTAATGAGAGAAGGAATAAGGGAAAATAAGACCCCCTACATTCTGATCTCCTGACACGTCTGGAATGCACTGGGGTTCGAATGGCCTTCTCTGGGAAAATAAATAAATTAGCTTTTGATCAAACCTCCCCAGTCATCTGCCGCGCAACACGGACGCGGTGTTTAATATTCCCCGCTAACGACGGCTGTTCTCTACACAGACGCGGGACTTTATCTCAAATTCATTCTCTCTCACTGGCCAAGCTCGCGCGGTCGAGTCGGCTCTGATAAGGACGATGGCTAAGACCCGAACCGGCTCTGTTGATCGGCCGGCTTTGAAACATAAAACGACCAGGAGGCTGATTAGCTACTACTGGGTCATTAAAAGTTCTCCCCTGGATAATCGGAACGTTTACAGCGGGGAGGAAGATGCTGTTTCAGTTTACACATTCCTGCTGTGTGGAGACGCTTGCATACCCCATAATTCAAATGGCGCACTGGGGCTTCTGGGTAAGAGAGCTGATGCTTCCCAGCTGGACCTAGTGAACAGTTATCTGGTCCTTACCGGGTCAGACTGAATACCCTTAGCCCAGCACTCATTATTGCCAAGACTCCCGAGACACATGTGAACACAATGAACAAATGTGTTGCAGAATATTTCAACATGCCCCCACACCCCTGTTAGGTAGGGGAATAGCATTCCTACTTGGAGAGACCCGGGTGTCTCCCAATGCTGTAACCAATAGGGATGTCCACTCTCACCCACTGAAAGATGGACAGGCCGACGGACCAATCAGCTGCGTCTCAGAGACAAAGCTTCCTTTTATATGGTTGCAAAACTCTTTGGCTAAGTTTCCCATGATGAACTCAGCTATGTCCCCTTTAAACTGGGCCACGCGCTGTTTGCTCTCTGTGCTGATAATAAGTTTAGTGTGACCATGGCACCAAAAATGAGTCTTTTACAAAAAGTGGCAAATCACTCGTCTGTGCTCCACTGCAGTGGCACAGGTGAAAACAACGAGGGCAAACAAAGCTTGGAAAATAAAGACGGGGAAGGAAAGACCATATTGTCTGGGTCCCGACTGGGGATGGGCGGTCAGGTCAATGTGACAAATCATATAATTGAAATAAGTGGCATCCTGATTATAAAGTTCCCGCAATGAGAATTGATTGCCGGACAACAAACCAGCTCCCAGTGGCGTTGCAGGGAAGCAAAAACCAGAGGAAAGCAGACACAGGACTGGAAAACAGTCAATCGATCTCCCAGATAAACACAAGGCCTGACATTTCAATTGGATCTGGAATAATGGCAACTGGCAAACACAGTCGCACCTGCAGCATAACTGCAGAGTCGAACCTGCGGCATAACTGCAGAGACAGTGCTGTCAGGTGAGAGTCCCACCCCCTGTCCTCAAACAAAATGCTGTTCACATTTTTTTACTTCTACTTTGCTAACTTGCTAAGGCGTTAACATGATTCCCAAACGTCAATGCAATAAAATAGAAAACAAAGAAGATGGATGACAATGGGCAAAGAACCAGCGCGCCGTCACTTCGGATGCATTATTCATCAGCTCCCAGGGGACACTGTTGCTTTCGTGGGGGCCGGCAGATGAAGCTGAAGCTGGAATGGTAATAAGGCCAACACACATACCATCTCTGGTGGTGTCTGCTGTGTGTTAGATGAAGACAAGCTGAACTAGCCCTTTATCTTTTCAACATGAAACAGCAGTTTTGCTCAGTAAAGTACATAATAAATAACCTGTGTTTGATGACCTTATAAGGGCCGTGAATGATGGCGTCAGACTGGAAAAATACTGCCTTGGCAAAATGCATACAAATCTCTGGAGAATACCTAGTTCTTGTAACTGGAGCAAAAGCCGGCAGATGCTAAAAAGCTCTAGCTGCCTTTCAGAGAGGTTGATGGTTTCCCTCAGAAATCCAGTCAACCAAACTGTGGCTAACCTGAGGGGCGAGTTTGGTTTCCATTGCGGGAACAGATATTCAGCCTCCCAGACTATTAGGTCAGCTTCAGCCATGCATGTGTACTGTCAGGAGAAGTACAGCAGACCATACTCCCTCACATCAGCTTATACTAGATTAGCAACATCCTCGACCACGTTACTGCACACCATCTGATACTAGAGCAGCAATACGCTAGACCATGTTGTTGTACACCATCCAATACCAGAGCATCAACATACGAGACCACACTTCCTTACATCACCCAATACTAGAGCAGCAACATACTTGCAAATTATTTAAAGTTTTTCTGGTTAGTAAAACACCCGAATACCTAAAACTGGTTTGCTCAGCTGATGTGTTGAATGAGGAGCACTGTCACAAGTCAGTATGCCAGACATTCTTCAACTAGAGCTGCCAGTGGCAAGCTAGAGAAGGGAATGCTAATTGCTGTGGCATGTATAGCAGTCACTGATGCAGAAGGATTGTGTGGAACTGTCAAGTTGGAGGAAAAGGTGTCAGGTCTGATGGGGCCAATGTCGAAATAGACAAGGCTGCAAAACAGCTTTTTCCATGAACCGACACCGACAAAGTAATGCGCATACGTGGCACATATGTGCAAACAGTCACAAAAGAACACACATGCACAAACCCACGCAGATACAATGTACTAGCCTTCCTGAAAGCTCTCGCTAATCTTTCAACATGTACTTTGGCCAAGGAAAGACTCTGAAAATCAATCATCGGATGCTAAATGATATGGCTTTAGGGGCGAGCAAAAAAGGCAACTTTTAAGAGCGTAATGATTTCTAAAATAAGGAGGCACTAATTATCGAAACCAGTAATGTTCCACAGTCATAACGCAAAACCACACCAACTTGATCTTTTTGTGCTGAATGGGCTTAAATCACTGAACAAATTCCATTGAAAGAGGCTCTATTAAATATCTTTCTCTACCAAATTATGAGTCATTTTACCCATCTAAGCTGCAGTACCAGGGAAAGCTTTGTAAATGATACAGTACTTTTGAGCAAAGGTTTTAAATCTTTGGCTTGAAACTGAACTGTCTCCCTTGTTTCTGTGGTACGTCAGTAATTCTTCTTGTGGGGGGGGGGGGGGGTTAATAGGTATTATGACATTTTGTTGCCATTGGGAATGTCTAGGCCAACCACAAACTTCTCTACACCCCAGAAAAAATGAAGAAGGCTCTTAAGACCATGGTGTTCAGACCTACCTCCAGCAGACAGTCTGAGCACGGAGGGGTAGCATCCATCAGGAGGCCGGCACATTTAGCAAGGCCTGCAGAGGCCCTGCTACTAAACTAATCAGTCAAGGGCCCCCTCCTTTTCCACTGTGGCTATTTATAGAGGAAATGAGCATTACTCCCGTGGTACATCCTGACAGCACTGAAGCATTCACTTTGGTGAGCGGTCCACACTAACACCAACTCAAAGCAAATATGCAGCACCAGGAAAGACACTAATCTATTTCATTTACTTTGTTTTTTGGGGGGGGGGGGCATTTTCAGACTGTCAGTCTTATAATTGGGTGTCGTCAAATCAATGTCAACTCTCAGCGACTACGTAGGCAGCATTAGTCGAGAAAGTTCCATCTTTTCTCAGGCTGTACAATGACAAATATTATATTGCCACATTTTAATGGCGAGAATTGATGTTCGGTCAGATCTCACAACATTCTCCGAGTGCTTATAAAATGAGCAAATGCGTTGATTTAAAGGTGCTGAATTATGCATGAGGTGACTACATAAATTTAATGCATGGCTCTGTGCAGCGTGGCAGAAGATATGAAAAGGCCATTCTCATCCCACACACGTCTCAGCAGGTTGGGAGTGAGGCCCGGCCCAGCTGAGGAAGGGGCTCAGTCTGGCCATTTCCAGCTGATCCGGGTCATACAATGGCTCTCTCATTTCTGGTGACAGCTGGTCAATTCAGACGGACCCCGTGGGTCACTTACTGCCTCTACAAGACCTGAACCCACGAGCCTGAATAACAGTTTTCTGTAAAATGCTGTGAGTCACATGTGCACCATAAAGCACTGAATCTGAATGCCATTAATTATAAATGCTTAAAACTTGTACTCAAAGACTCGCATTCAATTTCTCAGCCAAAGTCATGTAAACTCAATAAATCTCGAGGTGAAGCGTAAGAATCGGCCTCATCCCAAATAAAACTTTAATGTGTATCCATTAATAACATCAGCAATAACACACAATCACAGTAATCATGGCCTCTAACAGCCCACAGTCAACTATCATTTAGAATGTGACTCAACCTGACATAATACATACCCTCAGTGCATGTTAATACAGCTGGAGAGGTCACTGGAGTCGTTCAGTTGAGGGATATCATCCAGTGGTACAACCAGAGGATCCCGTTACAGGACATAACTGGACAACCTGGTTAATAGTCTACTACACTACCAGGCTAATACAAAAGCGAAATGTACAACTCCACTGACTATGCCTGTACCAGCCACAGCACGGGGGGGGGGGGGGCAACTGCACACACCCCCCCCCCCCACCACTACCCCACCACTAAGGCCCATGCTCCCATAACAGGTATGTGGCCTTGGGTTAAAACCTGCTGTAAATTTTCCGCTTATCTCTAGCCCACCTCCTCATTGCCAGCAGCCCGCTCCAGTGTTTGTTTAGTTTTAAACACGGGTCCTTTCTCTCCGCTTCGGAGTCAACTCTCCGTCCTGCTTGTTCATCCGTGTATCTCTACCTGCCTGATAACCACCTGACACGCTGGTTAAACATTCACCCTCGCTTTTTCAAGTCGCGACCCTTCTATCGTTGCACTTTTAGTCATGAGAAAGGACAAACGAAACGGCTCACCTTACGTTTCAACATCATTGAAAGCCGCCGGCGGGGCATCGCTCAAAGGAAGGCATACGGCTGGGAAATAATAAGCAGATTAACAAACAAATGAGACAGATGCAGCTGCCCGGGGAGGATGGTGTCCTGAGGACGGGGATCAAAGACGAGATTCCTAAGGAGGCGACTTCCTGTGAGGAAGACTGGGAAGGTCAAGTAGGGAAGGCAACAGCAGTCAGATATGGTGCATGGGCCGACCCCCGCATAGGAAATCAGTGGGAGAAATCAAGGACCCCCCCACCCCCCTCGGGTGACCCAGTAGGGTCTCGTTAATTATATAGCTGTGCATGATGAAATGATAACCCCCAAGATGTGTAGGGCGACCCCTCTCTCAAACAGGCCTGTAAACCTGGAGGCATTTAGGAGAGAAGCCTTTCAAGACAGCAACAGCACTTTTGGAATAACTTCACCACCAGAGACGTACACAAAGAATTAAGCCTCGAAATTCGACCCTTGGCAGTCCATTGATTGGGCAAGCCTGTCATCCTCTAGCCAGACTCAACGTGTCACACCAGGGCCAAAAAGTACTTTCAGAATTGAAAGCAATTACTGGGACCAGCAGATATTATACAAAAACAAAACATACATTACGCATCCACTGTGGCATTAGATTATTGTAGCTGTAGAGCCAAGAACCTCAACAATGGATCACATTTGAGAACATAGGCCAGATAGCTTCAGATGGTATCGGTTGTGGTGGAGAACCTGAAAGAGACATCTAACACATCTAATAGATACCTCCGATTTTAATATGCAACTGCAGGGCTGCGTTTGTGTTTTACAGAGTCACTTGTAAACATTTTTGGGAGATCCAACAAATTAAAATGAAACAAATTTGAGGCAAATACACATCTTGGCACAAGCTCATGCCAAACGCAATTATATCATAAAGTAAACAGGTAGCACGGGATGCAACTAACAGGAACGCCCAATAGCATGGCTAATCAAGAACGTCAACAACTGAAGCGCCAGCAGGGGAACTGCCAAGGCAAGTTATTGACGCACTGATTTTCAGAACCTAGTCCCAGTAAACCAGAGAAGAAAAGCTTTGACATGTAATTCTATAAAAACCATGCTGGAGCTCAATAAGTTAAGCCTGCTTCCAGAGAAATGTCATCTCAAATCAATCAAGCTGGCTGAGCCATTCCCCTCAAAACAGGCATCCCTGTTTGTGCTTCCCAATCCCTTCTTTGCCTAGTAATTTTACGAAGGCTCTTATCTAAGTGCCAGGAGACACAGTTAATTGAAGGCAGGGATGGAGATAAGAATCACAATGGGTCACTGAGGCAGCGGCAGCACACAGCCACATTAAAGGTCACAGACCAGTGGGCTTTGCAGACCAGTGGGCTTTGCACACCAGTCACGGCTCACCCCAAATGACTCCAACGTGGCCACGGCCAATATCCGCAAGATAACCCGTCCTGCTTCCTGAGACAAACGACCATCTCGGAGAATCTTATTATCACGAGGAAGTACTTCAGTGTATTGCGGGATCCATGGTGGGAAATAGTTTCCTATTCTGCTCAGTACCAGGACAAAGGAAAGCACTGGAACCAACGGCTTCATCTTTCTGCTGTGGGATGATAATGAAATAGAACGGGTGCTAGAAACAATTCAACAACAAAAATATCAAATATCATTCGTCAAAGGGCATATTTTCATTTACTACTAAATACGCTTCAAAAACACATGATTACTTAAAGATGACTCTGTGGATGCTCACTTGAAATATTATGAATGAAGAACCATCGGGTCCCTCCTAACATAAAATTCAGGAAGTTCAAACCGCCTCCAGGTCTTAATTCTGTTTTGTGCATCAGCATCCAGCTGGTTTTCAAAATGCGTCCACGCCCACGGTGGGAGCTGCGTGGATCTGGCTGCGGAGACCTTGAGACTCATGATACTGCGGGGGAAGAGCAGACGGCCAGCGACGCCTCTGGACACAGGCTGCGTAGTGTCCCGCTACATCGCCACACGCCGGGCTGCATTCCTCACCGCATAGCACAGGCTGGGATTGAACCTTTTGTTCTTCTCCAGCAGCAGACAGCTTGGAGCTCAAGTCTCAAGCTGGATGGATGCCCTCTTTTTCATCAGCCTCCTCCTCCTCCTCCAAGCTGTCCCGACCCTCAAAGGCTTCTTGTACCACACCAGCAACTGGGAGCTTGACCGCTTCAGGATGCCTGGACTGGCCATCTAGCATGCCAAGCATTTTCCCAGTAGGCTGCTGGGTTTATGGAGAACTTTCTCCTGCTTGGGAAAATTCCAATTTTTCATCCCAGTCCAGCCCTGCCAGGACACTAATAAGCAAGAATAAGTATGAGATACTGTATAATCCAGCTATCACATGTATCAATACCATGTATAACTAATTAAGTGTATTCATTTACATTTAAACCCACTATGCATTGAGGTGTTAAAGCGGGCTCCTGCTGGGGCACCAGGTAGCACAGCTGCCTGACACCTACTGGCTCACCATCATGTAAATGTGAGACAGTCCAGCTGGAAACTGCTGACTCATTAACATTTCTTAGAATTCCACTCGGTCGAGGCAACAGAAACGGACAGATGAAAATGTCTGTGACCGGATGTGAGGCCAGGCAGAATTTGACCTCTGGGAACCAGCTACCATCGTTATCACATCAGGGGGCCACAGGGATGGAGTCCTTAATTGAAGATGCTTCCAGAACATACGGCTCTGTGTAGCTTTCTTGAAACAGGAGATTGTCAGAAATCATTTAATCAATAAACCCTGGGTTTCAAATGAGCTTTCCTTAACTATAGACGTAAGGGTCAAGGTCTTAAAAACCCAGATGGGGCCACACACTTCTATCTATTTTGACTTTGGCCACTCTAGCTAAAATCCAGCTGTATAAATGAATTACAAAACAGTTAAGCTGAAAAAAACTGAGCATGTGTGTCTGACACGAAAATAAACAGAGCCTAATGGAAACAGCATGTCAGATCCAAACAGAAGGTACCCCCAGACTGGGTGAGAAGATGCATCTTACAATTATTGTTTTTCATCTCAAGGCTGTCAAACTCAATCCTTCTTCAGGTTATCAAACTTTAGTAAATCGGAGGAAGATAAATGTAACTAGAGTCCGATAAGGTCTCGAGCCGCAGCTCAGGATCAGGACTCACTAAACACGTATGGGCTTCAAATGGGGATCCCTTTCAGGGGAGTGCTGACAGATGTATTCAGCATCAATAGTTCCTACAGGGTTTAGGTGGCCCTAATGCGCGTATGTTCCAATACTGGGAGAGACTGACATGGTTTTCAGGACAGACTGACCTGGGGTTTCTTCAGCAGCAGAGTATGTCAGCCAGGGAATGCTAGCCTGGGAATCCTCAGACAGGACAGAATGCTAGCCAGGGAATGCTAGCCTGGGATTCCTCAAACAGGACAGAACAGTAGCCAGGGAATGCTAACCTGGGAATCCTTGGACAGGACAGAATGCTAGCCAGGGAATGCTAGCCTGGGAATCCTGGGATAGGACAGAACGCTATCCAGGGAAGGCTAGCCTGGGAATCCTCAGACAGGACAGAATGCTAGGCTGGGAATCCTCGGACAGGACAGAACGCTAGCCGGGGAGGGCTAATCAGGGAATCCTCAGACAGGACAGAACGATAGCCAGGGAAGACCAGCCTGAGAATCCTCAGACAGGACAGAATGCTAGCCTGGGAATCCTCAGACAGGACAGAACGCAACCAGGGAATCCTCAGACAGAACAGAACACTAGCCAGGGAAGATCAGCCTGAGAATCCTCAGACAGGACAGAAAGCTAGCCTGGGAATGCTAGCATTTTGTCAATGCAAAGTGGTTTTAAATGTACATTTATATAGTCGATAAGTTATGCAAAACACTAGCCAGGGAATGCTAGACTGGGAATCCTTGGACAGGACAAAATGCTAAACAGAAATGGCAAGCCCGGAAACATTGGAGGGGACAGAATACTACTCTGGGAATCCCAGTCTGGGAAACCACAACGAGGACAGAGTGCTTGCCAGGAAAGGTTAGCCTGGGAATCCTCGGCAGGTACAGAGTACTATGGTTGCAGTGAAAGCTGTCACGAATAGACCTTTATCTGTGTGACTATTCCAGAGTGACACTAAAACTGAAACCTAAGATCAGAGAAATGGACAAATGAGCTAATCAGAGATCACAGGCTAATAGCTGTTTAGCGGTAACGTTCAGGTTGAAAGCAGAGGACACCGCTTGCCGCTAAAAGCGAGGAGATGTTAGCGCAGTGCCAACACGGCAGCCAACTCTTTGAAGTGGAACAGGAGACCTGTCGATGGAGAAGGCGGCCACACATGCACCCCTGCAAGCCGAGCATTTGAGTTTCAGGGATCTGGTTACAGAAGCCCATCAAGGCCTGCACTGTACACAGGGTGAAATGTACTGGAAAGTGGTAGAAAAATAATACTCTGAAGTTATACAAAAGTGGGCACGTAACAGCCACCGTGAGAATAACATCTGCTTCAGTTTCTGCTCTGTAGTAATTGGGTTTTACGCAAATACGAGCCCAGACCAAAGAGAACAAAGAACGGAAATAGACTCTGCACCTTCATTAAGTTTTCCTTTTGAACTGCCACAATTGACAACTACAGCAGAGAGAGGAAACAGGGTCTCACTTTGCGTTGAGGACTCACATCTATTAGCCTTTCAAAACAGCCAAACTCTGCAACATTATGAGAAATAATATTTCTGGTTCATCAATGGCTAGAATTAACCCGAACATCGAGGTCGAGTGTCGAGGTCTAAGATGTTCTGCTATCAAGGTCTGGTCTCTCACACCTGCAGACTCCTGCAGTGTAGTGTGGAGCAGAAACATAAGGATTCAAGGATTGATAAAAGTTGATAAAAGTTCATAGGAAAGGAATCTGTAGTAAATGCATGAGTCTGAAGTTCCCTTCCTGAGTCCATGAGCACTACACATTTTACTCAATGTGCTCTCCACAAACACAAAACTACAAAACACAAACCCCTAAATTTTCTGTGCTAGAAAAGGTAGCATGCTTGCCAGATTGGTATGCGTGGGAGTAGCGGAAGCAGCAGTCTTGGTGACTTCTGAGTAAAGGGCATAGTTTTGGTTTCATCATAGGTAGGGACCAAATCAACCCTGAACCCCTGTTCCCCTAAACATATACGATACTTCGTTAGTATTGGTAGGGACACGCCCCAGCTATCCATAGCTAAATCTGTGCCCTTGTTCAGGAATGTCATTAATGTCAAGCTCTTTTCCATGGATGGTTTGTGAGAGTCAGCATGTACGCGCATGTGTGAGCAGAGGAGGACAGGGAGAAGGCATCGTGAATCAGGCAGGCATCTGATGAAGCAGTGGTGAAACTGCTAGTGAATCTACCACAAGCCCCAATGTTGCGTGCAGGATCAAGTTGTTCCTCCTCTGGAACGAACCTTGTGTGCGAATCATTTGCGTCAAGCTCTCTTGGTTTAATGAGAGAGTAAAATGACAAAAGAGGGCCCAGTCAGCCCGGTCCTAACATGATTAACCCATCTGGCCTGGGAATAGCCCGTCTTGCTTTTAACTCAAAGCTGCAGAGGATTGTGCAATGCATGCAGGGAAATGGCAACCTTCAAAGAGGGAATCCGCCAATTAATCTTCAATTGATCGCAATAATTACAGGTGAGTGGTACAATAAGGCACAGAGGCCTTAGTCCAAACATGCAAAGTTGTTATGCTCTATTGCAAATTATTACCAGCAACATAATTACACTTTGGCCCAATTCTTACAAAATACTTTTGTAAGAGTTGTAAACCACAGAAATGGTTGTTTTGTAGTTCTGAAAATCGCGTTGCTTTTCTGAATATCTAAGCATATGGACTCACACCGTTAGTGTCCAGTGACATTTTGAAAAGTACAGGTGGAACGTGGGAACCATGACAAGTCTGACAGCCCAAAAACAGAAAATCCAGTGTCTAGGATGAGGGAGCTGAGTAGCTGAGGGAGACATCTGGTCCACAAAGAGCACGGCAAAGATGCAGAGGTAAACATCCTCGCTGCAAATGGGACAATAAGGCTCTGTAAGATACTTTGTGCAGCCCACAATCAAGCTATAGGCCCATATCACTGCAGCTAAAACATAAGCCCTCCACCTGATATATCCCTGCAAAGACACAGCTGTGTAAATAGGATACATCTGTTTGTTCACCATAAAACATAAAGAGTAAGTAGGGGAAGTAGCTCTGGATATCTTCTAAACAAACAATTACTCTGTAGAAGAAATGGGTGGTGTTTTATTCACGCAAACTGACCAGGTGGAAACAATAACTGTCTGCTACAGTCTGGGTGACTAAGCTCCGCCTGGGCCAGCGACGTCTCCTGTGTCAAGAATAACTTCATAGCTATGCAGTCCATTATTAAAGCAGTAATTGAAGTGTGTGCTATTTAGGTACATAAGTAGAATTACATGAATATTCTTTTGAATTATGGAATAATAAATCATAGCATGTAAGCACCTTCAGTGTGAAATACATTGTCAGTTCTCAGGTCTGTGGTCATAATTCCAGAAATTTCACTATAATAGACTGAACATCATCAGGAAGCTCTTTGTTTCAACACTAGTGGCAGAAGGGCAGTGTGAGGTGCAGCATGACATGGGTATGCTGAATCGAGGGTGCCTGCACAGACCACTGCGAGGGCAATATAAGGTAGTCTGAGCTAAATTTAAGTGAATCAAGATAAAGTCCATTTAGTCTAGATTACCTTAAATCCAAGAAGGTATCCAGTTAAGCAAGAAATCCTGCTTTGTGGAACATCCCCCAGTACCATCCCACATGGAGAAGCTGCTTCCTCAGCTCTGTTTACAAGCAATTGCATCCGCCCATGTTTTCAAAGCTGGGCCCATATGGGTCTGTTAATGTGATGCATAGTTCTGCATTATAAAGCTCTTTTGGGTCGAAGATTCGAGAATGTATTTGAGGGCCTCAATGTCAACCATGATTTGACTCGTCTTCGAGGATAGCAATTACTGAAAGAGACGTTGTTGGGGTGCTCTAAGGATAAGCACAGGGAAGAGCTTCAGCAGATGACCTTTCCGTCAGCAACCAGATGTACAGTTAAATTTAGTGTCTTGAGAAATCATAAATATAACTGGCCACCCCTTGTGTTTTACAGATGCCTGGATCCCAAACATCCTATACACCAGACAGATGGCTCAGGAGATCAAAGATGCAGTCTATAAAATCCGGAGAATTCTGTGAGTGGAAGCAGGTCTTCAGTGAGTCGCTGACAAACTGGCACGTACAGATGAAAATTCCCGAAACAGACCTGGAATCATGGATTTGTAATGCTGCTTTGGAGAGAGTGGGAAGCGTTTTACTTTTCTACAGAGTCTATAGGTCTAAGTTATGACAGCACGTTAAGATGTTCACAGTCTTTTTGAGGATGCCTACGGCTGTCAAAAGCAAAGAAACAAAGAAAACTAGCCTGGTAATACAAAAAAAAAAAAAATGCGATAATTTATTTATAATTGATTTAAAATTGAGTTTCTAGAAGCGCATTCCTGACATTTCCAGTAAGGCCTAGCACTAAGAAATACGTGCCCAGTGATATTTCTACTCAACGTAACATCTGCTAACCTACTAAAGGCAAGATATAATTCCTCCTGTCAGCAACCATCAACAAACTTGTTCGCATTTTTAGGCTAATTTCTAAAATTGTTACCCTTTTCAGTGCTTATGTTTATTGCATGTCGGTTTAAGCTCCCACCAAGGACTCGGTGTAACCACAGCGTAATCCTCAGATCGCATATCCAGATCATTTAATGATCACGCATGAGATTCCATCCCTTAGTATGTCGGTAATTAGCCCCTCTATTTTAAGGCACAGCCAACTAAAACATTTACTAGCAAAATGCCCGGCCAGACTGGCGCAGCCACATTTACACGGGTGCTGAAATGCACTGTCATTTTCACCAGAGTCCTCTTTTTCCATCCCTGGGCGCGACCCTGTGGGATCTTTTCAGGGTCCTGCCTGAACATAGGTTCGGATACGTGTCTGAAATACGTGCTTTCACACACCTTAGTTACGTCTTTCGGTATTGAGGTCTGTCTGCTGGTTGTCAACCAGTAGGCTCTGGAACTCTGAAATGCCCCCCCAAAGTAGCGCTCATACAAGATGGAAACCCTGTAATATTCCAGCTGCCAAAAAAAAGCATTTACTGCAGTTTTTGAACAAAAAAAGAAGTTCTCCCCAACCAAATACACACATAAACTCCAAGGGGAAGCTATGAAACTATGAGTTTCTGTGGACCTTTGACTAAACTGGCAGCCAATTCGAACTCCCTCTCCTATCATTAATTTCCCCGTAATATGATAAGACCAACTGGTTTATGAAGGCAAAAGATAAATGGGGAAGAACAACACCAAAGAGATGATAGGGATCGTTTAGCTGACACGTGGGAGGGCGGTCTTTAATGAAAACACGAGTTGCATTTCTCATTCACAATCAGGCACCCCTCACAATGGTAGCACGGTTCACCGACGGTGTGTCCTCATCTTTATAGACCAGTCAAATCAAGGGTTGGTGCTGGCTGTTCCCAAGCCCCGTTACATAACCTTTGGCTATCGTAAACACGGCAACAGCAATAAAGCTAGCGAGTGAAGGCAAAATTAAACTCTCCCGACGCTTGCCAAGTGGGAAATAGAAGCCTCTCCTAAATTGGGTCAACTTACAAGATATAACAAAGTAAACAAGCGGAATATAAAAATACAACAGCCCACTGGCCAGGTGCTACCATGTGAGGGAGCTTTGAATAAACATGTGGGCCCTCACGACTGCCACATCTGAAACTCCATCCTTTCGTGCAGCCCTGAAGTTCACATCACGCAAGTCCTGACTCCACCAAGAAGCAAAGTCCTAACAACCAGCTGTCCCAAGTGACTCCAAGCACCCATTCTTAGGGGTTCCAAAAAAGGAGGAGTGAACAGTAAGTTTTGGATCAAAGGAAACGGGGGGGATCCAGTTATGACAGCATTTGTCAGCAAGAAACAATGCTTCAGGTCCCCTTGCCCCATCTGTGGGGCAATTTAAACAGTCTGAGATGAAATGACTGAAATATTAAGCTCCTTAGCTTGCCACATCCATGCCAGTGGACCCCCGCCCCCCCCCCCCACGCAAAGAGAGGTTCCCCCCCGCAAATCCGTTAAGGTTCAGAACCAGAAATCGGCACCGACAGCTGCTTCCAATAAACAGGCCATTAATTTCCTCGACCCACACCTTCTTTCCATGGAGTGCGGAGCAGCTTGCCAAGCAACACAAGCACTCAGCCCCCCCATGCCCCTGTATCTCTGCTTGCACTTTCACTGTCCAAGGAGGTCAGCATCTATTGATTGGTGTTCAAAGGACAGAAGACAGAGAAAAGCTCCCCCTTCTGCTGGCTGTATCTCACAGGCAGGCTGTTAAAGACACATTTTCCTCAGGCCGATACCAAACATTGCTCCGGAAGGACCTTCTGAAGTGTAACTGCATTTAGCATGAGCGTCCCTAATGTCTATACCCCAATCTGTACCCTTGAACAAGAGTTTGGATGTTCAGGTCACCAAATATGACAACCCAAGAGCTTAAAGATTAAGTCACTCTGATATCAATATAAATTGAAGAGCCCCTGGTTCCAGGTGTGTTAACATGTCTCACACAACAGATTCCACACAAAATACCACAATTATTGGACAATAAACCCATGAAAGAAACAGATACTAAAAAGAGTCTTCAAAGTGAACTATAAAGCGGGGATTCTGTGCACGTGTGCAGCACCAAGCCAGCAGTAAATACACACACTGCAGCTCTGCCTACTGCACAGATTGGACCCCGTGGTTCCTCTGGACTGGGGACACTTTGGCTTGTGATTTGCTGGGGAAACAGGGATCGGTCCATGTTCGGGAAAAGGGAAGGAGCTTGAATGCACTTTGATGGCAATGCGGTGACCCCCAAAGTGAGGACAGCAAGGGGGGGTTACAACAGGCCTCCAGAAACTATTGAAGGGGGGAGAATATGGAAGGAAGGTAGAAGAGGAGAGGAAGCTGAGAAAGCCAATACAGACTCCATGATCACCTGTGACAATTATACAGTTACTGACCAGGTAACCAGGTTCAGGTTGTATATACCAATGGCAGCTAACCAGCTTTAAAAGCTGATTCAGTACCTCATTTAATTCCATTATTGTCAGATGTTATCTAAGTAAGGTGAAGGAAACTAAATTCTAGATTAATCTCACATTATTCAATGAAAACTTTTGCTTAACATGTGAAAAAAGAGAAACAAGGACATCAGCGATGTCCTGGATTTCTATGCTGCTGGAAGCAAGTCTGCGCAGTCATTTAAGATGTCTGACTGGTAAATTCTGGCCACCAGCTCTACTGTGGCCCCCCAAGTCCCACCCCCCATGTGTGGCTGCAGCAGGAGGCAAAGGCAGTTAAAGGCAGGCCACTTGCTTATGCTCCATTTCCCACGACCGGCCAGATCAAGTCAGCCGGCAGATCCCCAGAGAGAATGGACAGGTTGCGGT
This sequence comes from Mormyrus hasselquistii, assembly GCA_026779605.1. Lineage (NCBI taxonomy): Eukaryota > Metazoa > Chordata > Actinopteri > Osteoglossiformes > Mormyridae > Mormyrus > Mormyrus hasselquistii. The sequence continues at coordinate 12,657,767 of JAODKE010000001.1, forward strand.
ATGCCTCACGGGGGGCTGCGGGGGGGTCAGTTGATGACATGGCTTTAGGCCCTTTAGTGATGACACCTCCCCTCCCCGAGGTGAGGTCCACTCTGATTAACCTCAGCCATCAGGTGCCGGGACCCTGGGGGGGGAATGTGCCGCACATCATCAGGCAGGAAAACCTGGACGGTTCACCAACTCCCCCCCCCCCCCCCCCTTGGCACCTGTCCTTAGCTCTGCTGCCTCCTAACAAGACCTTGTGTTGTGGTCACCATGCCCCCTCTCCCAATGTTATTAGACAGGAAGCAAGTCTGGCCAGCAGACACCTGGATCCGGGAGACGCTCACAGCTGGGGGTCACTGGGAGGGGGGGGGGGGGGGAAAGGGGCCAAGCGCCCAGGGGGGGGGCCAACCCCGGCCGGCCCGGTTGAGGGAGGAAGGGAATAAAAAGGGGGTGGGGGAAGGGGGGCGGGGGGG
>JAODKE010000001.1:12671443-12684526 GCA_026779605.1 Mormyrus hasselquistii
GGGGGGAGGGGGGGGATCACAGAGGACATATAAAAAGCTCCATCGATCTCGGACGACATCCCCTGGTGAATTAGGACACCTGGCGGGGCGAGGAGATTTAAAGCTTTGGCAGAGGACCCTTCCGCTCCAAGCCAACCGCTTTTACGGGCCTCGGCGGGCGGAGCCATAAAGTGGCGTTCAGAAAGAGCTTATACGCTCGCGGTGGCCCCATCAGTGCACCGTCACGCACACACCTCTCCCACAATGCGTGTTCCAGGATACCGCCTGCAGCAGCTGGGGGGGCGGGGGGATTTACTGCCAGTGACATGTCAATCATGCTAATATGCAGAAACCTAGATATTTCAAGCGTTATACCAGTTTTTTTGGAGGGAAGAGACGAAAAAAAACATGTGCAACCATCAAAACAGAGTTCTCTTCCATTTTCCCCTGAGCCAAGTGTCACAATTCTCAGTTTTAAAATTTGTATAAATTTGCAAAGACTTACAACATGCACACATGGATCATATAAGCCCCTAAACCGTAAAAAGCATCACCTTATTATGTCTGGCTAAGTAGCAGGTCTAGTCGCTTGACTCTGGTCCAAAGCTGTGTTAAGATTGGCTACGAAGAATGGTCAATCTCCACCCATTGGACAGTCACGTACAGTCCACCTCTCTGCTCCTCGACCCACAGGTCCCTAGACCTACAGCTGATCTGCATTAGTTCTATGTAAACTACTGCACCATGCCACTCGGACTGGAGCTCACGACCAAGGCAGGAAAAACAGCAACCTCGCCAACGGACATCCCAGCATGCTCAGCTGCTCAATTATCTCTTGGGTTCCACGAGATCCGTAAGGCAGTTCCCGAGCACGTGAGAGCGCCTACAGGAATAACTGCTGATGAAAGCTGAGGCAGGAGGGTTTTTGGGAGGGGGGCAAAGGGAAAGACACCCGGTGCCCAATTAAGGCGTTCTCAGAGAACCGGGTAGAACTCGCTGCCAAACGGTAAACAGCAGGCTGGAGCAGGGCCGCTGCAGCCCTCTCTAATTAACGGCCCCATACTCCAGTGTTTAGGAGGGCAGGCTTTGGGAGGAGCAGCCTATAAAAGGCTTTGCAAAGAGTCAGGCTTGCTGAGGGGCATGGGAAGGCCGAAGGGCAGGCCAACAAACAGCTCGGACCCTTGCCGTCCGGATGGCATATGCTGACTGCATTACCTCTCCCCAGCCAGTGCGGCTCTGAGGATACCATTACTGTAAAACTAGTATCTGTAGTACTGTTCATACAGGGGCCTAAAATATTGCTCATTCGGGGACCTGTACTAATGCTCATTCTTGTACCTGTAGCACCCCTCATGCTGGTAGCTATAGCACCCCTCATTACAGGTGTAGTACTGTTCTTTCAGGGACCCACAGTATTCCTGATTTGGGGACCCGTACTGCCACTAACTGAAGAGCAAATTTTCAAAACGTACTCAGTTCACGAGATATGTTTTCAGGAAAATATCTGTGCAAATTTAACACAAGTTCTTTGTTGGATAACTTGAGAAATGAAGGAGTTTTGGTTCCCAATACTCTAACATATGACGAGAAAGCCTGACTTTAGGTCATTGCAGGTCTCATCTGAAAAACAACAAGCCACTCATTGTTCTGAACCTTATATAAATCAATAACTTTCTGCCTGCAAGACACCAAAAGTGAAAAAATTCCAAAAGCCAAAAGGACCCCCCTCAAAATGCCCGCCAACTCACACGGCAGGTTAATAATTGAACAGCCAACATGACGTTCTCAAGATGTTTGAGTGATAATACAGGATTGCACATTCCTATAGCTTTTTAGCCCTGCTGACAGGTATGTGTTGAATGGGGACCCACTGTCAGCGTACGAAACCTTAAAGTAAACATGTAACCACACAACGGATAAATTCCAAAATCATCACGTGCATTTCAGATCGTGTTCAGATAGCCAGAAGAGCATCGCTGAGCTGCAATGGGAACAGGGGACAAGGACGCAGCCAGCCATGAACTCTCAGCGACCTGCGGGAGCTCGCAGCAGTAATGCGATGAAATCTTCCCAGGCTTCACCCAAAACAATGCCGCTCTGTAAGTCATCAGCCTCGACTTGAAACCTGAATGCAATACAGCCTTTTTTTCCCCCTGAATAGTGGGATATGGAGGCAGTTTCTAAGAACGAAACAGTCCACGGATACAGAGACGTTCCGATTATCTCCGGTTGTGACGTTTCTCCTTCATGCCCGCTGATTGTTCTACCCTCGCTAAAAACTGCATGAGACAGCGTGACATTCACAAAGCTTTACATAAATTACCAGCACAACTGCAAAACAAACAGCAACAGGTACCAAGACACTTCAGTCTCAGCTGGAGAGTGAAAACATGATAATTAGAGGCTGTGCGTACCACGAGTGGGCGGCCGGAATCAGGGAAACGTGAGCTTCATGTAGAGGAGCAAAAATAAGGATCACAGGGGAAATAGACCATAGCATTTCAGATTCCCCAGACCTGAATGCTCGCGAAAAGGGCCACAGCACGAGGGTTTTGTGAAGTGGTTTCAACCCACTGACCACAGAGGTGATTCAGTCTAATTGTGGTCTTCACCAGCTACCTGCAACGTGCCATTCCAAATCGCATCTGAAATAAAAACCGCAATTCTCACCCCTCGAAAAGCTCCTCGCAAGCCAAAGGTGCGTCATGAGAGATTAGTAAGCTTAGACTCTGAGAGAGGTGAAACATAAATAAAGCGACAAAAAACAAACAAGAAAATAATAGTGTAGCTAAGGTGCGCGTTGGCTACAGGCGTGGGGTTCTAGAAAATTCAGTGAGGTTACTGGCAAACCTCAGATGGCTTGAATGGCCAAAAGGCATCGCATATGGAGAGTGTCAGTGCTGGGAGAGAATGGAGAGATAATACATATGTAGGGAACACAGAAAACCTCAGGAATAATGACGATAAGCAGAGGATTCCCTAAGGCTTGGATTCAGACGCTGGTCACTAGGTCCGCTGGTCGGTTTCGTTCGGGGAGTGCCAGTGGCGGACAGCGGGTTTGGCTGCAATGGGCTGGGGGCCTTGCCAGGCCGTCATACCTCTGAACCTAATGCACACCAGAGCCAGAACCCCCCCCCCCCCCCAAAGGGGAAGGGGGGGGGGGGTGGGTTAAGTTATAAAGCAGAGGGAAAGGAGACACCCTGGCCGGGACTCCCTGCGTTTGCACACCGCGGGACACACATGCTCATTATGGCGAGGGCGCATACTTAGAACCGGACACGCCGACAAATTACTGCGGTGAAGAGACGCCAAGGGAACAGGCTGTACGCCGCGTCCCCGTCCGACCCAAAATTCTCACACCAAGCGCAGGTCAGCATTCACCACGGCTAACCTGACTTTGAACTGAATCTTTACAGATTTTCACCCCAGCTGGGGAACTGCTGTTGTACCCAAATGATCAGCCCTAATAATACGCTGAAACTGAAATTGAATGAGTCATTCAGCCAATAAAATTAAGCACTACAGGTTAAACAGAACTTACCGAACCCAGAACCTTGCAATACCCCCGAAGTTTGCAGATGACTCCAAAGCAGAGGTACTCTACTACAACGGTTCAAAAATTCTGGCTCGCCAGGTCTGCTTTTGCATGAGCCGGTACGGTAACCCCGAGCCAATCCTGCCACACACCGAGGGAGGGGGGCAATTTATGCAAGACGTACAAAACAAGCCCTACGAGCAGTCAGGCGGATGAGAATCGAATGTCACGCGGAGTTGATCTCACGGGCGATATCTCACGGGGTTGGAGCGACACAAACAGGTTCCTCCGCAGCAGACGGGCCTTGCAAACAATGCCACTTGTGAGAGGTGTGAGCGTGTGTGTAAATCCGCAGCGGATTCCTTAACACAGACGTGGAGCAGGAAAAATAACCACTCCAACCCCCCAGCGCGGAAATTAACCACAAATATATCAGGCTTATTTTAAACCAACTGTTAATGTTGGCTCTTTGCTTTGCGGTCACTCTCTTCAGAAGGGGATTTAAAAATTGGTCTAAATTCATTGGAAAATTGGGAAAATGGGGCAAAACAGTGACTCAGCAGGAAGCACTACGGCCTTCACACCTCCAGGGTTACGAGTTCAATTCATGTCCCGCGGGCTGTATGTATAGAATTCACACGTGTGTCCCGAGGTTGTGATGCATGGGTGACGAGTCTTTAGAGGCTCATCAGGGGCACATTCTAACAGAAGACCACACACAGGCAGGAAGCGAAATCGAGAACCGCTGTGATCGGGTCACTGTGTCACCTGCGGGAGGCAGAACTCTAGGCTGTGGCTTGTAAGACTCATGGGAGACACGGAGCCAGAAAGGACGCACACATCCCTCTGCTGCCTCAAGCTTCGAAAGGCTCGGCGACAGCATGAAATACATTTCAATTGTCTCATTTAGCAGATGCTTTTATCCAAAGCATACATTAGAGAACGCAGGGTCAGCCAGTTCCTAGAGCAGTCGAGGGTTAAGGGCCTCGCTCAGGGACCCAATAGTGAAATCACTCTGCTGAGCCTGGGATTCAAAGCAGCAACCTTCCGATCAGCAACACAGCAGCCTAACCTGCTAAGCCACATACCACCTTCTGGAACCAAGATAAAGCAGAGCGGAACAGTGCATCCAAGCCATCGGCAAACTGTGCAGTCGCTTGGAACTATGCAGTTAGGAAGCAGGCGCACATTCACAGCGTGACAGTAGGCGGCATCGCCAACATGCCAAGCCCGAGTAGCTATTATCTTATTCCCCACGGGCTCCCCACGTTCCTGTGCCAAGACGGTGGCGGTTTATACTCTCCTCGCCACGCTGCCGAATCCCCTCCCCGCTAACCCGGCGGTCCGACTCGCCCCACATTACAGCACTAATGACACTCCATTAGGAGCCTCCTGCTAGTGCTACAGCTAAACCCTCACAGATGTGGGCCTCCCCGCTACAGCCAGAACTCGAACCGGAGCCACTGCAGCTAAGTGGATTTGCCTGGTCCCAGTTTTACCATAACGAGGCGATTACGGCGTGCCTCCCGTGTACGTCAGCCCGGCATTAAAGCGGCAGGCGAACGGGAGGGGCTCAGCTCGTCACGGCGGTCAAAAGGCACGGATGCCCGGCGAGGGTCTTGTGGTGCTTCCTGCTCGCGTTAGCTGCGGGCGCTAACCCGCCAGTCGTCCCATCCGTCTCTTTTTCACTCCATAAAGTGCACATTAACATCTCTGCCCTCCCGGTAGTGGTGACTCACTCTAAATATAGGCGGGGAATTAAATCGAAGGATTTTCCCTGCCAAAGCTTTGGATCTCCACCCAACAGAACAACAGGGCTGAAAACAGCTCTCTTCTTCCAGGCTGCGGTGTTTTTGCCATCTCTGTTATTATTACCGCTGAACCGCCTCCCAAAAACCAAAGAAAGAATGGTTTCGAATGGCGTTCCTTTGTCTCGAGAATTTTAATGACCTCACAGGAATCAAAACTGTGACTCTCGGTGGTGAACACAAGGTGAAAAGGACTTTGAGTAACTTTGAGTCTTTAAACCAACGATCAGACCTGACACCAGGACTTACAGACCTTACAGTAAACTGGGTGGTGCCACTTCGTGGAAGGCAACATCTAACCACCCGTGGGATCTCATTTTAAAAATGCCCATGAAATCAGCTCATGTTGCTTCTCGGAAAACACCAGCAAATCCTCCCCAAGCTGGTTTATTTGCAGAGTGATAACTTCCCTGCCACCCAAACTTGCTGAAGCTGTGCATGAATTCAAGTGTGCTCTGGTATGTTTTCTGGATTCGTAACTCCAACTGTGTATCTTATACCCATTAAATCATGGAACACATCAAACACATAATGTATGCGCATATCTGCCAGATGTGTGTCATTCCATTTCGTGGAAGGTAATACACACATCCCACCTTAGCCATATTGATTTCAGGAAGGCGGATGAGATTTGTTGACTGTGGGGTGCTTGCAGTAAAATTTGTGGACTATGGCTAGAGCATGGGTGGACAATCTTGTCCTTAAAGGGCCGGTGTGTATGTAGGTTTTTGGGACCTTTATGTCTGCTGTTCAAAACCAGGTGTGAGGTCTCTTCAGCCAATCAGTCTAATTTGTAATCCAATTAGGGAGTTTCAGTGAAATCCAAAAAGGGCCGTTGTGTATGCAGGTTAAGACTGCCCACCCCAGGGCTAGAGAATGACAGTAAAATTTGTAGGCCAACTGGGCCAGTCTTCTTGCTTGTCCATTTTGCCATCTCTGATTAGTGGAAGGACAGATTCCTAGGACATTGTGCACCATTCACGGGTGTCAGGGAGCTGCCGTCAGCTGGCGGGATGTCTGGTAATCAGCTTTATTGTGAATTCATTATTTGTCTCAATAGGTACGATGGGCTAAATTAAGACAGAGCTTACAGAGAAACAGAGAAAATATTGCAGAAATGTTATCAGAGCTTGAGGCCTGCAGGGAAAAAGACTTAAACATCCGGAGAACTGGGCTTCCTTCAACTGATGCTCAACTGACACTCTTCACAAGCCTTGAGGCCTGCCTCTAGACAGCAGGACTTAAAATCCAGCCTCTACATAAAACGGGATCCTTTCATTCATAAACTTTATGATAATGAGGTCTCCGGGAGCCACGCCCACTCACAGTTCTGGCCCATCTCTATCCTTTGTCCACTCGGTTGGGCCTGTTAAAATCATGTCGTTAAACTCCACATGGGAAACGGGCAGCAAGCAGCTAGCTTCCACGCGGAAACACGATAGCCACTTGTTTTTTTTGGATTTTCCTCATCTGTGGTTCACGTTACCCTCAGGAACAATATAGAAACAAACAGGAAAGATATAATGAAAGAGTAGTGTGGTGGGAAGGTTTACCCAGTGATCCAGAGCCCAGGGAGGAAAGCCTGCTATAGAGTGATTGTACAGCACGGGGGCTGTAAGTGGAACACGGGTCAGTGGGCTACCCGTGTGGGGAGAAATGCATTGTGGGACTGCTCACTTTGGATGGGGGAGGGGGGTGTGTAAATTATGGAGAGAGAGAAGCAGGCCACGTTCTCCCTGGGGAGGGCTACTGTCTGAGAGGGTGGGGGGAGGGGTCAGCTGGGGATGGAGCGGGTCTCGCAGAGCATACAGTTGCATATAGGCTGAGGCAGCAACAGCAACGCAGCCGCAGAGATCACAAATCCACCCGCTGGACTGTTACAATGGCGCAGCCTTAAATGACATCATCACAGTTGCTGAGGTCTGCTTTTTTCAAAGAGCCCCCACTCCCCCCGCGGGCTTGGGGTCAGCGAGGACGGCGAGCCGGAAGGCAGGACGAGGCACACCAATTAGGGGATCACGGAGCCTCAAAAGCGGCGCTGATATGCGTGACCAACTCGCCACACATGTTGGCGGCGAGCCGTCGCGAGTCCTGGCGTGCCGCCGCCCCACAATCTGCCGGCTTCCTGCGGCCCGTGAGAACATCCCGAGGATGTAAATCTAGCCGACACTCCGATGGACTTGCGGGTCCTAAGCAGAACCGGACACGCCGACATATCAGCGAATCGGAATTCATACGTTCAGCTCGACGCAAACTTAGCGGCTTAGTCTGAAAAGAACAGAATGACAAAAACGATCTGTCATCTGATATGAGAGACGATTACAAAGCATACTCATTTCTGCCAACCCCAGAATTTGGAGCAAACTGAATCTGGACACAGATACGTGTGTGTATAAGACATTAATACAGCTAAATTGTGCTCTCTGATAGCATGGTTGACTCCCAGCAAATAGCATCTCTAAACTACATGCTGCCAGATACTCAGTCTGTAGAGAGACACTGACAACTCAGGCTAATTTAGTTAATTATCCCACAGGCTCTAAAACGTCACCGCGACCAAAGAAATGGTTTCGAAAACATTTCGGTCATATGCATGGCTACGTTTTGTTTTATGAATGTTCATTTAAGGCAGAAAAAAACACAACCTTGATTATGCTTTGAAAAAGGACACATTTCCCGGTATTTTACCTATATTTTAAAAAGAATCCTGATAAACGAAGCCGTGCATCTGTAGGTCAGAATGACGCTCAGCGGGCTTTTATTTTGTCATGAATAATTACATGGAGAGCATGTTGTGGGGGACAATGATGGAAAACAGTTCTATTCTGTTTTTCCGGACACCAGGCAGCGAGATACCCCAGAACATGAATAGTATCTGTGTCTCCTGGTCGTTTATTTAGAAAAAGAGAAAGAGACAGGCCCTTCAGATAAACTGGGAGGCTACCATTCCCAGCACTGTAGCGTCTGGGCCAAAAAGGGGAACACTGGCAAAGCAACAACAAGCAAGACGCAGCGAAGCTTGGCGACAAAGGTACCCGATTTTTGGGGGGCCAAGAATGGCAGCGCTTCCTTCTGCCTCGCTTGTGAGACGGAGATGCCAGTGGGGCGGGGCGGGGCTGTCCCTTGATTCTGATTCCCAGCCCAGGCCGTTAAGCATCCTCAGGCTACCCGGGGGCAGCTTACCAAGGCACACCGCTCAAAAACGCTGCGTACCCATTCGATTACCCGTTTCTGGCTTTCAGAGTTTCGGTCTAACTTCTCTGCGGCTTCACACGAGGAGGCCGGCAGATGGTGCCTCCTATTGGCTTGCAGATTGATGTCAGGAACCAACAGAAGTGGACATATCAGGTCCAGAAAGTAAAAATCCAAACCAGGTTTTTGTTTCAACCGAACAGCTGAATACTCTGTGACAGTGACGCTGTATACTCAACTTGTCGGTTGAAACAAAATCTGTTTGGATTTTTACTTTCTGGATCTGGAAATGTCCACCTCAGGGAAGCAACAGCTGGTTGACATTGAGTCGCATCCCCCAATACTCCTCTTCAAGCAGCCCTGCATCCCATGTGTGCAAAGAGCATGCTGATGTGCCCTATCTTCAATGTGTCACACGTGATATTACATTATCCGAACTAGATGGGGACGGCACTCTATTACAGAAAAGGTAAACATACATTTGGTTCAAGGGCCTAGAAGGATGTAAGCAAGCCAGCACTGGCAGGCACATGGTGGGCAGGCCTGCGCAGTCATACGTTTCATCCAGACAGCTCTGAAGGGGAATCGCAGTGCAGAAAGATGGCGACATAATTGGTTTCATGCCTCGCAGCTCCTCAGACACGGGTCAGGACGCCCTCTGTAATTATCCACGAGTCCGTCAGGCTGGATGCTGTGTTTCCCTCACGGCAAACACCTCCCAAGTGGGGCTCAAGTCCTGCTGTTCAGCCAATCTGGTCCTTTTGTGACGAGCTGGACATTGGACCAATTCCTCATCTAAGTTACCTCTCTATCAATACCCTGGATCCACTCCCCAGGTGAGACACCCACAAAGGGTTGATTTCTCTCTCTCTCTCTCTCTCTCTCTCTCTCTCTCTCTCTCCCCATCTCTCTATGAAAACCCACAGACTCCACTCAGACTCACAGAAGCGCCCTGGAGGTGCCCTGCTCTGATTGGTTCCCCATGCACGCCCACCCCACTAACACAGAAGGTGGTCCAGCTGGTTCCCTACCTCTGAGTTTGGCTCTGGTCCCCACAGCAGCTAGCGCTGAAATGATCACGGTTCATAGGTTTTCATATTCAGTTTTAAAAAGCCAACACTCCACTGCATTCCCACATGCAAAACAGCCATAACCAGATTTAATCAAATGCTGGATTTTTTAGAGAAAGTAACATACTGCTCACCCCTTCATAATCCATACAACAGATGATATGTTAAGTTAAAGGACAACTTTGCTACAAGACAAATCAAACACTGTGATTTTTTCTACAGAAACAGCATGAAAAACAGCCCACCCTTTGTTTTGGAGTGGTGGCTGTGAGGCTAGGAATCTGTGCCAACAACTGGAAGGTTGCTTGTTCAAATCCCATGAATGCCCAGGGTAATTCTACTCCATCGGGCCCTTGAGCAAGGCCCTTATCCTGTAATTGCTTCATCCTGGGTATGACGTTAATCTACATCCAGCTCTATAAGGAGGTCCTCCAACTTTCAGGGAAAAACTTGGGGGTTGGCGGCAGGATTGGCATTCCAGTCACTTGAAAAAACTCACACTGGTCCATTCGGACAGGAGTGGTGCTGAGGTATCACCCGCCACATAGGTGGATTCAGGTTCTCACCCCTGAGGTGGTTTGTCATGTGATGGGTGCAGATGGGTGCCACACTGTATCAGTGCATGCTCCTTATATCTCTCTCTTTTTCAAAGAGCATCTTACTACTTAATTACTTGGTGTAGATTTACATTCAAACCCAGGCCCTATGCCTCTTCTCCTCCCCCTCTATCGCTCAATCCATTCTTCTCTCCATTTTCCCTCCATATCTCTTCATCCCCCTGCATGACTCTTTCTCTGCTCAATCTCTCTCTATCCCCCTTCATCTCTCTCCACCCCTGCCTTCCATCTTTCTCTCCATCCCCCTTCCATCTCTCCCTCCCCTTCCTTGTGCTGCTTGCCCATGTGGCTCCCTGGTTGCTTTGAGACAGCAGACACCGTGGCTGATGGTGAGCATAGATCATATCCAGCCACCTCATCTTGGCCCTTTCGTCCGCTACCTCAACCAGGGGATGGGAGGAGATGGCCAACTGGAGTTCGAGGGGGATGCCTCGAAAAGCAGACGCACCCCCATTATTAAGGCCCAGTACATGCACTGAAACGAGATTTGGCTCCTTCGAGGAATCTGCCCAAGTGATGCCCAACCCTCTGGCACGTCCCTCCATCTCTCACATTCCCATTTCCCCCTGCTCCACCTCCCCCCCTCTCAGATGTCCAGACACCATCCCACCTCCAAGAGCAATTGAGTCGTCTACCCTGATAGGACAGCACTATAGGCAACGCATGGTGTCCGAACTCATAGACCGCAAAACAGGGGGGTTTACCCATGGCTCATGGGCAGATGGGGTGGGATGGGAGGAGAGAGCGATCGGATCCGGCATCCAGCCCCCGTCAAGCCTTCCGTCTGGCCAATGATTGAGCGTCCACAGCTCTGCCCAAGCAGCCCCATCGGTCGTCCGTGAGATGAACCTAGCAGCACGCCACCGCAGGCCCCAAACCACGGCAAAGCGCACAGCTCCAACAGGCAGACGGCATCACACTGGAAGCCGGGCAGCCGACAGCCGGGCAACCTCGCCTGTGGGCGACCGGCCTAGCTGTGAAACTCGGAAGCAATTAAACCGGCGTCTCGCCACCACGACAGGCCGACGTGCCGATGGCAGGGGGCGCACGCAGGGCAGGACTGCCACCCGCCGTTTTATTGCCTTGGGCTGACAGGTTAATAAACAAGTGAGGACGGGTCATTTTTGTGGGGGGGTGCGATAAGAGCTGACAGGAATGCGTGATGCAGTGCCCCCCCACTCCTGCATTCTCATACTGTACATGTTTTGGTTTGTCTGTTTATGCAACTACAGGTATCAGCTTACAACCATTGAGGTGTGAAAATTTATGTATAAAATGCACATAATGCCACCCCATCCCCCCCCCACGCCCCCCTCACTGTGTGTGTGTTCTCCATGCGCCCAAAACCTGCACTTAGGTGCACTGCCATCTCTGAACTGCCCTTAGTGCACACTTGTGTTTTTTTTTTTTTTTTTTTTTAACCTTCTAGGGTCCCCACAATACAAACTGTGACTGCAATCTGAAACTGCAGCCGAAATTAGCCAAAAGTCTTGTATTGTGATTGATACATATGATTCAAATTAGGGTTGAGTAATGGTTAATGTCAGATTATAGTTATGCCCATAGAAATGAATGGAGAGTCCACTCAATAATAGGAATATATGAACTCCATCTATGGTTGTGTGTGTGTGTGTGTGTGTGTGTGTGTGTCTGTGTGTCAGTGTGCGTGGATTATTTTTATATTACATTGGGGGGGACGTTTGGTCCACGCAATATAATAAAAACCTGCATGATGTTACGGGGACCATTTTCCAAGTCCCCACAAAGAATGCAATCAAAGAGCTAAAAATGCTAAAAGTCTCATATTTTGTTTGGTTACTTATGGTTAAGGTACGGGGCTGGGTGGTGGTTAGGGTCATCATGTTTTCCCAATGGAAATGAATGGAGAGTCCCCACAAAGATCACTTACAAACCTGTGTGTGTGTGTGTGTGTGTGTGTGTGTGTGTGTGTGTGTGTGTGTGCACGCGCGTGTGTCCCGTGACCGACTGGCACTCAGTTCACCGAACAATCTGGAACCTGCCAGATCACATGGGGCACCACTGCAGAGGAACCACTGAAACACGAGTTCAAGGTTTTCTGACAGCTTGTCTGTCTTTCTCTATCATGAGGTGTATTGTAGGGATTTAAGACACTATCTCACAATCCCTAAAATCACAGAGAAAAAAATTAAATGCAATTAATTGCAAACATCTCAGTACTTCACATTGAAACATTTATATCATTTATATACACATTCTCTCTGTCTTCATCTCACATATATATCTTATGAGAATCTTTATCTTTATTAAATACCAAGAAAAATGTCAAAGCATGTCAAAGAAAAGCCTAATTATTTTGTTGGAGGGGGAAAAAACATTTTCATTGTTTCCTATACGAAAAAACGTTGCTGACCTACTCATGTTACTCAGAAGGTGCGAATACCCTCCCAATGAGCAGAATCTGTGTGGTACTTTCTGAACATGCTTCATTTAACAATGAGAAGTGCCTCTGGGCCGCGCCACTCCAGTTACAGTGTGGGGGGAGGAGGGTGGGGCACTGCCTTGATTGTCTTGATCCTTCAGGGAACGATTCCCCCCTGAGCAAACATGGCGTAATGGCTCATTTAGTGTGACACCTGAGATGGGCGCCTCGGAGCACAGGCGACAGAGGAAGGCCCGGCGTTCTCCGTGAGAAGCAAATGTTGAGGATTAAATGTCGAGCCTTGGCACTGAAGCCACACCTGTGTAGACGCAGGCCAATTTTGCCCTACGAGGGCCGTGTTATGGATGTGTGTGGGGGGGGGGGGGGGGGGCACGCGATAAACCCGCTTCAAATTGTAAACAACACTCTGGTTGACTATAAAAGACCTCCGCTTCCCGAAATTCAACGGAAGGAATTAAGA
>JAODKE010000001.1:12686571-12708926 GCA_026779605.1 Mormyrus hasselquistii
TGTGTCAGAGTATACCACGCATCATTACCAAAGATAGCGGTGTGTCAGAGTATACCACACATCATTACCGAAGATAGCGGTGTGTCAGAGTATACCACGCATCATTACCAAAGATAGCGGTGTGTCAGAGTATACCACACATCATTACCAAAGATAGCAATGTGTCAGAGTATACCATGCATCATTACCGAAGATAGTGATGTGTTAGAGTATACCACACATCATCACCAAAGATAGCGGTGTGTTAGAGTATAACAGAGAATTATTATGTGTTAGAGTATATCATGCATCATAGCAGAGAATGCCTATGTGTTTTAGTATACCATGCATCATTACAGACAATGGAAATGTGTTAGAGTAGACCATGCAACATTACAGAGAATGGCAATATGTTAGAATATACCATGCATCAATACAGAGAATAGCTATGTGTTAGAGTATACCACACATTATTAGAGAGAATATCTATGTGTTAGAATATACCATACATTTTTACCAAGAATAGTGAATTGTTAGACTATACCATGCATCGTCACCAAAGACAGGAATGTGTTAGAGTTTACCATGCATCATTACCAAGAATAACAATGTGTTACAATGTGTTGTCTGTAATGATGTTACAGTATATCATGCAGCATCACCAATGACAGCAATAAGTAAATCATATTGGGTATAATCATCTAGGTTAGCAACGTGTTAGAGCATTAGTGTGAGAGAAAAATCTGTCAGGAAACAGGACAGAAATTGTCAGGAAACAGTAGGAAGCAAAACTGTCAATAACGTGGCCTGATGGTTGTTGATTCAAGCCTAAGACAGACACCTTCTACAGTAATTAACCCAAACTGGTGCAGTACAAGATCCAGGCGTAAACATGTGCAAAAAAAATTATTCCCAATACCTGAACGCTTCAGTTTCAATGAAATAGAAGACAAAGTCTCACAAGTTTACACAGCAATGCCATGTGCAATTGTAATTTAAAAATACTGCAGTTTCTAAGAAAATCAGTCAGATATCAATGCTTTAGAGTTAACAGTGAAACAGTGCTTCAGAATTAACAGTGAAACAGGTCCATATCGATGTGTCATGGCACGGCAAGCACAAGATAAAAGCATGAGCAGAAAAATAAATAGATAAATAAGAAATAATAGACTATTCTTAAGCATTCTTGACTGACTAGTGAACTCAATGTCACGGAATCGCCCCCCCTCCCCCCAAGCATGCAAAACAGGATGTGTGTTCAGGGTGATGGGATAAAGATCTCCGGTAACAAACAGGGCAGGGACAGCAATGACAGGACAAAGCCACCTACTAGACAAACAAACTGAATTAAACAGGGCCACACCCCTGCGAAAAAGCACAGCGAGAGGATTTTAGTAAATCCTTTGACAGCATGTGTGTTACATGACAAGGCACTCGCACAGGCGATGTGTGAAATGGCACTTAAACCCTGAACAACACCATGTGAAAACAACTGCTTTTACGTAAAAACATTGCAGGGATGCCTTGTCTTATACCTGGCAGCTTAAGGTGGCGGGCTTTCGACACACACAGACGTTTTTAATGACCAGACAGCTACCCCAGCTCGCTGCTCCCTCCAAAACCAGGTTTTCATAACAGCAGGAAAGCCTAGTACATTTCACCCAATCGTATCGCACAGGCTTAAGTTCAAAAGTCATTCCACTCACCAAAAAAATTAAAAAAAAAAATCCACGCAGAAACCGCGAGAGCCGCGGAGTGCTGGGGAGGCTACCCGCTCGCGTTTGTGCGGCGGTTATGCAGCGGCCCTGGCGTCGGCCATGCCTCCACTTTCCAGTACATCTCCTGTAATGATCATCTGAGGCGGGAGCTTTCATCCCCAGCCAAGCAGCCCGGAGATCCAGCGATGCTGCGTAAAGCTCACAGACCAACATCATAGCCAATCCAGTTGTGGTTTTTATAACCAGAGCCAGAGCAGCGTTTCACAACTGCGCTGACATTTCTGCAAATTAAGTGATGCCGACTTAATGGAAGCTTATTATTAACGGCAATTTCAGGAGTTTTTTTTAAATGGATCGCAGGAACATTTGGCCATCTATCCATCTTCCAACCGCTGAACGTAGTCAAGGCCACGGGGGGCCTGGAGTCTATCCCAGGCAGTACAGGGAAGCAGGCTGGGGTCCACCCTGCACATAATGGGCCGCAGAAACAGTTCTATGAATTATTTTAACACATCCTTAAGCAACATCTACAGATATGGTGGTGTGGTAAAAAAACAACAACAATGGTGCTCAATTATCCTAATTGGTTTGACAGAATTAACAAGACAAAGGCGACTTGTTTTGCAGTAATAGAAAGTTGCAGTCATTATGCAAAAATTGCAATAAAAAAATCCTATTAAAACAACTGACTCTCTCAAAATGAGACGGGAGCAAAAAATAATGTTCAGAAGGCTAATCCTGAAAATGGCAGAGAGACAGCTGAGATTTTTTGGTTTCAAGATTAACTGGGTGGGTTAGATTCGACTCTAAAAACGGGCGCTAAGCAGTAACAACATGCAGTGATTTAGTGTAGCGCATTTCTAGCTGCAAACAAACATGCATCTTTTCTGGTTGTGAAAGAGCCACATTAAAATTGCTGGCAGAGGAGCATGCAGGCTCTGCACAGGTCCCTGACCTGCCCTGACACGGGAACCTCGAATCCTATTTATCGTCACCCACTCGGGGAAAAAAAATTAAAAAACAACTGTGATACAGCAGACTGGCATCCCTGGTTTCATTCACAGGTCAGATAGCACCTACTGGATGTGGAGTCCGCAGACCATAACAAACAACTCCTTGTTTAATTAGAGAAATCTCATTTCCATAAACAAGCAGTAGCGGGTGACTGATTGACTAAAGCAAATCACAGGTCATGTGTCTACCAGGAGGGTTAACTCTAAATGCCATATTAGGGCATTGTCAAATTATCTTGCAATAAAACACCAGCAGAGCATCAAACTCTTCTGAGTTACAGGCACTGGAGCATTTACCACTGAAGTCACTGTCGCATACAGCAGCAAGTTTGGGCGATCAGCCAGCTTCTATACCATTGAAACAATTCATCTTTACTTCAGAGTCTGGCCGAGAATGGCATTTCTGTGACATTAAACCACTAAATGATGCACGCTGTCATGCTCAATTCAGGTTCTGTGATAAGAGGGATGACAGGGTAGCCTGAACATCCCAGCACAGGTCAGAGACAAGTGCCACGCCTATCATCATCAACCTGCAGGAAGTAACCTGTTTTAACCCAACAAAGCGGCGTCCCTACAGATGAGACACCCTGACCAAACCCACCAGTAGGCCTGACGCCCACCGCGTTTCCCCAGGTGACCTTCTGCCATTTGTCTCACTTGCTGGAACCAAAACAACCATCTCATGCCTCCTCCCCTCCCACCCCAGTGTTATTTTAACCCCAAATAAACTCTCTGATGTTTTCTGGTGTCCCTGTGCCATGAGGATCGACCTGCCACCTGACCAGAGCCGGCCACTGCAGTCAGAAAAGCGACACAGATTCAGAAATCTTACAGGAAGACTCCGGGTCACGGAAACAGGGGCTCCCACGGATACTCGAGATCAATCCGTCAGGGAAACCAGCTTAGACAGCACAGCGGGAAACCAAATTGGATTCTGGGTAGCGGAGAGTGCACGTTAGCCAACACGCGCGCAACGGGAAGCGGCTGTCCGCTTTCACTGCGGAGCACGAGCTGCTGTAACACCAAAAAAGGTTTGTTAACAAGCCAACAGACGTTTACACCAGAAACCTGCCTTTTGCCATGGTCAGTAAACATTAACAGACTTTAAAAGATTTTCTGAAATCTTGTAATGCAAAGGCTAAAGGCTTGATGACTATTTCAGCATGTGAAATCCCAGACATACGGCATTTGGACTGTTATGCTTCTTCACACTGTAGTCTATCAGCACATGCCTAGAGATTAAAGCCAGCTTCATCAACAGCTTCATTATCTCTCTGCAGGAACATCTCAGAAGGAAAACAGAACACACATGTGACTGTATTTAACAATGTCGGAGTTTGCCAAATAGAACAAAGGCCTTCAATAATGTAGGAGTCGTAAATCTTAAAACATAAACACACATGACATTCGCAGGCTGGTTGTGCATATATCAACGCCTGCAAAATAAAAACACCCCTTTGTTATATCAATTCAACCTCCAGCAATGTACTGTCAGCTCTGAATTGGAATTTATTTGAAACTTACTGAAATTTACCTTTAACTAGCAGTAGAGCATAAATACAATAAGTGCAGTCGTATTACAGTCGTTTTAGCCAATGAGTCTTGCTTAGTGCTCAACCAATCAGAGACCAGTAGAGTGGTGCAGAAGAAGAGGCAAAGGGCTGCTTGGTTGTGGGGGAGTCCGATGACCCAGGCCAGGCTGTTCCAGCCATATCTGCCACATCGCCCTCACATCACCACATCCGTTTACTGTAAGTACAGGCTTCAGCATGTATCGGAAAAATGTGAATGGGCCCCCATGGGGGATGAAAAGAAAGTTAATTGGCATTATCTTCATGCTACTTTTCTTGCTCTCTGATCACAGTCCATATCCTACACAGTTCGTGTGTTTGGAACAGAAAGGCTTTATGATCGGGACCCAGCAGTCGCTGAGCAGCCGGCTGACCTTCAGCGTGGGGCCACGACATGCTAACAAACCGCATAATGTCATCCCAGGTTATCTCGGGACCCAGGCCATGGCTATTCGCGATGCTCAGCAAGGCATGGAAATGCGTCTCCACGGCAACTTGGGAAAGTGGTCACCTCAGTCAAACACGAAGCTCGATGAAAGCGGCCGTTTTTGACCTCACGTAAGCAGGTGAAACAGTCCTGCCCTATAATTTCATTAAGTCATTTATGTGGCATGTTGGTATTCATAATTATAGCAATAAATCTGCGCATAATTACTCACGGGCAGAACAGCACATTCCAATAAAATGTGAATCTCCATGAAGGCAGCACAGTGACTCAGGGGGCAGCACATTCACACCACTTGTGCGGGGGTTCTAATCCCGCTTCCACTCTGTGTATCGCGGGGATGTCCTCAAAATTCTTCCTACAGACTGAGAAGGTGAACTGGTGTTTCTCATTTGCTTGTATTGTGCCTGTATGTGTCCTGCAATGGACTGGAATCCCATCCAAGGTGTACCTTTGCCTTTTGCCCTCTGCTGGCCACAACAGGCCCCAACACCTCCCTCCTGACTTAGCAAGAATATATAAAATGTTCTTAATTTGTAGTGATTCTCCACATGGGAAGATCTGGCAAATAAGCAGATAAAAAAATCTGGCAGATAATCTTTTGTGGATGTTAGATATGACAGCTGCTCTGTGCCCATAATGGAGGCTTTTCTCTCTCTCAATCTCTTCTCATTTTTTTTTTGTTACTTTTCAGCATCGCAAACACATGGTGGCCAGTTCATAATAAGGAACAAAAGGAGCTGGTAAGTTGTGCATCTGTTGTGGGTTTGGCAGAAGACCGAGGACGGCCTCAAAGAAAACTCCGGCCTTTTATGGGAGCCGTTAAACGACCGCGTTGGGCGCTGGCAGCACCGTCTGGGCAAACAGAAACTGCTGGCTAAACGCATCCATACTGAATGGAAATTTACACACTGCTAGAGGCAGGACCGGGAGGCTACTGTCTACTGATGCAGCACTCCGACCCAGTCTGAAGAGTATTAAGTTAAAAGCTTCCCGGGTGAATTAAAAACACCATAAAAAGTCAAATATGTCAAAATGACTATTGCAGTCTCCTTCACTGTTCCTTTCTAAACAACACAATAGTCTCAACTAGCCGTGAGATCCTTCTTCGCCATAATTGAAAGAGGAAGCACAGTCAAAAGGAGCTCTATCTGATGTTGAGGTCGGTTGTCCTATAGATCACACTGAGCTCCCGGGTAGAGAGAATTACAGGACCTGTGATATATATTAGGTAGACAATCATATCCTCCTCAACACATTACAGATTCAGGTCTGGATAGTGGACACCCAATCAAATCTTCTGTTGCATTACAGATGTTGGCTTGGACAGCAGGTGCCCAATCAGATCCTCAAATACATTACAGATGTCAGTCTGGATAGAGGAGGTCCAACCCAAATGTAATATAAAGCTTTTTTTCCCCACAAGCTCCCAATAAAATGAGGGTGTAATGCCTCTCTGTGTGTGCTCTACAGGTCACTACAGTTTAAATATTCACACCGCGCGGTGACAAAGAGAAACGTGGTTAATTCACTCTGACATGCAGACAGACTCATGAGCTCGAGATTCATGACTCTGCACCATAGCTCCTCCCACCACATTAACTGAGGGATTATGACAGACCGTTTCTGGCGTCTCCCTCAGGGTCTGCAGTGTTTCACGTCCTCCAGTCTGTTCCCTGACATCAGCCGCAGGCATCATCCATTCTCAGGCTAAACAGATTATTTAATAACACTTTGGTCTGATTACTGTTGAGGTGCCATATCTAACTGTAAAAAAAAAAAAGAAAAACTGTCAAGGTTACTCGAGTCCCTTGGGGAACTAAGGCCAGTCGGGGCCACACCTTTGCTGGGCGGCTTATAAATCTAATCAACCATCTCAATACAGTGACTGGACCTCTGTCAGCATCGACCCACACTGACCCCCCGAAATGACGCTCATGTTTGTAAGATGTGCAGAAAAGGGGATTTCCTGAGGGAGGGGTCACTTTAATTTAAGAGGAGTAAGGCGTCAGCAGAAGGCGCTCAGCACATTCCTCTCCTGCCAGACAAAGGTACAATCCCCCGACCCCGTACCCATGACAACCCATCAATCTGTTTTTTTATCTATTTGCTCCTCATTATGGTCCTAGATTCCAATATATTTAGGTGGCAGCAGCAATTTGGCTGTTGTGATTTCATCTATCTCCCCATTGCCCAAATTCCTTAGTGATTTATGCGTAAGCCCCGCCTCCCCCCCCTTCCCATATTCCCATACATAGTTCTCACTCAAAGATAGATAGATTAGAACGGCGTGTACACCAATAAAAGTTCACACATTCAAAAGCACTTTGAATCCGTGCCACTTAGAAAACATGACACATATTCTTGCTGATCTGTCACCGGCAAATCACAATACCATTCTCTTTCACTGGGCACCAATCTCTGACCGGTGGTGTGCCATGGGGTGGCAGGTGATTTAGTCGATAAGGAGCCGTGGGTTCAATGGGCAAAAGAGGACCTGCTGTTCCTGAAGAAATGTGTTCGACCTGGAAAGCGGACAGAGTGTACAGCGTTACATTTCCACGCATTATTCACCGACATCAGAGCATGGGACAGAGTGACTGTAAAGAGCTGTAAAGAAAGGACCCCAGATTTACAGCTCTGTGCACATGAGCATAAATTATGGGGCCGAATGGGGATTTTGTAACACCCCCCCCCCCCCAATTAACCAAAACCAGCCGGTACAACCCTCCAAATAATCATGTTTCCCCAAAAATGGGTGAAGACCTCAACCCTCCAATGTTCACACCAAAGTTACGCCCTTATTTGTGCGGCAACACAGAAAACTGCCAACTTTCTTTAGTTTTTATTGCTTAGAAAAATGCTTTGACCAAACAGTTACGTCACCTCGGGCTGACTCGTCTCGCGGTTTCAAAGTGAGCGTCGGGGAAATTGAATTACCGCCACCGCACACACAAGGACTTAAGCAAACATTAATATTATTAAACCGTCCCTGGTGGCATCTTGATTTTGTGAGGATTATTCACAGGGATCACCTGAGAGTGAAAACGGCAGCAGTGACCTCCAGCTCAGGGGTAGTGCCTGCCATTTCCCTCGACTGACTGTGGAACCCCGCGCTCCTGTAAGGAACACGAACTCTGCCTAACCATCACTGCTAACATACCAGTACCAGTACAGCCTCGAGCTGCTAACATGCCCTCCGTTTTAATGGCTTGGGAGGAGGCGGCTCCCAGGCGCCGGGCACTCAAACGGCGACGGAGCGATATCACAGAGTTCCTGCTGACACGCCCTGCCAGAGAGGAGCCGTCTGCCTGGCTTCAGTTCATGTCCTGCATTATACTCTGTGTAAATCAGCCAGCTGCAAAACTGCGAGCTGTGCAAGTCTGCCAAGCAACAACAACAACAGCTACTAAAGTAATAATCCATCCATCCATCCATCTTCAAAGCACTTACCCAATACAGAGCTGCGGTGAGTTTGGAGCCTATCCCAGGAAACGCAGGGATACGCCCTAGACGGGGTGCCAGTCCGTAACAGGGCACATACATGCACATCGTCATGCACTGCATTCTGCAAACAAACTACACACGTACAGAGCAGATTAGGGATTCGACCCCACAACCTTGGATGTGTGAAGCTACAGTGCTACCCATAAACAAAAATATGGACGCAACCAACGGCCAGACGTCCCGTACAGACGCCATTCTGTATGACCTTCATGTATATTTATCTCTAAATTACAGCCCTTTAAACTCCAGTTCCAGGGCATTACTAACAATCACACCAAGTTTAGACTTTTCTCCAAGTCCAACCCTCATGGCAGCTCCTGAAACGGCGCACTGAGAGAATACCTCTATAAGATTCTTATGTTTTCCACATGAATGCATTTGATAGAGCCCTCACTGCATAAATTACACTGACTTACACCAGTTTTCTCAAGCTCATGCTCAAGGACCCTCAGATAGTACATTTTTGCTGACATCTGTGGATCCCCAAGGACTGGGATCAGAAACACTGGACTATACCAACCAATAATAAGTCAGTTAAACTGCACTTTACATTTGTATCATTTCGAAATTATGATATATGCTGACAGCACATTTCTGGCTGTCCAGCCGCTTGATATTACTCACCAATCAGAGCCATTTGCTGCAGCCAACAAGGCAGCACAGGGAGAGAGGTGTCAAAGGAGCTGTATGTTTCATCAGGCCAGACTCAGTGCTACCCCCTAGAGGTAATGGTGGTTGTGCAGACTGGGAGACACACAAACTCCCTTCCATGTTCTGGACCTTGGGACCAGAAAGCGGGACGACGACCTGCATGAACCGGCTAAAACAACAAGCAAGGAGAATATGTCAGGTTGATCAGCCTGTGCGTGACCATGCGGCAGATCAGCCAATCAAGGCCTTGCACCGACCCTCCCCTGCATCCCCCCACAGAGAAACACAGAGGGCGTCGTTGCGAACAATCTCGCCGGAGGCTTTCGGATGGGGGCGTCACACGCTGGGTGCGCAAACACAGCGGTCTGCTCCGCGCGGCCCGTCACAGAGCAGGTGTGCACGTTCGACGCACCGCCCACGATGACAGCGTAACAACATACCAGCCAAACACGGAAAACCACATGAGCAAACGGGGGGAAGAAAAGAAGAAAAAAAAAAACACCTTTGTATATACGGTCCATTGCTAACAATGCTGCGTTTCCTTTGTGACAAAAGACCAAATCGCATAAAGCATTTACATTTGCTCACAGACTGTAAACAGCTAAATTACAGTTAGAAATCTTAGTTATTACACTGCCAACCCAACACTGCGTAAAAAAGATATCTGAACGCCAGCGGCTGGCCGCAGAAACGTACTAAATCATTCTACTGTAAATTACTACCTTGTTACATGCGGCCCTCCTGCATAAAAAGGAGCATTTTAAGAAGGAATTAAAGTGCTTCTATGGATCACCAGTGACTGTCCAGGTGGACCGGGATGAAATACCACTGTAATTCTCTGCCCTGTTCCATTTCATCCCCATCAAATAAACATCAAAAACACAATAACTCCCCATAATACACAGTATGGACGCTTTAGGTCAGATGAAAGTCCTTTTATTTCCCATTCTCTTTTTCCTGACATAACAGATTTGTTGTGCTTCACTGTGGCGGTATTTTACGCGGACAGTAATTCACGCAATAGCGCACAGGCATTATTTACGTATTAAAATATGCGGGTGCTGCCAATTTAAAATGCAACGGTGTAAAAATGAAGGGTGGTGAACGGTGGGAGATTATATCTATATATACCTGTGTGTCATTTCCAGAGGCTTTTCTCTGAAGGTCATTCCTTTGGACCCCATGGTAAGAAAACCGGCCCAGTGAAGCTCAACAGTGAAGGTTCTGTGTGGAGAAGTGTACATTCGAGACTGTTGACAAACTGGGTCCCGAACAAGCACAAAAGGTCACTGCATCCAACCTGGTTCTATTGTGCAGAGCTGCCAGAAAGGAGTCGAAACCGACTCAACTGGGAAAGACGGGGCCAGACTGTCAGGATGAACACCTGCTGGTGGTTTTTGTGATACGGACCTCATCATGTTCACCGGCACGGCCCCCGGGCCCCCGGGCCAGGCTCCGAGTGGGGCTTAGTAAGACAGAAGGATCGGGGGGGGGAGGAGGCAGCATTCTCAGTTTCATATAGCCCCGCTCCTCACCCCATGATTTGCGATGAGCTGTGAGTGCGTCAAAGCGGGGGGAGAGGGGAGGCTTTTAGCCTGCAGGCGCCACTTGATGAAAAGATGAGTAAAGTGTCAACAGGGGGCGCTGTGCACCCATCACTCCCACCAGCCAAAGCCCCCCCCCAGCAATGGGACACTCACGTTACACACGCAGGGCGTGTATCTCCAGGTGTCAGTGGCCTACAAACCGTACATACAAACACAGCTAAGACAAAGATCACACAGTGCATGAATGTAGCAGCGTACACCCTGCTTGTATAGCTTATAAATATCGAAAAAGGGCATGAAATGTTGAAATAAATATAATATAAAATGTAATACATGTACAATACAATACAATCAGTACAGCGAGTAATTTACAACAATGAGGTACTGTGTGGTAATGAGGTGGGGGGAACAATGCAATCGAGCCGAGACTCATTTGTAAAACACGTGGTAGAAGGACTATCCCATTTGCGGATGACAGACGTTGCCGTGACACCGAGTGGCTCCGCCTTCCCTCGTGCGCCACCGCTGCCGATTACTCCGGGCCCTCCGTCCGCCGAGGCCAGAAAGCCTCACCTGCCATCGGGCAGCACTTACCCAGGAACACGAAGCCCCTCTTCTGGAAATAAAATCTCACAGAGCTTCCAAGAGCAGAAACACCAAGCGACATAGATAAACCTTACCCCCCTCCCCCCCACCGGAAGGAAGGCAGGATAAACAGGATTCAGGGGGTGTCAACATCTCCCTCACAGATGGGATCCGTTTTCCCCCCTTATGACGGATTACATAACCAGTTGCGGATTTACAAAGGGTTAGTGGAGACACACGCATTTCTGGGGCTTTATGACGCCAAACGCTTCAATTTTGCTTCCAAGATTCACATTTGGGGACCCTAATAAATATGCATATACATTTCAAACACGAACAGAGCTGACAGATTCTATCCGATTATCCAAAAAAAAAAAACTCTTGACAAATGTTCCACCCTCATGGCGGCGCTACGCAGCTATCCCAGTTCACACCCAGAGGCATGGCAACACACAGCCTATCACACCCCCATAGTGGTCAAGTTTCACATCGGCACGAAGATGAACAGATCTGGCTCAGTCCGCTCCGCGGCCGGCTGGATCCCAACAGCTTGTCCATGTGCCGGGGAGGAAAAATGGGTTGAGTTCTGGCACAGAGACGGGCCGGTGTACGGTTCAGCTGACACGCAGAGTACAATTTAACTTCAGAAAGAGGAGGAGGGGCGGAAACAAAAGATTAGCGTGGCAGCCCAGAGCCATATAAAGTCTGGCGTCGCGACATCCAATCTGACACCATCCTGACAAACGTGGTCTCTGTTTCACTGACGAACAGCTCGCATGGCAAGCACGACCGCAGCGAGACAGACCTCGGGCTTCCCTCGAATAAACGTCCAGGGAATGACCTGAATCAAGCATAATTTCAAATGTAAAAGCTGGTTTAACAAAAGTAATGTTGAGGTTTAGACACAAAATGAGATGCAAGTAGTGCCCCGGTGGGCAGCCACCTACAGGAATACTGATGGCTCTGTATATCTCAGACAGACCCATGCAGTCGATCGTGATCAGAGCCACATGCCTCTTCCTTGCATCCGTGCATTCATCCAGCCATGCATTCATCCAGCCATGCATTCATCCAGCCATCCATCCTTCACTCGCACTGCAGGTATGGATACTGGCGTCGTGCAGAGCGACCCCTTGACCAGGCCACCTGCCTGCAGGAAACGGGAACCAATGAAAAATAATCTGCTACCCGAAATCCAACCCCCCCCCTCCAGAAACCACAGGCTCGTAATGGACGTGGCAGTGGATGGGGAGCATTTATGGGGAGGGTGAATGAGCTGATAATAGCCCACTACATGCAGCTCCAAGTCCACACTGACATGGGGTGTTTAAATTGTAATGGGGCGCTCTGGACGGGCATTTAACACGCTGTTAACAGCAACCAGATGTCACCAATGCTGATCAAGGTGCCAGATCCCATGGGTTCCAAATCAATGCTGTAAAACCAAAAAACCAAGAAAAAAAAATGGCACAGTCCAATAGAACTTTTAGCAAGTTGTCACATGTTTATGTTCATAAATTTTAAAAAAAAAAAAACAATAGGAAGAGCTGAGAGCAGGTAGCAGACTGGTAGAGGACTGGAGACCCAGTTAGTGCCCGATTACAGCTCAGCTCCCTAAGCAAAGGAATTTCTCCAGCAAAAAAAAGATATACATTTCCATAGGATAGATTTGCTATGCATGAATCTCTGTATAGATCCATTTTTAACAACCACTGCAGGGTGTTAACACCACCCTAGGGTGCAGGGTAGGGGGGCCAGGGGAGTATATATACCACACATGCCGAGAGACACAAATACGGAGATTGGAAAACCTAGTAGGAGAACCCCCCCCCCCCCCCCAGAAATGCACTGAAAAAACTGCACATCACTCATGAGGAGAGCAGGGCACTGCAGTCAGATTCCAAGCCCTGGAGGTGGGGGCCAGAGCAGCTTCCTGAGAGAAGATCTCCAGAACACAACACGCACACTGCAAATGCATACATTATGCCCCATTTACCAGCACACATTCACATACCCCATCATAAAAATTTAATTACTAATATAATTATGGCATAAATCTGCACAACATATCCTGTTCCCTTCTAACGTGATGTAAAACATACACAATCTTTCCAATCTCCCCTTTAACATTAACCTGCATTGTAATCGCATTTAAGTTATGAATAAACAATTTCTTAATAAGAATAAATTAGCATTTAAAAACAACACACTTGTCGGCAGAGTTACAAATCCCATTTATCGATACATCTGACCCGGGTAATTAAATCCCACGTGACGTTCTCATTTTCAGATGAGTCTACGTTATAAATGAGATAAGGACTGCTGCCTTCAGCGGAACGGGTCCAGAAAGGCATCGCGCGGTTGCCATGCCGAACGCAGACCGACGGGCCCCCCTCCTCGCTAGGTAACCTGCGAAAATAAAGGCAAAGATTTATGAAGCGCTGCTTCGCGAGTGCCGTAATTACTCGTGTTTAAGGCGATGCTAATAGATGGGCCCTGTTCAGGTTTAAAGGTAATAATTATGAGCAGCCCGCAAAGGCATGGCAGCACATATTTCAAAGCGGAGCTGATTCACGCAGACGTCGTCCAGAGCATGGCTCGGATAAGGAGTGAGGTCACAACGCGAAGGTAACGGGGGCTTTGTGAGGCAGGGAGAGCCACCATCAACACTGGGGTGACTGCTGCATTGCCTGTAAGGCTATCATCTGGCCACGTTTGGAATTTCAGTCCTAAGAGATATGTGGGTGAAGGGCCAGAATTTCATATAAGCCTTTTTGGGGGGGGCTTCTTACTGATGAACTGGGGGAGACACGTGTCAGACCGGGGGACCGGTAAGGACAGACCATGCATCAATGAGCTGGTTGTGCCCAGGATGCTGGCCAAAGCAAACATGCTGATTTCTGAGGATCTCATCTACAGTGGGGATAAGAGGGGAATTGAAATGAGTACTGGGTGCCAGGGGGATATATCAGGGTGCTGGAGATGACAGAGACTGTGGGGGCACGATGTCAGGGTGCTGGAGATGACAGAGACTGTGGGGGCACGGTCAGGACCCCTGGGGTGCAGTATAGGAGCCAAAATACAGCTTTGGCTGGGCTCAGTCTCACCAGGTCATCCTTATTAAAGACTGAAACACCTAGGGAAGAAAAACTGCTGAACTGATGTGTGTGTTATTTTAAAAATATATTTATGAGTAATATTATAACTCTATCATATAAATAAGCCTTTTTATCTGCTACTCAATGGATTTGATTATTCAGAAAGAAACTCTCCTAGTGATTAATTATCACAGATTTTATCGCACAAGAACAGAAACTGTCAGTCCTCCAAACTCCCATCCAAAGCCGTTAAACCTGAACTCCTAAATCACTGCAAGGCTGAAACCAGCGACTGACAGCAGGAGAAACTCTGACGTGCTGAATGTGAGGAAAACCCTGGGATGCTGAGCTCTCTCTACGCCACAGCGGGCCGGGAAAACCCTAAAGACTGCAGAAAAGGGGAAGGACACACATGCCCATCTTCCAAACCTGCTTATTCAGTACAATGTCACAGCCTGGAGTCTATCCCTGGAATCAGAGGCAGCAAGGCAGCAGACAGCATGGACAGGATGCCAATCCACCATCTGTAAGTCTGGTCAATAAGACATCCCCAAAAAGATGGGAATGAGAGCTGTGTGGGACTGTTTCATATAAGCCAAGCCTGGATGCCACTTTCCTGGATCCCCACAACCCTCTGGTAGAACTTCCCAGAAGACCATGCAACATAACTCAGCACCGCCTCCTTCAAGTACTACCACCGACTCAGAACCGAAAATGCTCCCAAGTCATAAACTCATAAACCCTTTCACCAGAGTCCACATTGTGCTGTAATAACAAGCATGAAAAACAATACCCCTTCTTTTGAGAGATGGGGGAGGGGGCTCCCAGCATGCTTTGCATCTGATTCTGCATGCCGGATCTTCAAACATTATACCCACCAAGCAGGTCAGGCTGACAGTGTTTGCCGATTATTTAATGAGGTGCTGGATGAATCCCAGCATCCGAACTCCACTCTCACCCGACCGCATCTCCGTAAACAACCTCAAACAGAAGCGACATCAAGATGATCAAATGCCAAAACCAACATGGCCCATCCAATTAAACATGTTACAAAACCTAGTTCACGCCATTGGGGCTTTTGAGCATAGAGTATGCATGCTTTTTAAAAGTGATGTATTTTCATTGTTTTATATAAGAAGCCTATATATGAAACCGACTATATCATGTGGGTTATAAAGTTGAGTTTCATTAATAAACATGAATGGTAACATTCCTGAGATGTATCAAACACTTTTCTCAAGTGCAACACAAAGATACATTATCTCCCAGTGAGTGACACCATCAACAGCCCCCAGAAAATCAGTCATTACTTCACAATGGCAGTATTTACACCACAGAAACGGAATTCCGCCGCAGACACGCCCACACATACCACAGCCGCACAGGCCAAAATACCCTCAATTAGGTTCCCTGGCCCTCTCTACGGAGCACGTTCCTGATAACATGATCTCTCCAGATACATATGAAACTGCCATTCTATACGTTCCAGTTCCTTCATCTTAACACGATCAAACTGACAAAGATTTACGGTCTTGGCATGAGTTCAACCAAGACAAAACAGATTCTGGAAATTGCACCTTGGTGATCAAACAACTCTGCAAATGAAAGCCAGAAACCTTCCTGGTTTGTCTATAAAACACAGGTGGTATGCATGGAAACGCTCTTCCTCAGTACAGCCGAGAACTGGCAGGCATACGCACATTATCGGCTACGCTGCAGCATCAGACTTGGACTGAATGACCCATCACCCGTATTACCACCAGCCACCAAGAGGTGGCATCGCTAGGCCTGCGTGAGAGCCAGATAAACACAGCCGGCCTTAAATAGCCTAGGTTAGCCTTATGAGGATACTAACCCTGATGGATCAGGACTGGGAAGCAATAACACACAACAAATATTAGCTCATCGTGTGAACAGAGGAGGGGAGGAGATTCACTCATGTTCTCGCAGAAGGTCTATGGCTCAGGCCAGCAAAAGCAGAGAGACGGAGCAGACCTCCATGTCACGTGCAGTGGGCTCCTTAGGATAAGAAAGGGGTGAGGATGCCCCGGGATCCTCTGCGCCCCCTCGCCGGGCGTCTCCACCAAGCCACAGACCCATTTCAGAGGCAGGCGTCAATCCCACTTCCTACAGAGTGCCGGGGGCTGGGAGAGAGCAGACAGCTGCCAATGAACCCGGCAGCTCTGGAAGCCGCCGTTTGTCAAGCTGTCCCGAGATGCGGGTGCAAAGCAGACTGCTGGGAGGCGTTTCCCTGCTTTTTCAGCTAATTTCCCAACAAAGGCTTTAACCTCTTTGGGAAGATCTGTATGTCTGACATACATAAACACAACACGAGTACATAAAGTTGGGCGCAATTAATCATACCGCGGACCTCCATAAAATATTGTCAAATGCGGACTAAATTACTGGGTCATTACGAGTATATTTATACACGTGTGTATATGAA
Source organism: Mormyrus hasselquistii (assembly GCA_026779605.1). Taxonomy (NCBI): domain Eukaryota; kingdom Metazoa; phylum Chordata; class Actinopteri; order Osteoglossiformes; family Mormyridae; genus Mormyrus; species Mormyrus hasselquistii. The sequence continues at coordinate 12,703,135 of JAODKE010000001.1, forward strand.
TATTTAGCCCTCATTGTCATTCAGCAAGCAGCAGAGAGTCTGAGGTGAACAGCCTTGCCTGGGTTGGGGAGCCTGTATTTGATCTCAGAGCCGGATTGAGGATAGAGAGGGGATCTAGAAGACTGCAGACACGTGAAACAGGCACAGTCTGTGACCTTGGCGGATGAACTAGACAGAACGAAGCAGAGCAAAGCAGCAGTCTGAATGAGAATGACAAGAAGAAAAAAAAAAGATATAAACGTTCAGAGCATCTAGTGTGCAGAAGCTCGTCCAAAGCTGTGAATTACGGAAAAAATGAGGAGAATCAGAGGCAGAGGGACATCTTGCTTATCGCTGGCAAGACAAAAGGAGTCAGGAAGTCCTGCCGATTCAGTACGGCACCCTGGGGAAGCCCCCCCTCCCCCAGTATAGCAATCACAGGTCAGCAGGGTCCATCATAGCTGTCAGGGACATCAACTTTGCACACACTCCCCAGGGGCGCTTGTTGTACATCGGCCTGCTGTGAAGTACCCCCCCCCCTGGACTTTTGCTCAGATGTATCTCCCACCAAAGGTCCACTGTGCCTGGGATTACATTGCTGCAGGTCTCCTGACTCCAGCCAGTTCAAATCTACGGTACACGATTCCTGTGACACGTTTTTAAAGAGAAAAACCGCTGCGCTAACCTTAGGAAAAGTTGCTGACACGTATACACACACACACACACACACACACACACACACACACACACCTGCGGCGATCGAGATGCTGCCCTTTCGGTCCCTACAGAGGGATTACACCACTGCGAGGAGAGCAGTAGGGGGCATCATAGGCCCACTTGCTCTATCGTTTCCCCGGTGACACCAGGATGCCAATAGCACGGTCACCTTGGACGGAGGCTGACAGCTATGGCACGGCAGAGCAGCAGCCGAGATCTGAGTACGGGTGTGGATTTTGAAAACCGTGTCACCAGCGACAAATGTTTCCATCACGGATGTCGTCAAGGGTGACAGAGTGCCTTCGAGCAGCCGAACACCAGGCCTACACACCACTCTGTCAGTCTGCAGTCAGCCATTCTGTTTTCGTTTTTTTTTTTTTTAAAAACCACAAAACGCAAATGTAACTAAACATTTAAAAGGGGGAAGCCGGTGGGGCGCTGCACAGCCGCGACAGTCTGACAGCTTAAGTACCGCACGTCAATAAAATGAGGGAAAATTTGCAGAAACTGCCATTTGGGGGAAATTTTAATAAGTATCTGTTATGGGATCCATAGAGAAAGCAAAAAGAGAACTTTGAAAACCTCAAAATAGGCCCCATTTAAGATGTTTCATAAGGTTTTTCAGCATGGTAATAATTTGGGTGAGGAAGTGGGAAGATGGTCTGCCCTGGTAGGGCCGGGACGGCCACTCTGGTCAGCCGGAGGGGTGTCTCAAGGCCGGGTGTCCTGTTAGTGGTTTTGAGGGTGTTCCTTACCCCAGCCGCCAAGGTATTACGTTACTTAATACCTTGCCCCTATGTTCCAAGGGTACACCCCCCCATACACTAAGGCTGCACACCTCGGTTGCCAGTAGGAACCATTGTAATGCACTTCCTGTTTCCCTGGGACAGTTTTGGCGGTTGCGCAGCAGACGGACACACCGCTTGACGCCTCAACGGTCAGCTGGTGGCTCACCATGTAATATGGGCTCCTGTCTTTAAAACCCATGGCAAGGAGTTCTGACTGGGGGGTGGGGGTACCAACAAGCAACTGCTCATCTGGAAAAGACGGCAGAGCCTCAAAATAATTAGGAAAAGTTTCCATTTTTAGTTCATGTTTTTTGACAGTACCAGCAGGGCATAGCAGAATAAAAATATTATCAAAAAGCTAATCTGAATTCCCTGTTCACTCAAGGTGCAGGCAGAGTAATCATCCATATCAATAAACACGAGCCCTGTTTCTCGAGCACGCATTAACTACAATCACGTACGCCACGTCATTAAAGCAGAAGATTAAATCAGATCAAACACCCAGAGGTGAAAGCTACTGTTACACGGGGCTGATAAAAATCAGGTTGTGCCAATATCTCTCTGAGGAGAACAGCTTTCCTAGTAAAACATGGACAGAGGCCAAGAGAAAGGGTTCATCGCGGCCAAAGGAGGACGGGGGGGAGGCAGCAATCAAACTCAGTGCCAGCAGTTTACCTTGGCTTCAAGAGTTTACACTGCATTCTGCTTGCTCCAGTAAATCTCATAATGGCTGCTACTTAACAAGACTACGCTTTGAAGGAAAGTACTTGCACATTTCCCTCGCTTTTGCTAAAGTGAGTTAAACAGGAGGTGGAAAGTTCAGGTTCAGAAAGTAAAAATCCAAACCAAGATTTTGTTTCAACAGACTAATTGAGCATGCAGAGCTGCATTTACAGAGTACTCAACTGGTCGGTTGGAAGAAAATCTTGGTTTTGATTTGTACTTTCTGGACCTGAACTTTCCACTTATAGTTATGTGGGAATCTAACATGGCAGGATCAGCTATGAAGGCGTCGATCATTGAGAGTGAGATTGTAGCGACCCCTACTGGAACGGGACGGAAATAATTCAGCAGCATACCACTTTGGAACTATGGTGCGCTTGCTTTCGTCACTATATGAAAGCACGGATAAGAAATGTCTTTGAAACTCACGGTTCATATATACCAGCGTCCAAATTCGGATATATTCCCTGGCCCATCTGTAGGCATATAAAAGAATAGTTCATGGATTTATCTGCCTGAATAATGTTGATTTATAAAACATGTATGAAAAACATTATTTTAAACAGCATGCAGCCTTTTTCCTGAATGATGTTTCTATAACATTCCAAAGTAAGGAGGTAAATATGAAGGTTTAAAGAAAATGAGTTACAGGATTTGGGTGGTCAAGCCTGTAATTGCTTGTGGCTGCATGTTGGGTGTGTGCTTGGACGTGAGAAGTGTCTTTTGGATGAAGACTGCACAAAGCTCTCTACCACCACTACTCAGACTGTTTTTCTGTGCTGTTTACCTTGGACAGAGTCAAGGGATCGCCCCACTGTTCTGGGACTGAACCGGCAGAGGGAGTTTGAACTGTAATATGGGTCTGGGGTCCCAACGGCCTGATGCCATCAACAGATCCTAACACAAAGTCTTCACTTTCTTATCCCAGGTACAGGTTGGAGGTCTGCAAACCCACATGTGGCCCCTGACTTTCCTAACCTCCTTGCGCCCCTCAACCCGCGTCACACGGGATCTGCTCAGAGATGCATATCTTGCACCCGCGTTTAAATTGAAGTTAACAGCCTGGAGCGGCTTGCAGACTAATCCATTAAATGGGAAACGTGGGTCCCCTGCAGAAAAGAATCCACCATCCAATCATCTTATAAAAACAAAAGCAGATCAACAAACAATTACAGCCACACATCAGTACATTATTTTCTTTATTTAGGCCTAAATATCCCCCCCCCCTCACATCAGAAACATGGGTACAATGGGTATAGAGCATTATCCATCCATCTGATGCTTGATTATTTAGTGTGGGGCTCACAGGGAGCAAAGGCAGCAATGGGCACAAGGCCGCTTAGGATGGGAAAACAGACCAATCGCAGGAGACCCACACGCATACTACAGGAGATCTGAGTCTACCCAAATCTAACCAGCAGCACGCTTACGGGAACCAGCCAGCGGAAACCAACACTTATAACGTTTATAATTTACATACTTAGCAGACGCTTTTGTCCAAAGTGATGTACCGTGAAGGCAAAGGGCACATTGCAAATATACCTGCTGTCAAGGAGTCAACTGGGCATAAGTGCGGCTAGGCTGAGCTTCCAATAAGTGCCCGGGTACAGGTGCCAGCAGGACTGTAGCAAGAGCTAGTGCCAGTCAATGGTTTGGACACACCCACCCATAGAAAGGCTAATTTGTACCATCTCTACATTTCAGAAGTACACATACATCAAAACTATAAAATAGCATATATGGACTTATGCACTGGCCAAAAAGTGCTCAACAAAAAAAGAATAATTTGTTGGGGGGAGGGGGAACTCTGTGGGTTGGGGCACTTAACCCCAATCGATCCAGGGACTGGCAGACCCTACTGTCCACTCTATTCCAGTTTCGTGAGGTGGCCTCCTGGGATGCTTCTCCAGCCGTCCTGAAAGAGGTCCCACATACATGTTGAGCACTCACTAGCTGCTTTTCCTTCACTCTCCGGTCAAACTGCTCCAAAACCATCTGCGCTGTTGTGTTTCAGTCAGGTGACCATGTCATGTGATGTGACACTATCACTCTCCTTTGTAGTTGATGTCCAAACGTTTGACTGGTATTGGGTACAACCACACAATTATTATTAACTTAAAAATAACTTAAGACTATTCAGGGGCCAGAAGTGCAACATAAGAGCATTCAAAATTTAGTAGAAGACTGGGAGGAAGAACACACAAATGGCAGACACAAAACAAACCAAGGCCCTAATCCTGGAGGTGTCAGGTGACATTGCTGCCATACCATCCTTACAGAGTATCATCTTATCATTGTTGGATATTTCACCAAAATGGCCACAGTAACAAATCATACAAGGGTTAATAATCAACGTTTATTTACAGCTCAGAGCCTTCACTTTCTTATCCCAGGTACAGGTTGGAGGTCTGCAAACCCACATGTGGCCCCTGCACACTAGCACAGAACTTTCCGGAGCTGCTCAGTCAACATCACAGTATCTCTTCATAATGCATGCAAAGAATTATGGGAGTTATACAAAGTTCCTGAATTTCCCTCATACTGGGAGAAAACAATCTAGCAAGAACTTCATCACCATTGGTGGAGAGGAGGACAGCTGGACGCCGTGGAAAAACAGGGACTCCAATGTATGGGGAGCATACGAGGTCAAACCGTTTTTAAACATTCATGAGGAATCACTGGTGAGACCTGCTCTGGGACCACACTGCTGTGCCGGCATTCAGTGTGAAGAGAATGCATCTCAGAGGCTCCCAGTGCAGGTAATTACTCTGAGTCAGCAAACACTGCGAGGGCAGACAGAGCTCTGGGAAAAACACTGACGATGACATGTCCACTTCTGAAAGAGAATAGGACTGGCTGCTTTGTGGTTCAGCACCTGCAGGGACGTGGGTTCGATTCCTGTACCCATTTGTGCGTGTGGAGCTTGCATATAATCTCACATCTGTGCTGGTTTCCTATCCATGGTCCAAAAACATGCATTCAAGTAAATCTTGTGTTAAAAGTGCCCGTCGTGAGTGTGTGTCCTGAGATGGACCAGCATCCTGTCCCGAGGTGTCCCCTGCCTAGTGCCCTGTGAATCCTGGGACAGGTTTCAGGCTCATCACCACCTTGTTAAGGAAGGTGAATGGATGAAAGAGAGCACACTGGACATCCCCACAGCTTCTGCGATGCCAGAGGAGGGGGGCAGCACCCCCAGCCGAGGCTCCCCCATTTATTGAAACACCGTGCAGATCTGTGCAGGCCAAGAAGAACCTTAAAATCCATTTTATATGGAAATAAATAATAAAAAAAATTACTGACAGACATGTTGCACATCGGCCCATCACATGGACTGCAGCTTCAAATGGAGTGATGATGTCACAATCATGGGAGGGGCCCCATCTCACGGCTGTGGGGGCGGGGCCTCATGGTTCCCAGGTACACCACTGTCACCGACAGCTAATGCAAATCTAGCTTAACAGTTGTCCTTCATGCTCCTCTTTTTTCTTTGAGTCTATGTTTTAGTTCATATTTATATGTACGAAAGTATTATAATATATTAAGACATGAAAATGCGAATGCGTCTATCGTTCTGAGAAGAGCCGC
>JAODKE010000001.1:12731273-12770765 GCA_026779605.1 Mormyrus hasselquistii
TGTAAAAAAGGGCCCCCACATAAAAAAACAAAAAGTTTTTTCCTTTTTTCCCCCCAAATTAAAATAAACACAACCCCCCCCCCCCCCCCCGGACACACACACACACACACACACACACACCTCTTTAACTGATGAAATCTGTGTTCAGGATCAAAATGAGATTGCAGACTCAAAGATTCTTGAGAACTACCAGAACTAATAGCCCCACAAGGGGAGCACTGCATCATGGGTATTGCATTTTGAGTACTGTATCTCTGTCAATCAGAACTATCGACTCCTTTCCATTTAATGCATTTAAACTGTTGGCACACGGCGGAACCGAAATGGGAAGATATGCGAGCCAGAGCTGGAAATACTCTTCCCTACCGCCAGCAGAGCCGTTAAATAAGCAGCTAAATAAAGCTTATATTGACTTTCATGGAAGAAGCATCCCTTCCTGTGACTCATCATGGCTTGTTTTCATCTTATCGAACGGCTTCAAACTGGCAGAATGATGACGTCCGGCCCACAGGAGAATGCAGCCCACGCCCCAGAAAGCTCTTGCGATGACGCCTCAGCAATTTCCGTCTTCGCTCACGTGTAAGACAATGGGTTATTTGCCAAGCTACAAATCCCACCCTGCCCATGTTTGCTTTGATTTACCATTCAAACAGCAAATTTGTTAAGCAGATATTGTGACCCCTCCCAGTAGTTCAATGAGAGCGGTCAGTAGTCCTACTCCCCAAAGCCGCAGAATCAGGGCACAGCCCATTTGCACACTCGACTCGTGTGTATAAAAAGACCCTTTTGTGTGGAGGCATATACTCCAATGAGGCCACGCCCACCAGGACAGCACAGGCTTCCGATTGGCGAGACCTAAAGAGCGGCAGACCTTCAAAGGACTATCTGGAAGGCTGACATCCGACAGCAGGAGCCTGGGGCCCTAATCAGACTAAGACATTAAGTCACATGGGAGAGTACCGTCTGTCCACAGTGGGACTTGAGAACTCAGACAGACATCCAAACACGACGACGGATTGAAGTCAATTTCGCTACTGTTCAGAGGAGAATATAACTTCATAGGAGGATCCTGGAGGCAGCACCATACCTTACATCTGAAAAGCTGCCATAAGCATCTCCAAGCATGTTTTGTTTCTGGGAAAGATTCTCCAGTGATTTCAGACCATTCAGGTTCATTTTGATGTAATATATGGAATCCAAGGAAGGGAGCCCGGAAGGTTGCAGAAGCTTACCAGGGTTTTGGTTGCCATAATCACATAAATTACTATTGACCAGAGATTATATGGGCACAACTTACACATGCATAGTATTTCAATTTTCAAGTGGACTAAAAAGGTCTTAGAAAAACAATTATTTACAAACTCTCCCTGGGTAACGATGGTCTGCGTTACAATATTTAGACTTTACGATGGGTAAATGTTCTTCACTTTCAATACATTACTCAGTAAATTACATGAGATATTCAACACTTTATTATAAATTAGGCTTTATTTTAATGATTTTGCCCAACTGTAGGCCAAGGTAAGCGATCTAAGAATGTTTAAGGTAGGCTAGGCTATGATATTTGTTAGGCTTGGTGTACTGTATTAAAATGCATTTTCGCCTTACGATATGTTCGCCTTACGATTTATCAGATCGTAACCCGGGGAACGTCTATTTATACAACATTAATGCCAGTAAATGTTGCCTTTCAGATTCAGCAAACCAGTTTGCAAAGCTGGATATTAAGTGGCCCAATTTTAGTTAAGGATCACATTTAGATGGGGGGGGAGAGACATCTGCTCCCCTTGTAGTCCCCCCACCCACCTGCCCGCCCGCCCGCCTTCAGTCACGCATCTAGAGGCTTAGAGCGGTGCCACCCTCCGGCTCCAAAGCAGCACTACTGGGCACTGGCAGAGCACCAGCTGGCAGCGTGAATCAGAAGGGTAGCGACCCTGACATTAGATGCCCCACCCCATAAATATGTTATAAACACTCACTCTGCTTGTGTCACATGCCACCTTACAAGCCCCCCCCCCCGATATAACTAACATCGTACTGCACACACAATACCTCCCACGATGCTCCTTATTACATGGCATATCAAAACGGTTCCCAGCGAAGGAATCAGTTCACTAAAATCTACATGCAATTGCAATTCCAGGCCAAATTACAGTTTTGTTTGTAATTGCTTTCCCTGCAGTCACATTCTTTGAGGCCTTGTGCACTGTGTACCCTCTAGGAGGAAGAATTATTGAATTTGGCTCAGTTAGATAAAAGCCTGTTCGGGAGGTGCTGTCCATTTAATGGGGAAGTAAATAACTCACCAGATGCACTTCGCAACACGTGCACAAATTGCAAAGAAACAAAAACAGTTTTTCTCCCTGGCGAAAACAGACTAAGCTTGGTGACTCACCTGACGCTCGCGGACACCAGCAGGATGTCATGTGACCCACAGCAGTTTGCCACGCCAGCCATACAGTGGCCAGCACAAATGAGTATACCCCTCTTTGAAAATAAAGATCGTCATCGATCTCTCAGCGAACACCAATACAATTAGCAGATTGACAAAATTCGTTTCTTTAATATCATAAAAAGTTGATCACCAACATCATAAGTAAAAATAATTAACCATATTCAAATGAAGTGTTGCAAAAATGAATACACCCTACAACAAATTGTAATATTCTGTATGGCCTCCATTATTTTTAAGAACAGCACCCCCGACACCTCCAGCACTCACATCCCCACAGAAGAACACTGCCACCAACATGCTTTACTGTGGCTACAATGCATTTTTAATCATACTCCTCGCCCTTGTGATGTCATACAGTTTGGACTCTATCAGTTCTGAAAAGATTTACCTTTGTCTCATTACACAAAGTATAGATTCCCAACAGTCTTCACCTTGGCTTTTCTGTGCATTGGCTTGAGCAGTGGCTTCCTTCATAGGCAGCACCCTTGAACTCCTCCTCAGTGTATGTAGTATTAAGTCATGGGAAACAATCACCCAAGTTTGGCTCTCTCTTGCTTTTGCTAACTGTGACACACTTGAATGGTGATTTTCCTCATCTCTTCACGTCACAAAACGCTCATGTCAAGGTGTTAGCTTCAATAGAGGGTCCGGACATCTCAGGGCTTATCAGAAGTCCATCCATTTTGAATTTTTGAATCACTTTTGCTACTGTAGTCTGACTGATTAGCAATCCTTTACTAATTTTCCTGTAGCCTTAACCTTCTTTGTGTAAAGAAATGACTTTCATTCTTGAGTCTCGTGACATTTCTCCTCCATGTGGTGCCACTATTATCATCATTGAAAGGGAGGGGACTTTATTTGTTAAATACCACCGTTAATTATCTAGAGCCCACCTGTGTGATGACTGAGTGAACTCATCTATTGTTGAATTCCTCTCAATTAGCATTTTTTGAGTTTCATTCCTAAGACCTTCACTTGAATGTACTAATTTTTGCACCATGGTCTTAAGTCATTTTGTTAAAAAAAATCCCAGTTTTGATTTTTATAGGGAAAAATCTCATTTGCAGCAAATGAACCAGGTTTGCTGGAATATTTTATGGCATGGGATCCCATAGAAAGTATTAATTCTAAAGAGCGACAGATGATTTTCTAAAAAATCTTTTAGGGTGTACTCATTTGCGCTGGGCACCACATCACTGCCTGTTTGTATGAGCAACTATGCTTTACATTTCTTTCCTCCATTTATGGGGAAGATGCTTCGCTCTCATGGGTAGGTGGGGGGGAGGGGGCTCACCTTTTCCCCCCACGTTAACCTTTCAGTCTCTTTGAAGGGGGAAGAGTAAAGACAGTAATTCTTTTCTGAAAGATTGGGGAACAATGCCATTACAGAAGCCTCTGTGGGATGCCAGAATTAAATGCTGAGCCCCACACAAAACCAAAATGACAACATTATTTTACATAAAAATATAAAAACTAGCAAACAACTGCATTGCAACTTCATTCACCCGATAACTGTTTTCTTAAAAAGACATTAGATGAAAAGGATTCGAAGGGATTTAGATGCCAGTGTCCTCCTCTGACCCTGGCAGCGGCACTGAGTATGCAGCTGCTCCAATAAACGGACTGTTTGTTGTTAAAAGGCTGCAGCTTTGCCAGGGGGATGTGGACGGATGTGGATGGGACAGGATAATGCGGCACTTCTGCCCCGATTGGAATCAGACTATTCCACCAACACTTCTGAGAGTCCAGCAGGTAAAACGAGGACAGGAAGAAGTTCAGAGACCTTGGCTTTCCTGGAGGGGTATGATCACACCACCTCTGACACCATGTCACCATAATGAATGCCATGAGCCTTTCATTTCTCTTACTTTTACTACATTAATTAAGCTGACACTTTTATCAAAACGATGTACAACGGAGAAAGTGGAGTCAGCCAGTCCCCGGAGAAACTGCGGTTACGGGTCTCGCTCAAGCGGCCAACCGTGAAATCATTCTTCCAACCAAGAGATCTGAACCAGCAACCTTCTGATTACAAGCACAGTGGGCTAACCCAGAGGACCCCACACTGCCCTCGTTACAGCCAATCAGAAAACAGATGCTGAAGAAAGCATTATATTATCATCGGTGAAATTTAACAGCTCAGTTAAAGCAAGAAAAGAGAATGTCCTTAAATGGTAACAGTAGATGAAAGAATGTACTCTTTCTTTTTAAACATAATGTTCTCCACATTGACCAGTGAAACACTGTACATCTGAATTGCCGTCTGAATAAATAAGTGTACAAATCTGCAGAGAACTAAGAAATAAAACAATTCATTCTATAGGAATTTCACAAACAGCTGTTAAACATAACGCAACCTAATACTCATGACAGGAGCTTGTATAACTACAGCTCACAGAACATTACTGTTATCTACAAACTTAAAGCCCCCCCCCACAAAAAGGATTCAAATTCATCAGCATGGCCTACATTCAAACCAGATGAATGTAAGATTAATATTTATGCAAACACGATGTTGGTGACCCAGTCAGCTACTTCCTCATGTAGGGAGGTCCTCTTCAGCTTTAACTTTGAGTTACCAGAGTAGTTTGAACACAAAGGGATACAAAAACCACCTTTATCCCCCCCAAATTCAATTTGTTGTTATAAAGCATCCACCCCAAGATAGCTGCCTTTACACAGACAGCAAACAATTTAAACACAAAGTCAGAAGACAATGGAGAAGAAAAATGCATCTTAGTTTGGATTAGCAGGGGGTCCGACGTCAACAAGCTGCCCATATCTCAAGTTCTGGTAATTTCCCACCTAACCCCAGACATCAGTTTGTAAAACTGTGACAAGACACTCCCTTCATATTGCACATGACATTTACCAAATGGACAGGGAGAGGTTTCCTAAACAGAAACTCAGACCCCCAGAACCCTGACAATACCCCGAGTACCACCTTGTAATGCAAGTGTTACATGTGTGTCTCTAAAGTGGATCAGGACCCTCGCTCCTTGTAACCCCCACCCTGCTTTACACACTATTGAAGGTTACACATTATTACCATTTATATTACAAACACATACCCCATTGAATATAAATAGCTTCATATTTCTATCCTGTTGCTGCATGGGCAAATCAGTGTACTAATAATATGGTACACAAGTCTTTATGACCCTTAAATTACTATACTTATTGTACATCAGGCAATCTGAAGGAATAACCACTTCAAGCCTTGCAAACATTTTGTTTAAGGCAAAAAAGAAAATAACCATGCATCCCTTTTAGGTACCTTGTTGAATAAATACAGGCAGTCCCTAGATTAAGAACGTCCAATTTTCGGACAACTCGTACTCGCATACAAAGTCTATTATATAAAAATGAGTGAAACATAATGGTTCAAAATAAAGTATGCAAGCACTTCTTTGTTACGTTCATGAGAACATTGTGTCACATCAGCAGTTTTTCGGCTTGAGATGCAGTATTGTATGCAGTTAACTTTATCATCAGGTCAAGTCAGGTTGAGGAGCATGCACATTACATGGTACAGCCCATTGCCTCACGCAGCACACGACGAAACACTCGGTTTGCAACCCCCAAGGCAGACATGTGGTCCAATTCCACTTTCCAGAAATGGCCGTCTGTGTACCACAGCCTGGTGTTACGTGGGCATCCCCTTGGCCTGGTCTAGCTGCTCAGGTCCTCAGCAATGAGAATCCTAAGAGTTGGATCACCCTCAGGGAATCACGCCACATGATCGTTATGCCGTAACTGATGCTCCCTCCCAATGCAGGTAATGAGCCGAAGAGACACAGTACAAAAGTCTTCGTCTCAGGTCACTGGATTGCGTCCATGTCTTATAGCAAAACAGTGAGCCCAGCACTCTACAGACTTGGAACTTCGTCCTCTTACAAAGATGTCAGGAGTGCTACACACCTCTTTCCAGAGACCTCATGACCTCTCCATGCTCTCTCAATCCATCTGCAGACTTCATAGACCAGAGTCACCAGAGACATATATGTCGCTGCTGAGTTAAATGAACTTCTTGATGCGGATGATATTCTGTCCACAGACAGACACACTGCTGATGGCTGAAACCAAGAGGTCATTAAAGGCCCAGATTTTGGTTTTTATCCAGGGCACTCACAAGCCCAGACACTTGGACTCCACTCCCAGTCTCTCAAAAGCCCCAATCAGAGCATCCATTTACTCTGTACAGTAATAATCACATCATCATCGGCAAAGTCAAGATCAGTGAATCTTTCTTCACCAACAGATGCCCCACAGCCACTGGACTCTATGACCATGCCCAACATCCAGTCTATGCAAGCAGGGTTGGAGCGAGAACATACCCCTGACGAACCCCAGAATCAACTGAGAAAAACAGAGATTCTGCTTTCACTCTGCACAGCACTCACAGTATCAGTGTACATTTCAGCCATGAGGTCCAGCACCTTTAGGTGGATCCTGTAAAGTCTCAGGATGTCCCACTGAGATTGACCACTTTGTGAAAACTGACAAAGGCTACAAAGAAAGACTGCCAATATTCACGCTTGTGCTCGATCTCACTGTCAGGATTCTGTCGACAGTAGACTTCTTAGGCGTAAAATCAGACTGCTCTGGTTGCTGGTAGCAAGCAAGTGATTAAGGATCTTGTTGAGGATGACCTTAGCAAGGACCTTACCTGACACAGAGAGCAGTGTCATCCCCCTGTATTTGTCACAATTCAGGCAATCATCCTTCCCTTACCAGATAGGAACAAGTCCCATTTTCCAGTCAGTTGGGATGAGGCCCACCTCCAAAATGGAAGCAAGATTGCTTGCAATGCCAGTAGGATAGCCTTACCACCAGCCTGGAGGTTTGAGGGGGTCAAGAGGTCACTAAAAAGGGGTATGTGGACTTTTATTATTTCAATATTAATATTACTATTATTATATTCTGTATCATTATTGTTCTGACTTACCTACAAATTTGACTCAAAAGTCAGACAGATTTTGTTCGTAATGTGGGAACCAGAGTATGTGAGTGGAGTGGAGCGGCAAGAACTTCTGCTGCGCGCTCAGAGCATTTCATGATCACTCCGCTCCAGCTCCACTCTGGGTTTACCATTTTCCGCTCCTCGCTCCCTCCCTGCTCCCTCCTCGCATGATCCTCGATCTATGTCCGCTCCATGAAAAAAATGTCTCTAATTAACACTCCACTGTAATTTTTCATTATCAATTTATTTTTATATCGAACCTCTGTACGTTCAGTGAAAAACAAATCAGAGAAAAATATCAACGTGTTTTAGCAGAACAGTAGCTATATTAGCCCAAGACAAATATATATTGGCTATCGTTTAGCTCAGTTTTGAACAAAATGAAATACAAATGCTGGATGTGGCTAGATTAAATAAAATTAACATTAAACATTAAATAAAATATATAAATTACTAAACTAAAATAAGTTGAACAAGTGGCCAAACGAAAAAAATAATATGCATATTGGCAATTTGGGTTGTTAAAGCATTTCAGGTTGTCGTCATTACCTTTTAAGATATTTTTGATCACCTTCTTTAAGGTAGTATTTCAGAAAATCCATCTTTCTGTAAGTGGTGCTTAACTGTGCTTTGCACAACATGAATTTGTTCATGCTATAGCTAATGCAGTTGCATTATGGACCGGAGCGGTAGTGGAACGTTCTCAGAGCGAGAGAAAATCGCGACACTCCGACTTTCAAAAAATCCGCTCCAAGCTCCAGGCAAAATCATGCCGCTCCACGCCTCGTCCCGCTCCCACTCTGCTCCGCTCACATACCCTGGTGGGGACTGCCTGTATTCCAAGATATCAGCTGGACATGCTATTGTAACACTAACAGAAGATGGCTGATGAACCATTCAAATATCACAAAATACAAATGGAGAAGATCTGGAAATGAAATGCCATTAGCTGAAGGGACACTATGGAGGTACTTCATTAGCTATAGTGTCCTCCAGAGCCAGCTCGTCTAACACAGTGTTTTCCAACGCAGTCCTTGGAGACCCCTATACAGTCCACATTTTTGGTTTCTCCCAGCTCCCAGCACACCTCAACCAAGCATCCAAGGACACCAACTACTTGGTTCAGGTGTGTTGGGTTGTTACACCAGACCTGGCACAGCATGTAGGTGGGGCAGAGCTCTTAGGCTCTGACCATTCACACTGTGTTCATTATTGGCAGGAGAAGGAAAAAAGTTCAGGTCAGCCTAGTGCAAGGTTCCCCATAATTGGTTTTACTAATAGGCTGAAGAACTGCAAGGACGATAAGTTCGTTAACGTCCGGTCACTGCCGTGTCAATTTTAATGCTAGATCATGCATTCCTTTCATTTTATGAGCTACGCATTCATACTTATGGAGGTATGGTGGGAAACACGGCCTTGTTCAGCCGTGACTTCCTTGTTCATTGCAGGTCACGTGCGGGTTTGATTTTTCTTGCCTGGTCCCCACCTCCTTTCATTCTTAGGTCAGATCTGGTGGCAGCATCTTGCATTTGTTCCTCTTAGCATCAATACTGTGCCTCCTCACATTTTGAGATGTTTACCCCATAGCAGTCCCTATGAATTCTTGCCTTGAGAGAGATCTAGGTGAAGACAGTGAAGAGGGAGGGATGAGGCCACACCCCCTCATTAGGAAGACGGATGCTGGTGGAGGCGGGTGGTTTGAGGCCAGAGAATGAATCAAGTGGAACAGGGAGAAATATGTAAACACGCAAACCTCAAAAGTGCTTGCAAAGGTTACAAAAAAAAAAGTACAGCTTTCTGGAAAACTACCTGCATATCCAAATGCCAGCTTAGATAAAACTGATCAAACACAAACACAAAAATGTTTATGAAAACCCGAATGAATTATAAAAAGTAACTCCCCAGCTATTAACCCAGATGCACTTACCGCTGTTGTCTCAAAGCACCTTTGCCAAAAGGACAATTGCTCAACTCAGCAGGTCCTTAAAATTCATTCTGGCAAAGGTCGCTCTGGGTTAAGCCCTCAAACGCGTATGAGGGGGGGGGAAATAGGACCCCTACAGTTTTGCTAAAAGAAGTTATGTTTACTTTAGGGTCAATGCCTCTTAACTGGAAAAGACCCTGATGACCCATCCAGAGATTTTGAATGCTGAAATCTGTCACACTGTCATTCTCCAACAAAAAAGGGAAGGCCCACTGCGACCTGACAGAGTTTTTCTATATTTCATTGCCAGCACTGTCAATCTTCAGGATTTGTCAAAAGTCATTAAAAACATTTAAAACATGGCAACCACAAAACATCCATCCATCCATCCATCCATCAATTTCCTGTAATCGCTTGTCCTATTCAGGGCAGCAGAGGGTAAGAGGCCTATTCCAGAGGCTATGGGGGCAAAGAAGGGAACAACTAACACTTTTTAGTAATTCTTACTTGATTTTATTTTAATTGATTACTCAGATTTTCTCCCACAGTGAAAATGAACTGCCCCTCCCATGATAAACAGGTCAGGAACATTACTATAACAGGAGCGGATCCTGATCATACCTCCCAACCTACATTCAGACACCACTCCTGGTTTCACGGCTAAGGTGAGACCCCACATCTCGGAGCCCCTCTTCTCAAGCACTGCAGTTCCACATGGAGATGTACTCTCTCTCTCGCTCTACATTACACATCACTGACCGTACTTCAAAAAGCACATCTGTCAAGCCAGCCAGGTTGGAGTCGTCTCAAAGGGTGATGAGTCCACTTATTGGGACGAAGTAAGGTGACTGATGTAATGGTGTGGAGTAACGCTGAACACACAAAAAGTGCTGAGACAATTATCGATTTGAGGGAAAAAAGCACGCCCCACCACCTCCACTGGAAATACATGGCGCCACAGTCAGCAGAGCTGAGTCTTTCAAAATTCATAGGTATCACCATCCAACAGCACCTGGGGGACAGGAACATCACCAATGTAACCCGAAAGGCCCAATAGTGCAGTTACTTCCAGCAAGAGCTTAACAAGCCCTTAACAAAGCTGTCACAGCCATAATGGAATTAGTCATCACATCCTCTACCTCCGTCTGCCTCGGTTCTACATCATCACACTCTAAGTGGAAACTGCAAGGCATTACCCAAGGTGCGGAGGAAGCCATGGGCTGCTGGCCCCCCCCTCGTAGGCCTGTACCGGGGGGGGGGGGTAACAAAAATCACATCTGCCCCCTCCCACCCGGGCCACTTCCAGCATCACCCATCTCAGCAAAGGCTGAGTAGGAACCCTAAAGACTCAGACTAAATCATCACCTGCACAGCCTCTTTCCTCAGGACATCACCATCATAAACTGAGCACCTTCCACACCCTCCTCCATGAGCAACTGAACACATCACTTAAACTTTAAAAAGTACATAATCGCTGGACATACTATACATTTTAACAGCACAATCACTGGACATGTAGATTTCACTATTATCTATATTAATTTATCTTATTTGTAGTTTTAGCTTTTTGCATTACTTACTCATTTCACTCACTTTTTAGCTGCTTCCCTTCTCACATGTATAACATATTACATTTAACTATTATAATAACTGTATATAACTGTTATAATAGTATAACTTAAATTTAGCTTTAGATTCCTTGCTTTGGAAAATAAGGATTGTGATTCAGACTGTGTGCTTATGAGTGCCCTTTAACTCCCTATGTCTCGGCAAGGGCCACCTCCTGACTTTTGTGCTGTGCTCCTGGGAAAAGGGCATAAGCAGCAGCAGTCTCCCGCATTGACCGTGAGACATGTGCATTTCCATCAGACCATATGCCACACCATGTATTCTGCACACTGAGACGTAGTAAGGTATGATGCCCACCAAGGTGCCCTGTTATATAGGATTATTGGACAAGGTGAAGGCATATGGGGTGGAGGTTTTCATAACTGTTGTGAGTTACAGAGTTAATAGCTACCAGCCAATCAGAAAATATTAGTTGTTGTTTCTGGGTAAATTCCAAAATAAGTTCATAGGCATCACCATCCCGCCGCAAGCACGTTATTACATGGATGCGCACAAAGATGGAGTTCAGAAGCGCAAGATCCAATGAATGCAACAGGCAGGGCTCTCAGTTCTCATGCATTAACTGTGAGACACATGTCTCACTCCTAATGTAATTTCACTCCACACTTTTTCACCTTGGTATTAGAGATGGCTAGAAAACCAGTGCAAATCTAGATTTCAAAATAATTCAAATAATTACTTTCCACAATTTTGGTTAATTTTCAATGATTTATCTAATTAGCAGAGATCCCTAATTAGATTGAGTTGTCTTATTTTTGGACTGCAAGACAAAAGTTCAAACTTAAATGGCCACATTGACTAATTCACAAAAAAATATACTATCGGTGTAGATAAAAAAATATTTTGAATCTGATTAAGTCTACACTATTTCCAGAACAGATCCATGTCCTCAACTTTAAATCATCTGCCCCCCGCCCAAAAATATATCATTCATTCATTCAGTTTGTATATATTGGGGTCAGGTTCACACAGAAACTCGATGTGTACACCACACAACTAAAAAATAAATAAGCTGGAAAACCCGAAACCTCATTTTTGCAACAAACTGTCATTTCTTAGTGAATGCATTAACACGCCGATGTATGTGAATGCCACAGCAATTCGGCGTTACTCTCCAGCATTTCGCAACTTGTGCGGACAGGTGCGCCCCCATGGAGACGGCATGCAGCGGCACGTAATTCCCCGCGAGCGGTCCCGCGCGCTCACCCATGACGCGCGTAACCCTCTCGGCTTCGTCCGGATTCTGTGAGACTGAAACACCGGTGATGCCCGTATGCAGGAGAGCCACAAAAACCTGTATTTTCCCCGGAATAATAAGTTCCTTAGTTAGGGGAAAAGGCTACAGTACACTACTGAAGCTGCACAAATGCCGTCACGCCGATTTAAAACTTCGCTTCGACGTGGGGAGATATATCAAGTTTAGAGATTAAGAGTGTGTGTCGGAAAAGCAGCACTTCATAAAATAAGCTGCATGTTTAAAACAGACCTTTTCCTTTTCCGCTGGTTATCATTCAATTTGCTACAAGCCTCACAAATTTCTCAGAAATTACACTTTCAGCAGAGGAAACAAATGACCGTCAGAGGTTTTCAAATCAGTCTGCCGAGTTGAGAGGGCAAAGGGAAACTGCGATTTTTAATTTTAAAGCATCAGCATACTGCAGCCAAATTTTTGGAGTTAGAATCATTAACCATGTATTCGAGAAGGATGTCAAGGATCCTTAACATACACAGGAGTCTCTGTAAATCGATTTAACTTAAAGCTTTTTAAGTATATTAAATTGCATGCTTGTGTTTTATTTCCTCTTTAACATTAGTGCTTTATAGATTATTTTCCCTATTTTAGTACACAGTACAAAAGGAGTGCATAGCACTTGATGATATATTTTATGCAACATGAGGCCTAATTAGCATATCTTTAATAGTGGACCATTAATGTCTGTAGCAAAACACAAAAAATAAAAATCCACACACATCTATTTAATTCACTGCTCATGGTGCAGTTGAGGTGAGTATGTTAGTTTTCAGCCATGGACCACAGCAAACCAACAAAAACCTTGTTAAGTCTACTTTGCCAAGTCTACAAATCAGCACTGAGCAGGTTTACAAGCAGCCAAGCTCTGCCCATAAATAATCATAAAGCTTAACACAGGAAGACAGATATTGACATACAATCAACATAAGTCAACAAATTGATAGAAAGCAAAACAACCAATGAGCAAACTATTTGATCACAAACAAATTGAGTACGATTAGCAAGTCCCAAGTAGAATGAGTAAACTAAGCAACACTGGAAGCTCCTAGGAGACCAGTGAAGGTTATGAAGTGGGATCAAGTGAAGCAGGAGAGAGGTCACCACTATGCTGGTCAGATTTGTAGATGTCAGCAGCTGTGAACGTCACTGTTAGGTCACCCCAAAACAAGGCACTTCAGTGAATTTGGCCCTGTCATGTGACACCTGGGTATTCAACAGGGCTGGAAGCAAAAACAAAAAAAAATGGAAAAAAACATGATTGTAATCAATGTGTGGACCTGCAGTGCCAACATAGTTGTGTTCCCATATGATTTAATTATATCTATCATGAGAATTACATTATTGTTTAGGAAAGATGCCCAGCATGAACATGAATGAACAGCAGCTCCCCCACTGGTGACGACAGGGGATTCACCCTTACTACATGCCTCCAGAGACCACAGGTGAGACTGTCACTTGTGATCATGACCTCTGTGCCCACACAGCGACCTGTGTAGAATGTGCCTCATTCCCTGTCAGTACATGGCATCCTATTAAATATTCATGGGTGCTCTGCTGACTCCTAGCAGGGCCACTGTAGACAGTCTTGTCTCTCTGCCGCCAATAGCATGCACACGATACCATTTCAACTTGCCCTATATTTTCTCTGTCATTACAATAGCAATAAATGTCATTCACGTTTAGCAAATCATTTCTCCTATTCAAAAGACTTGTTAAAAAGCACTTGGAGCAGAGATTCAGGATTCAGCAATATGAATGCTAATGTCAGACATGCATTTCAACTAATAAATTATTTAAAAATCCTATTTCAGAAAGACACTAAAAAAAATTTAAAACATAGTCCATGTTTAAATAACTAAACTGACCAATAGAATTTCTTAAAGCCATGTTTCTCTATCCAATCCTATGGAACCCCCAACAGTACACATTTTTTCTTCCTCCCAGCTCCCAACACATCTGTACCAGGTATTTGGTGTTCTTGATTGTTTGGCTCAGGTGTACTGGAAGCTAGTAAATGTGGAGGACAGGGTTAAGAAACAATGTCTTACAGCAAATTGTGATGTTGGAGTATAAGCTTGCAAACTCATTTTAAGGGCAGATTTTAGAGCAAATTTCCCACCAGCCAATATTACGTTCTTCTTCCTCCATTACCTTATAATAACTTATAATGTTGGTTCCGAAGACAGACATGCTGGCTAGACATTTGCCCTTGATGTTTCCACAACAAATATAATCAAACATCAGAAAATAGAGGTCCAATTAATACAGACCTTGTTTAATTTAGGCTGCTTCCATGTGCTGTGCTTAGTTTGTTCTTTTGCCCGTTACCTTGTTGACATTTGAATAGCCCATGGTGTGCAGCGAGCTTAAAGCTTCACAGATACACAATCAAATCTTCCCTTTGGTACAGAAGGGCTCAATTTGGGTTTTCAGCAGATTGATAAAACTCACTGCAGAGTTAAGATGCCTCTCGCATGCCCAAAATGGCTCCAGCAGCAGTCCCAACCCTGAAGCACAGCTGTCAGCCTAATTTAATTCTCAAGCAATTTTCAAACTGCACTCTTCATATTTGGAATAAAAATATGAATCCTTCTGTAGCCACTAGCATCCTAGTTTGCTAGTTTGACTAGGTTCTGGGATGCTGAAAAAAGAATCAGCACTGGGTGTAATGGGGGTATATGTCATTAAACCAGGTGCATCCCAAGTTTATTCTTCATCTATTAACATCCCTGTGTTGCAAGAATTTTTTTAATGAATGATATGAAAAGTTTTATTAAACCATAATTGATCCCTGTTGAATGGCCTGTCTGTCACAGAGTCATTTTCAGAAATTACAAGAATCCTGTTTTCTACTGTATTGTAATCACGCCATATTACCTCAGGGTAGTAGTCGCAAAGTTATCCAGTCTGCTTGCACTCATTCTCTTTAACACACAGACACACCCCTTTATTTTCTGGTATCACTCCACATGTACCACAAAGCGCGGCGTACCTTTATGAAAAAAAGGCAGTAGGATCTTACGGGACTGCAAGTTTTGAATCTGCTGTGCAAAAATTACCAGACCTTCTATGCATTCAAATGCTTGGGGGTCGGTAGATCGTGTTTAAAATCAGTGCCCCCTGAACATCATTCAGGCATAGCCGGATCCTTGCCCATATTTGGGCAGCCAGTGCCCCTTGAGTTCACACTGATGCTGACAACAATAGAACAACGTAACAGCCACTAATTAAAACCTTTTCATGCAGCTCAGAGCCAGTAAGATCCAGTGTTTCTCCAACTGTGGTCTGCCTCTCAGAACGGTTGTTTTTCTCATCCTCCCCAAAGGCAATGGTTGCCTACAAACAGCTTGGTGGAACTAGACACAAATCACGGTGATAGTGGTTCCCACAACCCACTGCTGCCTTATTTTGAATCTTCAGCAAGCATTTGCATGTGCAGTATTTCTCAGATAAAATATGACTGAAGTAATATATGTCTTTTTCATTCCTTGCATCCTGGACAGATAAGGAGATAAGGCAGCTAAGTAAACCACCACTTATGCCTCTGGGAATACAGATAATGCTGCAAAGATATTTTAATATATATTAAAAACAGCAGGGAGCTAAGAGCTGTACAATAATGCCATCCGCATCCAATAAAAACCACCTTGACACACGGGCAACCAAACCATATTGCAGGTTATTCTTAAATGGATAGGCCATGAATTCTTAACCATCCATTCAAAAGGTAGAGGACAGAAAGAGGTCAGGTGATCCTACCTTCTTCTGGTCCTCCAGCTTGTGACTCGTTGGCTTCTTCCCATGCTTGCTTGGGTCCGATGGTAAATCCATTCCTTGGGTAAATACAAAAGCTCTCCAGAAAAACAAGATAGGAAAGGTAATGGGTTGGGGGGGGGGAGGGCAGAATAGTGGGGGCTACAAGGAGTTGGCCAAGCCTTGTCCCCAGAACACACCTTTGCTCAACTGTGTGGACTCCATGGAATTGCTGGGTAGCTTATTGGGTCAAATGGGGGGCAAGAGGAGTTGGGGAGAGTCCAGGGTTACCAAAGTGAGCTCATTATCAGCTGGTCAGTAAGGCCACTACCCCCATTCCAGAATCTTCCAACCAGAAACTCCTCTTCTCTACTTTTTAGTCTGCGGCCAAGTTTGTATCCGATCCAGTGACGTAAGATATCCTAGAAACATAGCAAAATGCATACATATTAGCAGGAAGCAAGGAGATTAAAACAAACTCTCAGGAATAGCAGCATTTCGAAACATCACATGCGCAGGTGCATGCACAAGAAATGTAAATGAATATACATTCTTTTGTAAGTTAAGTTGCCAAATGAATTATGACAGCATTCTTGGTGCTTCTGCATGCTGACTAGAGAGAACTGGGGTCAACCAAGGTCAGCAGCTTAGGAAAAGGCCATTGTATTTTCTAGGTTATTCATCACAGAGGTGATGGATGGCATGGGTTTCTCCATGGGTAATGGGGGAGGGGGATAAAATGATAACCTGCCAGATTCTTGGGGTCTGCAGGTTTTTGTCACATCCTAGATAAAAAGAATAAATCGCCCGTCTTCATGACCCGCCCCATCTCATAAAGTGATGGCTCAGCTTGTAGTCCTACCCACAGATCATCCTAACCAGAAATAATTCATCATATGTGGTGAATTCTTTTAAAACTGGAATTTTACGGTCTCTCAGAAATGTCTGGATGCATGAAAACATTATAGTAAGTACATATTTATGCATGGGCCTTAAATGTGTTTAGTTCTGTTTTTTAACAAAAACTGCAAAGGACTGATTAATCTCAATGTGAAAGGACACAGAACCAACTCATTTCTCTTCTCTCTATTCAGCATATCTATTTTCATGGATTTCATTTTATTTCAAAGAAGGTCCGTTTTGCCCTCCTCCCCTCAAGGCAATTCCTTCAAATTTGTAAAAACCCTGGAGATTACATTACTCGTGTGAATTGAACTCTCCCTGGAATCAATATTCACGCATCATCTCAGTAAGCCAGAGGCTGAGAGCATGCAGCCACTGGGCAAGCAAACATGGGGCTGCACCTCGTGGGCGGTCGGTGGGGAAGATTAACAAATCCTCACGAGCTGTGAGGAGAATCAGCTCAACCCAACACACACCTCTGAAAACCTCTTTCAAAAATCTCACATTTCTCCCATCACACCCTCTGCTCAGCCCTGAGAAGCTTGTATCTCAGTGCATGCTAGGATCCATCCAATAAATTCTTACCTTAAAGTCCCCCTATTCAAATCTGGCCCTCGATTCCAAATCCAGGCCTTGTTTTCATGTCTCCCAGATAGTTATCTTAATAATTTCTGCCTCTAATTGTCCAGAGGCTTCACAACTGGCTCTCAGACAAAGGAAAGCTGGAAAAACAGAATAGCCCTGCCTTAAAGAATCAGGGATATGTGACTCAGAGTTATATTATATTTTCACAGAGTGGTTTATAGATCTCACAATCAAAGTCATATATGACAAACTACTACGAGATACAGAAACTCCAGGGAATTGCAGAAAGAAACTTCACCAAAGGAGCCACCGACTGCATTTCGAGCAGTCGCAAAGCAACAATGCACAGTCCATGCCTTTCACAAATAATGTATGAAAGCTTATTTCACCTGATCCTGTTGGATACCACCAAAAACCACAGAGCAGTGCAAGACCGACAGACAGATGAGATTGTGGGTGTACCTGATCCTTGCTAACGAGGAAGTCACTAAGGCAAGATTTACATCTCAGGTAAACATACGTATCTTTGGCCATGTAAACATACATGCTGATCCATATGCATTCTTTATAAAGCCTGCTTTAACATCACAACCGGCTTACATTCAGACAAGTCTCCAAAGAGCATTTGTCCCTGCAGAGGTGCTGAAACTAACCTGGTGATGCTGTGCTTTGGTTATCGGCATGAGAATGGACAACAAGTATGTCACCATTTGTCAGGGAACTTTAAGTACTGTTTTTCTACAACAACGTGTCCCACATTCTGTAGCTTTTAGGAAAGTCATGTGAATGCCATCTGCATTGCAAAAAAGGTTTTGGGTCTGCCTCATTCAGAGTTGGTGCTATTCAGTATGGAACCGGTCCAATGGGTAGTACCTGAAATACAAGGGACTTTTCTCATTTAACAGTCATCCACCAAGTTCCAGGTCAACATCATAACATGATGCACATTACCGGGAGATAGGGATGGAGGCATCAGAAAATAAATTAGAGGTTTTTTGGGCCAAGATTGTCATAGTAGCCAGTAATGAGATAAAACGGAGGGCAGCCATTACAGTAAACCACCTTTTAAAATACAGTTTTAGGCTGAAACATCTTTCACACAAACACTATTTTTGTCATGGTGATGTGAGCTATTTTGCGACTCACATGGAATGAGAATAGGTCTCTACTCTGGGCTGCGAGAACATTTTCATGCATGTTGGTGCCACACTATCACCAGAATAGAGAACACGTATCACTGTCACATAGGCATTCACAAAATGTGTCCATTTGTTTCTTTTTATCACACCAAATGGATACGTTTGCAATTTTATGAAAGATGCAAATGAGAATGACATAGAAATGCATATACAAGCAGACATTCATTATGCATTTAAGCCATATCACAAAAAAGGAATACTTTGAACATCAAGTATGTCCTAATCTTATAACATTTTTCACACTGTAGTGCAAAAAATATCACTACTTATTGCAAAATGTCCAAAACAGACTGGAGAATTTCCTATAAAAGAATAAGAGCAACTAAAACAGCAAAGTCAGAAGTCCCCTAAAATGTCATACAGAGTCATCGGGAATCTAAAATGTCCTGTAAAGACAGATTCCAATTGCAGGCTAGTTTTAGACCATTTTGGCTTTTTTAAATAGTTCTGCAGAGCTTACCCTAAAAAGGCCTGGGCACAGACTATGGCTCTGCAGTCAAAAATGGCGCACTAATGGAAAATGGCGGCATTTCGCCAGATAACTGATAATGTGGAAATCGAGAACAAGACCCAATGTGAAGCAAGAAACTGGTTTACTCTTGCACTGTGAGCGGAGGCAGATGTCTGTTAGGAGCTTGCTTGCATTTGTGCAAAACCAGCGCCAATAGGTAATCAGCACTAAATCACTGGTAAGAGCTGCGGGCCCCATCTCCAGGTTCACAGTGGAGAGGAAAGAAAGAAGTTCCCATTCTGTAAATGATACATTTTTGTAAGGCAGCCGGGAAAGGCAATTCACTGGTATACTGTTTGGTGCCAAGTGAGATCGAAGACAGTGCCCACAAAAAAAGAAAACATCTCTCTGTTCCTCTGCCACCATCCCGCATAATCTGTAGCAGGTGTGAAAACACCTGATTCATGGGCTGTGTGTGTGTGTGTGTGGTAACAGTGAGTTGACAAACTAAGCTGTAATCCTCATTTCAACTCCGTTGCACACAAAAAGATTAGCTTCTCTACAGGAACTTTCAGATTTTTGTCCCTATAAACCAGGAGTGTGGTCCTGTGCTTCCTTGATTGTGTTGTCCGCATGTATTCCAGCTCTATATAAACAAAGGCGGCTAAATTAGCTCCAGAAAATAATTCCATTAAGCTCACTGGCATTCAATCAAATGCTTAACTGCTGCTGCCGAATTGAAACCTGCATGTACACAGGCCAAGCAAACCTCTCTGCAGATATGTCGAAAGCTTGCTGGTGCCCAAAGAGGTTGTTACCATGGCGAGGGATACTCTGTTGAATCTAAAGATGCAGGATTGTAGTTGAGAGTTAAACCAATAGGCCACCATTCAGACTCAAGGGTGTGGTAAACACCCACATTCACTCCTCCAAAATGTACCATTTATCTTCTAGCAGCAGCATACTGTCTAGCAGCAGGCGGGTTGGGTGCATGCAAGGTTTTGTTCTAATATCTTATTTATACCATTAATGCAATATCTTCCTTTTCCTATTGTTAAAATTATAATGCATCTTTATCCCAGGTTTTTGGGATGCCTGCATTCCTAAAAATGATAAAATATCATCCATGATTAATGGCTAATTAAACCAATGTGGTCAAGGCAATTGACTGGAATTAGAGCAGCAAAAACCTCTGTGAAGCTTTTCGCTGAAATAAGCTGAACTCCAAACACAAGACAGGTGGTATGCAGCAAAATAAAAAGTGGGTCTGCAATAGTGCAATGCAGAGACTTTCTGAGGGGCAGGTGCTCAAACAGCAGGGGGAGGGGGGTGTCAGACGGGGGAATGCAGAGGAGCTACCTCAGGTCACTTCAATGGCTGCAAGGTGGAGATCTCTATCCATGCATTATTACTGATTGGTAGAAGCTGACCATTCCAGCCTTGGGAGTGCCGAGATGCCGCAGTCTCTGTGGGAGCAATTTAACATGTGTGGCCTTCAGCTGTGCAATACATCTGAGACCACAGTAGATCTTAGTGCTATGGATTATAGTCTTGTATGGGTCTGAATTCCCAAGCCTGGCTCATTCCCAAGACCAGACCTAACCCGGCCCAAATAGTATTAGCAAACCTAAAACCCAATCTTGACCTGAACCTGAAATTGTGGACGTTAGTCAGTCAGTCATACTCGTTTACGGAGTTTGCTAGCTTTTGCCATATTTCTTTTATTACTATTTGGATAATTGCTAGGTGTACAAGATAGAAAGGGAGAGGAGGGGAAGATACGATGGACAAAATCGCTTATAAAAAAGTGACTTGCATGTAAAAATGCATATGCATAACAAAAGTAACCCAAACCTAGCCGAGCCTGAAGTTGAACAGTGTAAAAAAAAAACTGATCCAAACCCAGGCTGAAGCCCGATATACTATATTTTGTAGGAACGCGTCGGACTTGGATTGGGTCACAGACCTCTACCTTGGATTGACTTATGAAGCCAGGATGCTTCATGTGGGGAAGATATTGCTACTTTAAAGCAGCAAGAGAAAGTGAGAAAGAATCAACCGGTGTGGACTCTGAATAAGATATTCAGGTTTACCCTTGAGATGGAATTGCATGTTTTGTTGGCAGAAGACAGCAGGCTCTGCATTTTATCTGTGCGAGAAATGTGCCTGGCACTGCCTTACACAGCCCTCAGTCTCAACCCAGAGAAAACTGTGTGCCAGGAGTGACCCCAGCATCCCTGTTGTCACGGTAACTGACAGGAAAGCAGAATAGCAAGAGCTGTAATGCAGTAATCATCAGGCTTAAGGAAGGGGTTCTTGAAGGAGCAACAACTGCTCATTAAATTGAGAGTAACCCTCCTTTGCAAATTGTGGGGATTCATATTTATATCTTTATATTAAGATGTTGTTTCCTAGGTGACATTCTGAACTGGCAACACCTTGTCACAGCTCATAGTCTGCTGGGAGCAGACAAAGGGAAGCAGCTGGAAGGGTCAACGATGTCACACACTCTTTTCGTCAACTTAAAAACAATATTCTTGTAGCAGTCATCAACCACAGCAGCAGATGAGCATCATGGTATTGGATTCCAGAGATTTTGCCACATCAAAAGTCCGGTAGCATGGTTTATGTTGTATTTGAAGTTCAAAGACAATTTTAGAAGATGGTGGACAAAACCAAGGCTGTTATATTCTTTCCTGTCCCACCCATCAAACTCAAGTCTCTTCAAACATCCTTTTAGCCAACCTGCCAACACTCAAAGTACTGCCATCCTAATCTGCCTTCTGAGAATCAGACAACCACTGGGGCTGGACCTGCTGAGTTGCAAACTATATGTTTAGCAATCAGGCCATGTGACTGGATTTCCATTGGAGGGGGTGGAGATTTACAGCATGGCCATGTGGACAGTGCTGGGTGGCATTAATTGCACATTATGTTGACATCAGAGCAGCTGAATAGCAGATCTGTCTCACTTCTCTCTGGAATCTGTGTCACGTTTAGGGTAAGAGCTGGGCAGTTTCATCACTGCAGTCCTCGAGAAACCTTGAAAATGCTGAAATGTCAATTTTTTTAACGTCCCGGTACACACTTGCTGACTACTGGTGATTTACAAGTCTTATTTTTCACCATGCTCTAGATAAAAACAACAAACACCACATTTTCGGTCTTGTTAATTGGATTACTAGGGAATTACATGTTAGAGATAAAAGTTTCCAATATCCCAGGCTTGTTTCCAAATAACTCCCTTGCCACCACAGCAGAGGAAAGCCTCTTTACAGAGCCCTAAAAGGGAACTGGTGGGGGGGGTACAGGCTAGTCCCACGTTCAGACCAGTCCCCTGTTCAGACTGATGTTCAGAAGCACCTCCAGCATCACATTCACCCACACCCCCCACCCCACTCCCTACCACTTCCCGCTTGCAACGAAAGCGCATTTGTAAATCCCCTCTGCCTGAACAGCAGAGTGACAGAGTTATGCTCAGATTACATCCTCGCATGTGCCCCACACACACACGCCAGGCCCGTGTTCCCCCCAACCACATGGGCATCACATAATCATGTCAGGATTAAAATCAAATCAAATTATCAGCTGGCACCAAACAATAATCTGGAGACTACAGGGCAAGAAAGGAAAAAGGAAAAAAAAGAACAGTAACATGAAAGCTCAATTTCCAGTGTGAGCAGTAGGTGTGGGGGAAGTGTGGATCTGCCAGCCCCTTAATTCCCCCGCCTCCATTCCATGAGCATGGCCATGCTGGGGCTGGAAAAACACAGGGTCAAAGGTCAGAAGAAGAGCATCGCCTCAACAGCTACAATTTATAACCCTCTTTGTGCTCCAGAACACCTATTACTGACAATGAAAACAATAAAAACATCAGGCAGCTTTACTGCCAGTATATATACACGCAGAAGGAGGGGCACAGCTGACTGTGACTTGGGTTTTAACATGGGGGCCAGGTATTAGCAAAGATGTCCAACATAATTAACTGAAACATATGAAAATCTCATTAATGGTGGTGCCTGATGCTGGACCTTGCTCATAGGTCCTGAGCAGGCCCCTACCAGGCCACGTCTTATATAGAGGCAGCTTGAGACCTGCCATCCCTCCCTCCCACCACCGGTCTAATGGGCAGAGAGACAGAATGCGCATCAACATGCTGTGTCGTTCAGCTGCCACCTCACTTCAAATGATCCTTAGGTCTATGCAAAGTGAAAAAGGAGGGCCGTGCTACTCTGGGCTTTAGTTATTTAATATTTTGGAGGAGAAACAAATCAGAAGGAATATAAACCAAAACTGATAGTAAGGTACTTGCTTAACTACTGCTTTTTGACAGCCTCCTCACTTCCAGTTATTTTCAGTTCGCTCAGTGGTTGTTGACTACTCTCCATTCCCTGCTACAAACAGCTCATCCCCTGTTGCTGTGATTATTGGGAAATATCACTGGCATGCACTGCCAAAAAGTGGAGTGCGAGGCTTTGTCTCCTCTACCAAAGATCCTCTGGTTGCGAATTCTGTTCACAGCTATATTTGGTTGGGGGATTACGGAAATGCCAGAAGATGCAGCACAGGCTTTTTGGAAAGCGCTTCAGGAATAGCATTGTATAAACAGAGAATTCTCTCTAAGAATCCTACTTCCTAAGTTCTTCATTGTTAGTGGTTCTGGTAACAAAAGATTTAATGGAAAAATCAATTCACAAACAAAATGGCTTTATGAAAGAATGGATCCATAAAATGTGGGAAATATATACAGATACTTAGAGAGATAAAGTGTCCTACAAGAACTCATGGAGCCAGCCAGCAGCTGACCAGGCTAATGCCCTGTGAATCTACTTTAGGAATCATGGTCCAAAGGACAAGTTACTCAATTACACAGGCTCCTTTCAGTCAAGAAGCCCCCAACACATGGGCAACAGTTTTCCCCCCCATCCAGTCCAGCCCAGATGGCAGGCCTTTAATGCAAGGATGACAACGATACCTTTCTCTACATCGGTGTTCTAATGCAAAAGCCTTTTGGTAGGCCTTACCTTGTCCTCAAAGCAGCAGATCCACCTGGGCATAACTGTGGCATGGATGAACGTACAAGAACATCTGCAGAATACACCTGCAAATTAGGATAGCCCTAGGACAAACTGGCCAGCCATACTCAGATGCACTTTCAGTTATCTGCAAATGCGAGTCGCAAATTCTACCTTCTGGCAGCCGGAAGGAAACTGGAAAAAGGTGTCATGTTGGTACAGCAGTGTCAATGACAGGGCTGACAAACAAGTTCAAAGAACTAAACCCCAAATTACGGTAAGCAGAGCAAAGCATGGCCGGCACTAAGGCCCAGCTGAATGCTGACATATTTGAATCATTTACAATAAAAATACAGTCATTTTATTTCAATTGTCAGAGGAGAAATAAACACAAGAAAAATTATAACCCCAGTGGAGCCTAACATCCTCATCTTCACCCAGTTCACATGTTAAAGTGGTCGTCTAAGATTAACCATTTATCCAGCACCAATCCAGCAAACAGCTGACACATGCATGGAACAGAATGAAATGCATCGTGATGGCTGTGCCAGAAGGACGATCTCCTGTAAATTCCCTTACATCTTGTTAAGCAGTCATACAAAACGACACCCCCCCCCCCTCCCCCTCTCTTCAAATCGCTGCCATATAATCTCAGCTGGGGACGCCAACCCGGGGTGAATTACGCCATTCCAAGCCTCCATCCATGGCAAAGCATCAACTTACACTCAGCGTGGAAGACATTGGAAAGGCACCACTCCCCCAGGAAGGAGATTGCATTGCACTGATGAAATTTTAATGGGTCTTTCTGGAGAAAACACTAGAACCCCTGGTTGGGGGGGGTGGGGGCTGGCAGAGAAAGAAAGCAGGGAGAGTTGACTCCCCACACTGTGTCTTATATAGGCAGAACCCCCCGGCAATTCCCATGCGGTGACATCAAAAATGCACCTTACGGCAGCCCCGCCAGTAGGGACCCAACGCTGACGCTGTCCCCATGGACAGAAGACAAGGAAACATCATATGTGAAAATGACAGCTGACCAATGACTTGGCACACTATTAAAAATCCAAGAGTAGAGTGAGGGGAAAAAAAAGAAAAAAAAAAAAGACAAAAAGGACACGATATGGCAGACAGCGGGGGAGTCCTTCAGCCATCTGCACGCAGATCTGCGTTCAGCCACATCGACTGTCGTGAAACAAAACAACTCAGCACAGGTTATTTACTATGCACGCTCATTAAGAAGCTATAGGGACCCCTGCCACAAGCACAAATAGGCTCATAATATATCTGTTACGGCTCACATTACACTTTCATTATGGTGGGGGGTTAAACTGAAATTGCTTTCCCCTGTCAGGGAAATCTTGCTTGTTCATGATAAAATCATGAAGCCCGTGTTCTGCTGGGCTGTCCCCAGCCCATCGACCAGCACCAAGAAGCCAGGGAAGTATGAAGGCTCCTGGTCATGTTCACATGGCATTTTCACACAGCACTCCAGTGTATACCTGCCCCACTATATAGATGTACTTATGTCTTAGCTAATATTTTTAAATTGTACTGTCTTTGTCACTAGGGGATCATTTTCACATAGGTCCCCTACTCCCCCATCCACATTTCACTCCCATTCAGCTTATTGTACAATGGCAAAGCAGGCATCTGGCCCCAATGATTGCTGATCACACTCCTACTTCAACTCTAGGCTGCATTATACATGGACTACAGAAGTCAAGAACAGACCTTACGTGACCAAGAAACTTTACACTGCCCTCCTGTGAAGAAGCCCATGTTGGCTTCTCTTACAGTATGAAATACCCCACAGGTCTGCTAATTTTTGACTAGAAATTGCTTTCTTCCCTACACTCCCCAAGCATACAGACCGTAAGTGTGTTCCATAGAAGATAGTCAGTCTACTTCCATAATCAATTATCTAAACCTCAGCAAGGTTCTACCTCCCCATTAATGGCTGCAGAATCTTAATTAAAATCTCACTGTTCGGGCAAACAAGCTGTCTAGCTCCAAGCCATTTCTGTTTCCCAACCCCCACCGAGTAGGCATAAAATGAGTGGGAGAAGACTATATGGCGTACCATCCTGCTGGGCAGGAACAGTGGGTAAGCAAATTTGTGTTTTTATATGACAGAAAAGCAGCTGCGTCGCTGTGAGAGACTGCAGGACTAAGAGGACCACCATTCAAAACTAAGTCATGACTTGTCATGAGGGTAACTCATGTAGGTTGTTGGTCTCATAAGAGTGGACTTCATTGTACAGCCAGAATCAGGAGGAGAGAATCGATGGTATACAGAGGCCCTCATTGAACTCATGATTGGCACCACATATTCTATTAGAGGGCGTCTGAGTGTGACATATGCTCCAGCTACTGTCAGAGGTCAGCTGTGCGTCTTCCACTGGCTTTACCATCCATTACATCAAAGAAATTAAAGATCTATCGAGCGCTTAAGCGCTTTACACATTCTCATTACATGTGTAGTTATTAACATTATTCTCCCTAGTCCTTGTCAGAGGCGCATTAACATGGTCAGAGGAGCCCCCCCCCCCCCCAGTAGTTGCTGACCAGGGCAGGGCCCCCTGACTATAGGAATGTTATGGGAGAACGGTTGGAAATTGCATTTTTGTCCAAACATAATAAATAAATGGGACAAACAGCTTCTCGTATGGTATCAAAATGTGACATGGCATTTTAAATTTTCAGTACAGGAACATCACATAAAAAATGGGATGGGTGGCAACTCTAAGTTTAAAATTTTATCAAACGACTTGTTGAGGCCACTGGGATTCAGCCCAGGTACACCTATGCATTAAAGCAGACCTGGTCCTTGGCAATAGGATGGTGGTTTAGTGACGTACCACTCTCTTAAATTCACGGATATAGAGTGAATTTCCACAGTTGTAATCCTTTTGGCCTTTTCACATTTGGTCCACTATTTACCACAGCTGTGAACTACATTTGTGAATGAACACCCTATCACACTGGCAAATAAAATGAGTTACTGAAAGGCAAATGTTCTTTGAACTTACACTATTCTCAGTTTTGTGGAAAGGGCTGCCTTAGAGGTTATGTTCTGGCTTTAATTCAGTACTCACAGGCCAACATTAACTCCATCCACCCCTCCATTTTCTGTGCCCACTTGTCCTATTCAGGGTTGCGGGGGCTCAGGAGCCTATCCCGGAGGCTACAGGATGGGTCAAGAACAACACAGGATGGGGTGCCAACCCATCGCAGGACATTAAATCTAAATTAATAGTTAAAAATTAATTAATAAATTATTTTAAGAGCACACCTCCTTAATACCTCTTACAGTGGGTGTTTTGGAAACACTAGGATTTCACTCTAGTGTTTTAGCAAGTTGTTTTAATATAAATGCTGACAATAGACTGCTTGAGGTTGGGGGGGGGGGTAAATAAATTGAATATTGACATCATGGCTGATTTGTTGTGTCTGGTTCGCTCAAACTGTCGTCCTCAACAGACAGCAGCAGCCTCTAGACTCTAGACCTCACTTCTGAGCTCTGGGGCAGCCTGAAGCATCTGCATACATGATCCTCCTTCTTAATGATGCTTGAGAACTCTTTTCTGGTGCATGTCATGCTCTTGACGCTCCCCAACTTGTTGGTTTGAAGACATTAATGCCAGTTTGACCTGTTCTGGCAGCATGGAGCACAATTAGATGAATATATTCGTCTGTGTGTCAAGATGTGTTGGTTTCAAGCTATTCTGCCACCTAACAGTAATTGGCCAATCCCTTCTAACTAAGACACCCTTACCTAGTGATCGAACTTGGCTACCTCCTCTGCCTTTGATGAAATAGTAACGGGACGGCACATGCTGCAATTCGATATGCAATGCCCCCATTCCCAAGGTGAGCTGACTCTGCTTCCGGAATGAAAGAACCAAAACCCGTCATGCTGCAGACCTTCAGCACCCCGCCTGGCTTCATGTTGGTACGGTGCCAGACTAATAACAGCAAGGCCGTCGCGAGACATGACTCGTGTCACGTTAACAAACCTGCTTCTGCCCCAGACTGGATTCATGGCAGTCTGATGGGCAAGTGCGGGACGTACCAGGCTTAACGCGGCTGGTTAATGCACAATAACGAGTTTACGCGTGTTCATTAGGTAAATATTTGATGGGACATGCTCAGTGCCTGTTTGTGAAATTGAATGAGCGGATGTCTGAGTGCCCATGCCCAGGACAAACTGCACAGCCAGAGGAAATTAACACTGCAATGCTATATGGGAATTCAAGTACTCTAGAGTAGAGCAGGGGGTTTTAAATTGCCTGGCTGGTCCATGGGGAAAAACACTACAGTACATCTCATGGCCTTTACTATCATTACTATAATAGTACATTAAATTACTTCGACACTAATAGCTTGCAATGTAACGCTTTCTCCACCATTACATTTAATTATTTTTTAATGAGGCAATTCAGGTATAAGTACGCAGCACAAGGTTACATTACAACAGAGGAGCTTTCTGAGAGATTTCAGAAGCTCTTAACCACTATGCCACCTGCTGGTCAATTACTCTGACAACTACAGACCTACTAGGCTTCATCAACAGGTCAAAATACTGTTGAAATTCCATAGTCGCTCATGAAATCTAACATAAGCATAATCTGGCATAAATATTTCAAATACATTTTACATCTGGGTAAAAGAAAGACCAAGATAAAAAAACCTATACAATGAGGAAAAATAATTGAAACACCTCTGACTCTCTTCAGTGGCTCAATAAATATTAAATTATAATTAAATAAGAACAGTAGATCAAAGAGATCCCATCATTATAAATAATTTAGGCTGTTAAACCACCAGCTACAGGAAAAATGCCCCCATAGCAACAAAGCAAATGTTTTTTGTCCCCCCCACTGGCTGTTAAATACATTATTTCTATTACTTTATAACTGTAATTAAGAAAAAGATAACTTTAATGGTTTCCATTGTCAGAGCTTGCCAAGATATCAACCACTAGAAAAAAAGCCTTCACAAAAGTAATGATTAGAAAATGAATACTCATCATTCAGCATATGGCTGCACAGGTTTGGGATAATAAAACACTCAAGGGTAGTAAATATTTCATGGGATCCACCATTTATCTGTTCTGGAAAAATAAAATAAATTTTAAAAAATGAAAAAAAAAAAAGAAAAAAAAATCAGGCGAGTCAGTCAGATGCAAGTTTCTTTCGGTTTGTTCCACAGCGCGGTGATTATAGCCAATGTGGATCCTCAGCCCTGCCTTTTACACTGTCAGGCAGTGGGGGCACCCCTCTCTACCCGCATCCACAGCTATCAGTCAGACAGCTCTCTGATCAGCTGGCAGCAACACCCTTATGTGTTCAGCTCTGTAGTATATTCTACAGGAACGTATTTTTTTTTTCCCCCGAGAAAATTGGGGGGGGGAGCATGCTGGGAGCAGCAGACAGGTTCGGGAAAATGGTTATTATGAGCGAACGATGAGCTGTCAAGCTGTCACGTCGGATGAAAAAACGTGTCCCCCCCCCCACCCTCCCACTACCCCACTGTCCCTGCTTCCCCTTTCTGTGACCGAGAATGAACCCAAACTAGAAAACTGCATCATAAAGCAGAACCTCACCTCAGGACAACCATGCTGTGGATACCACTTGTATAAAGGCAGAAACCAAGGGTTAAGCCCCATACATCAAGGTAGCTTCAGCTGCAACACTAAACTGATACTGTAAATTGGCATAAGCTTTTCAGAGTAAACACCACCCCTCCCCCCAAGACAAATTGAGTAGATGAGTTTAGCCTGCTGCTAGCAATTAATAACTAGCTTTTAAAACTTTATTTCAACCCCAGGCCATGGTGGATTCAGGCTGAACACCAAACAAGACTGAAAAAAATGTTAGTAGCTGGATATAAATTATTAACAAGCAAGCAAAATTTAATTGAATCTTAAATTGAATTCTGCAAACAAGGTAAAATCCAAGCTCCAAAAGTGACCTGTCCTTGGAATATGTTTAATATTCTACATTAAGAAAACTGTATGCAGGAACCAACTGGAATACACAAGCATTTTTTAAATAAATCAAGTGACTCCTTTTTCATTTGCAGCTTGTGCCTTGATTCATAAAGAGAATAGCCAGTTTCACACCCCTACATTGTCAGTGAACATGACAAGAAAAATCATTTGCTTAAACCTGGATATCTGATTTTACTTTTGACTTTCCAACCACAACAATGTCTGAAGCCACTGCAGCCCAAAATTGAATTTGAAGGAACAAGGTCACACAGATGTAAACAAGCATTTTGTAAAGGCAACCAACTCTTCAGAACATCTCCTATAGGGGCCTCGACAGGGAAGCCAGATAACAGCACAACCCCAGCAGTGTTCCAGCACAATCCATGTGTGAGACGAAGATATTACAAAAAAAATTAAAAAAGGTGTCCAAGCAATTTGGCTTCAACACAAAGTTCCAAGTCATTCAGAACAAGTGTTTGAGTTTGAAACAACGCCATTTTGTCCAACCCATCTACATATGGTTGCATTTGGTGGGTTCCTTCCCTGATAACTTTGTTGCAGGACCTAAAATTTGGAGTTTTCTAAGCTGGGCTGCAGTGTTTCCCATTCTGGATGCTTTAGAGTACATACAGTACTCTGGCCCACACTTGCGCCACAGTCCAGCATTAGCGTCGGCAAGCAAGAAGTGTCAAGAAGGTAGTTTTTTTATGGGCATTCAATCTCTGTGTGAAGATTAATAATTCCTTGGAATACCAGGAAGATTAACCATATAGGGATAACCCTGGATGTTTGCAAAACACACCACACACACACAGAAACACACCCATCTTGTACAACGGCCAGCAGAAAGATCCACAGAGATATTAACCTTCCTGGCTCATTCATGCTGAGAATCAGCAAAGAACTACAAAATCACTGCTCCCAGCTGACCACCCCTTATTGCTTTGGAATCGTTGTAATTTCCCCTCAACATACAACAATCTCTTTCCCACTATCCTTGTTACTAAATAAAAAAGCAGAGCTTTGTGTGCTGAAACAGCTTGTTCATTGCAGGTCTATTCTACTCAGAAAATTACTAGGTTGAAGTAAGCCAGGGTGTTAGAATTAAACCACTTATGTTAACCAAATACATTGAATAAATATAACAAGCAAGTTAGCCAAATTTTTAATGCATAGCGTATTATTATTAAATACAAAAAGTAAACAGGCTGGTCTGAAAGGTTTTAAATATGACCCTCCTGAATGTTAACACAGTGAATTAATGCCAGTCAGAATTACAGCTTTATGAATTTGAAATTATAAGGCCGTGTAACGTACCATGAGATAAGTGCTGCATAATCTATGTAACTATGCAAACAGTGCAGTAGATACAGGTCTTTCCAAGTAATGCTGTGTTGATACCCAGTGGCTTATTGGAAAATGAAAGGCACTGGCATGTTAATTAAACATTTCCCAAAGAGAAATGAAAGACTACCCTTTTCATGATTTCAGATGCCACAAAAGATTCTAATATTGTTTCATATGTAGCTAGTAGCTAACAATAGATCTATGCTATTACAGCACCCTAAAAGTTTAAAAGAAGGGTAAATACTGAGAATCCTCAAAAAGCTTTTGTAACAGCATGCTGCATGCATGCCATCACAAAAAAAACAACATGATAGATTACACTGCTTATGTTCTAAGGAAAATGTGGTCAACGGCTCAGTCCAGCAAGGAGTGTGAATGATGACACGTGCGGTGTGAGTGTGAGAAGACGGCACACTGCGAGTCTCGCACTTAAAGCCCACGAGTGGCCAGCTCGTCAAAAGAGCTGCTGCACACCAAGCTGCACAGAGGTCCCTCCCCTTCACTCCTGTCTCCCTGCTCATCATGCTAAGGAAAGAACATGCCGGGCAGCTAAAGAAAGTTGCATTCAGAATTCAGTATGGGGCCACTGATATCTTACCGGCAGGTGCGAAGCCTGAACTGGTGACCAGGCTAACAAGCTAGCATGCTTCCAAGCTATCAGTCCATACAGTACCAGCACTAATACAAAGACAACACACAAACTTTTGCACCAGGTGTACATCTGCCCTACCAGATACTGTACTGTAAACCAATGGAAAATATTAAGTTAGAAAAATCACTTATTCGACAGACCAGTGTTAACCAATCCGGTCCTCGGCGAGCCACAGCCAGTCCATGTTTTTACTCCCTCCGAGCTCCCTGCCAGACAGTCCTACCAGGAGGTGGGAAGGACCAAAAACATGGAATGTTTGTAAGTCCTGGAGGACCAGATTGGGAAACAGTGCTAAAGAGCAGCTCAGTGGGTAGCACTGTTGCCTCATTTCTCCAGGGTTGGGGTATTAAATTCTGCCCCTCCTCTGTATATATGGAGTTTGGAGGTTCAGCCCGTGTTACTTGCGTTTCCTCAGGGTTCTCTGGTGTCCTCCCACAGCACAAAGACGCACGGTGAGTCAAACTGGCATCACTAATCTCCTGATTGTGTGTAACTGTTAATAAGCGTCATGGATGCTTACCGATTCTGATTGCTGTCTGTTACAGTGTCTGTTATGACACCATTAAATAACAACAGAAATATTTGGTTTGTCAACAGATCGTAAACACTAAACAAGCCTTTCCCAGAGAAATATAACAAGACACATCACCACCATTAAGAGATGAGGGGCGAGGGGTCTCCAATGTCCCAAAAACACTGAAAAATCTACAACTAAGGGACGCAAAAGGTGGTAGAAAAGGACATTCCCCCCTGATCCTCTAGGTAGGCACCATCATCACCACACACAGGTACCTTACCTACACATGGTATTTGCCAAAAGCTCACCAAGGTTTATGAAGCACTGAAACAAAAATAAAAACAAAAGGAACAATAGAGCTAGAATATATTTAGAAAATGTAAATATCCTTAGAATTTCTAGACAGCAACAAGCGGCACTCTCTTGACCCCAGGCTGCCATTAAGTCGACACTTCAACCAAGGAGACCTCAATGGTTTGACTTGACAAGAGTGTTTATTTCTTGGAACAATTTCGACGTGTATAAGAAAAGTGATTGGGCGAAGCCCGTCTCTTGGTCATCGGCTCCATTGTCGCTGAAGCAGACAGATCTAACTGGGCGACCAGGAAGGAGGCGAAGGAGCCAACCCCGGACCAGGACAGGGAGCCGGAGGTGGTGGAGGGGTGGAGTCAGGCGGACCGAATAGCTGTAATGGCAAAGAAGTGGGTTAGACTTACTCCTTATATAAAAATCTGGACCAATGTGATTGGACATGCTGGCGTTCTTTAGGTCTCCTTGTTTAAACTTTCGCATTCACTTTTATTTGCCATTACAAATACTCTGAGTTGAAAGGGTTTCGTCCAGAAAGGGTTTCGTCCAGCATTGACACTCTCAGGATGAACGAGCACTAAATGCAATCATGCATCCTGCTTTATCTTAGGGGAATAGAATACCAGAGCGATATGACAGCAGACCTTTGTGTAATTTGCTCAAATTATGCTCCATTTATATGATAATGATATATATTAAAGGTCTGGCTTGCTTCAGGACTGGAAGTGGCTCTGGTGTCTTGTCTAATTAATATAATGCATTCAAAGACTACAGCAACACGGTGCGGTATGTTACTTGTCAAAAAAAATAAATAAAAAAAAGGGCTGTATCTTCCGCAACCAAATTCCAATTATATGACTGAGCCCCTGTTACAAAATGACCTTTGCTTTTAAAATTAAATCCCAAGATTAAAGATTCTGCCCTATGATTCCAAACAATCAGTACAATATACATGAAACCAGCTGTCACCTTAATTCCATTACGAACAGATAGATAAAGCTCAGGGAATCACATACGTTAAATACTGATTTTAAACTATGTAATAAACAGTATTCAGGCTGCATATATTAACGGTAATTAATCAAAGGGACTAGTTGCTAGTCATCTCTAATTCTCCGTGAAGCCCATTCAAACTGAGAATTGGGTTAGTTTCTTGCCTGCCTCCCATATTGTAGTAACGGTAGACAATACCACCATTGTGCTGATGCTGGATTTCTGTTGCCATGGAAACCACAACACAAATTTCAAAATTGCACCTGTATAATTTGCACATCACCAACAGCAGCCAATTCTGCCTGCGTGCCCATTAAAGGCCTTCAGAGCAACACCTGACTGGACCCGTTTAGCTACGGGCATTAAGAAAAAATTCATACAACCACGACCACAGTAATTGGATCCCCTGTGATTATTATGTTAAGCAAATTTTTACATTTCAATCAAATGAGGGGTAGGATGGAACTTGCATGATGTTTGAGGTCACCTCAGATCTTAAAACAGCAGTACACATGCTTCAGATTGTTCCCTTGACAATCCTAAACAACTGTTCTATAATACCTATACTCCAGGATTAATCTAGTAATAGATTCCAGGCAGGGTGTACGACACATTCCCATTACTACAGGATCACTTTATTTCTTTAATTAATCAGCTCCAGAAACAGCCAACATGTTTACATAGTCAATATTACCGCAGTACACTCATTTGTGGTCATTACCATATACAAAATAAATTACTTGACATTTTACATTACATTTTATGGGCAAGTTGAATTATAGGGCAGAATCAAAATACCATAGCAAACACAAAAAGAATCAAACTTCTGACACTTTCTGAAAAATGAGTTACATCATAGATCAATCCATCCATCCATCCATCCATCCATGGGAAGGGGGGGCAGGGGGGTTGAAGCCTATCCCAGGGAACAAGCCAGGCGAATGAGAGATAAAAAGTTAGTTTCAAGCACCTCAGTCTTTAAATGTGCTAACAGCCCACAAACTAAACCCCAGTCCTACAGATAAAGCTGTGCACGGATTCCCAGAACAGACTCATCATGAGGTCCCATTTCACAAAGTCACTTTTTCTTATAGTGATGAAACTGTTTGATTCATGATAAAACCATTAGAAATATGCAACTAATTTACTCCTCTTAGAATTAGCTATTCATTTTCTGCATATCAGATATGATCTCCATATAATATGGCTTCTCACTAAGCACTTTACATTTTCAGGTCTCATTCGCCTATAACTCTCTTCGGTTAATTAAGCCCAGGTGCAGTGCCATGAGTCTCCCGCAGTCTGTGCAGGTATGATTCAGGCTATCCTGCCTGTGAGAGCTCACCGCCCATTCCTCCCACCAGCCCAGTCTCTGCCAGCCACTGGGAGCTTTTGGACCAGGAAAGTATGCTTTCACCGCTGCTGACAAAGCGTACCGTTATGGCCAATGATGACAGGCCTCACAAAAACTGAGCTCAGGATTTCCCAACTTGAAACATTATTCAACTCAGTTTGGCCTTAACTGAGTGTCGAAACTGGACCAGGATTTACTTGACCTGCGCCCAGACCACAAAGCAATCCCACTGGCTCTCTCTCACACACACACACACACACACACACACACACACACACACACACACACACACACACACAAAACAGTTGTCATTTTATCATCCAACCTTTGACCTCGTGCTTTGGAAACCATAGCGATGCCACAAATTGCCCATCAAATACGACTCGCCTGTCAATTCACAACAGAAATTAATTTACAGAAACCTCCCCCAACACCATTTCCTTAAGGCCATGGGGGGAGTATCGACTGGCTATATGCCGTTGTTAATATAAACAGAAAATATCTTCAGGCCTGACTGGAACACAGCACTTTCAACACTAGTGATTAAATGCTACAGTGTTCGGAACTCAGAACTCAATACTCAGTGTACAGAAAGAGCCAAACAAATGCAGTGGAGGGACTGTACCGCTGGCCAAGGACAGACTAAGCTGATTATTTTATAGTGGAGAGTCATATAACATCTTTAAAGCTGGAATTGGTGCTTTTCACGGACACTATCCTACATTTTTGTATTATGATGACCTGTCTTGCTTAAAGTGGGAGGATTTCCCCAGAGGCAACACGAAACAGGTTTCAAAAATGATGGCACATGGTGACATCATGAATGCCAAAAGAGAGATGAACTAATGGCAGCAGGTCTGGATGTGCAGCTGGACTTATAGTACGAACTGCTCTGGGTGAAACTGACAGAATTCAGAGTAGATGCTCTTCAAGTCCCTCCCTGGAACACAGCTCGACTGACCCAACACCACCTTCATACAATAATCTGTATATATACGCAATGTAAAGGTATGAGGTTGCAAATGCCTTTATCACTCCAGATGGTGGATCAGCACACAAAGTTATTCTGTAGCCTATACCAAAATCACCAGAACACAGTCTAAATTCATTCATTATTTACATGAGAGAGGCTCCTGCCAGGGAAAAACGCTGTATTTATAAAAAAAAAAAGCACTTTTCTGCATATGCTGGGTTTGTTGTATCAGCCATGGGTATTTGGGTATTAGACCGTTGAGTTTACGGTCTTGCATCACAGAACTGCCTTTCATCCTGGACCTAAAAATAACAGACCTGCCAAGCATTTGCAATTATCATGACTGTTTCAGTTCCAAATACTGGTTTCAATAAATCTGGAAAAAAAGGAAAATCAAGGACTAAAAAGTAAAAAAAAAAAAATTATAATTACATACATTCATCAGGTTGGATAAACTGAGTTTAACATGCTTAGAACAAGATTTAAGATGATTTATGAATCTCCCAGGTTATGCGGTAGGACTAACCCACACAGAATCTGGATAATCCATGCAGTGAAAACAGGAGTTAATTAAATAGGAATATTTATTAGGTGGACTAAGGGAATTCTGCTAGCTTCAGTAGGAGCGTCCCAGCTGGAGATCAGCCCCACTTGGGCGTATCGGAGCAGCCCTGATATATAGCAGATTAGCAGGTCGCACCGTTGCAGAACTGCAGATTCAAAGTCAAAGCTAGTCTACCGATGGCAATGTAGAAACCTAAAATTAACCAATCAGAGAACCCATTGGCTGACCAGGTTAGCGGTCTCTGGGACTCAACACAGGGTAAACCAGCAACCCATCGGCACAGTCGTTAAACATGCAAACATCTAATGGCTGGCTGAGTGGAGAAAAGCTATTTTTATAGCTATAAAATAGGCTGAGCCTGTTTGTCTCATACAGGTTGACATTGTTCAAACAGCAGGTGAAAAATACTGTCCCTCAGTTTAGACAACAGTCACCTTCTAAGAAACTAACATTCCAAGGAACAGGACCTCATAGGTTTTCGGGTTACAGAACACCATAGTATTACTTTGCATGGAATTTTTAACAAGACTGCCACAAAAACAGTATTACCTCATACAAACATCTATCCATTTATGCACCTTACAGCCGCTTATCCAGTATAGGGTGTCAGCGAACAGAAAGCGCAGCATCCAATGCAAGGGGACACCCTGGATCTGATGCTAGTCCATTGCGTGGGACACACATTCACACACTATGGAAAATCTAAAGGAGTCAGTTAGTTTAACTCCAATTCTTTGGACTGCAGGACAAATCCAAAGAACCTGAAGGAAAACCCTTGAAACATGAGAACATGCACAGTCACCAACACAACCCTGGAGGTGTGAAGTGACAGTGTTACTGTACCACTGAGCCAAAGTGCTGCACACAAGCAATGAAATACTAAAAGGTACATGACTTACTTTCTTTACTGATGGATGCATGTTTTTAAAAATACTCACAAGCACTGTACCGATGAGTAACCCTGAAGTCAGCGTTCCTGCAGAAGATTAGGGGTAGGCTTAAAACTAGAGAGACGTACGCAAACAGGCTTCACATTTTGACAGTGCTTGGCTGTGGGGCAGAAATAAACTCCACTTTAGAGCACTTAAATGTGCTAATTAGTTGACCTATCCAGCACAGCCCTTATTGAAAGGCATAGGCCCGTGTCTCCCAAGGGGACCCTCCACTTTCCGCTATTTGCCTCAATGAGATTTCAAGATCCGGCTCGAAAGAACGGAACAGACATGCAAATACAATTAAGCCCACAATGCAGTGGGAGGGCTGGAGAAGCAAGTACCTGGAAAACAGAAGCATCCCTGCTGGACCGGCTTATGTTGTACAACCCATCAATAAACATGAGGTGAGCTCTGATATATAGAAGTTTGATCCAGAAATTAGTGACAAGAAATTACTAATGGGCTTTGCTAATAAGCATCAGTGGTAAGTATACTGACCCCAGTTCAACAGTGTAATCACTAGCAGGGGGCCTCATTCTGACGCCCATGCATGGATTACCACCACTGCAAGAATAAGCGCATTTACAATACAACTCGAGCTATGGGTGGTAAAGAGGATCCTGTACAACAGGCTGCAGGCTGGCTGACATTTTCTGCACAGTGTGACGTTGTGTCAGTTGTGTCATCCGTGAAAAAACAGCCAACAAAGCAAAAAAGACACACCTCCAAAAGTCCTTGCACTCTATACTTTACACAGCGTAGAATTCCACAGCATGAAGATTTCAGACAACCGCAGTGAAAAACTTTCCTCAAGAATGCCGCTTTGAGTTACGCCTTTGTCCTCTGCGACTGATATCCAGACACTGCTGAGTTTGCAGACCGGCCAGGAAGATTACATTAGGTGTGCACTGCATCCCACACACCTTTTATGCAGACACGGCAAGCTTAACTCAGGTCCACCATCAACCACCTAATCCAATCACAGACCTTACAGATTATAT
Organism: Mormyrus hasselquistii; assembly: GCA_026779605.1. Lineage (NCBI taxonomy): Eukaryota > Metazoa > Chordata > Actinopteri > Osteoglossiformes > Mormyridae > Mormyrus > Mormyrus hasselquistii. The sequence goes on from JAODKE010000001.1 coordinate 12,770,041, forward strand.
ATAACACAGAGGTCCATCAAACATTGAAAAGTGGACTCTGAAGTGCCAGCAAGCTCATTTAATTGGTTATGAGGGGATGAACTTTATAATGTGTGCAAAACCAGAGAGAACTTGTGCAAACCATATCTGAGCAACTGCTGATGGTAGCAGTCAAGAGAGCTAGATCATTTATTTAATGTGTAAATAAGAACTCTGGATTATCTCCTGACTTGGAATCAATTAGAAATTAAATCTCGCATTTTCGGGGCCAGCTAAATGAGTCCAAGTCTAAGGGGTGACGAAGCAATCCCCGCTCGTTTGACATCGGGGGGAGTGACGGATAAAGCTCTCTCATTAATGTGGGGAAAAGGTAGATGGGGTAGGGAAGCCGCCTAGTTGTGTGTGTGGGTGTGTTAGATTTATATTACATTATGGGGACCAAACCTTCCCCACAGTGTAATAAAAACCTGTTATATTGTATATGGGGACCATTTTTCTGTAGTGTCAGAAGTCTCGTTTGTTTACTTATACTTAAGGTTAGGGCTGGGTAGGGGTTAAAGTCGTCTTGTTGGGGTTTGAGTTTTCCCCATAGAAATAGAGAGTCCCCATGAAGATATGGATATTGGACTCCCTCATGTTTGTGTTTGTTTGTGCGTGTGTGTGTGTGCGCGTGTGTGTGTGTGTGTGTGTGTGTGTGTGTGTGTGTGTGTGTGTGTGTGCGCGCGTGTGCACATAGTTTTCATAAC
>JAODKE010000001.1:12770865-12786456 GCA_026779605.1 Mormyrus hasselquistii
GTTTGTTTGTGCGTGTTTGTGTGTGCGTGTGTGTGTGTGTGCGTGTGTGTGTGTGTGTGTGTGTGTGTGTGTGTGTGTGTGTGCGCGCGTGTGGTGGGGGGCATCTATCAAACCAACATGTTTACCATTCTGTTTCTCCAGACCAAGCAGCGCTGCTTAGCAACCAGCTAAGTTCTGGTTGTAGGTTTACCGGAAAAAATGGGAGGATTCCACTTTGGGCTTGAGTTGGCAAATGATTTTAAATGTAAACAGACCATGGAATGAAGAGCTCTAGGCAAACACATAAGCAGGGGCCTGGGTTCACCATCACTGTCATAGGGGTTAGGAAATAAAGTGAAAAACCACTTGCAGTGACCACAGAGTACTGGGCTGGAGGTGCGGGCTGGTGCTTTCAGGCTCAATGGGAGAGAGAAGGTGATGTAAAGTCACCTCAGATACAGACGGCGTATAACGGGGCAGAGCAGTGGCCACTCGTCAACAAGCACGGAAATGAGATCAGACCTGGCCAAAACAAATGCACAAAGCATGAATCAGGGCTTGGCTCACATTGTTCACCCATCAGCTTGGGACGAATTCCAGAAACAGGGAGACAAGAAAAGCGTATCCTTGCAGCAGTCTAACAGAGTCATGGCGAGGAGAGGAGGGTGGCCTGTCTGGAAATGACTGCCTTACATAAATTATGGTCCCTCCGGAACAAAAAATCCATTCCCATCGGACTAGGATGTGGCGCTTAAAGGCTGATCCACTCAAGCCGCATTCAGACCCATTTCATGGGGTTTTTGTGGAGAATCAGCAGTTGTGGTGAAGCCACTCAACAATCCCACGACGTTGTTCCTGAGTGCAGTTGTTAAAGGGCAACTGTGTATCACTGAGGCATAGGGAGAGTTGGTTAGCACATTTAAAATTTAAAAACCCAGTGAATGATAAAAACAAATTGGGTCTACTAATCGTCCCTTATCAGACAGACAGCAGGTCCCCCGACTCTATATATCAAAGCTTAGTCTTCAGAAGAAGCAGTTTGCCAGGATGGGGCGTGACTGGAGGGAAGGGCAGGTTCTGTGTGCCGGGCAGATGCCAGGAAAACCAGGATGAAGCTTGCATCATTCAAACCAGCCCCATGGCCCAACAAATGCAAGCAGCTTTTACCAAACATGTTAGAAATGATGTTGCAATTCCCAGGCATCCTTAGAAAAATGTCAGCAAAGACCGCACAGGTTTTTATCTTTGAGTTTTTTCCAGGGTAGATCTGCTACAGTACTCACTCATGAATAGTGCAGATAGACCAATTAAGAAGAACGTTCAGACCTGACTAAAGCAAATTACAGTCTCTCCAAGCTCGTGACTCATCAGTTAGCTACGAGTAGCATAAAAAGCAAGTAAACAAGCCTGCTGAAAAGACAGACTTCCAGATGCCTGAAAAACACCAGGAGCCTGCATCTCCTGTGAGGTCATTATATTCTGGGAACTGGTGTGTTTTGGACATCACAAGGTGGTTATGGGGGCCACAAGCTGAGCAGGCAAACCCCCCACCCCCAAATTTTACCCCTCACTAACAAAAAGAACTCACCAAGGGATCAGACCACACCTTTGGCTAACCACTGAGTCTACACTATTTAGATACATCATGGAACTCAACAGAAGGCAATGAATCAGTGGGACAAATGCTAAAATCCAGATAAATATAAGCATTGTTATATTCATCAATGACCTACCAATGTTAATACCGCTTACCCTGTCATTTAGGAGTTAAATCATAGTGAAATAGTAAGGGCAAGACCAAATATATTCTCCTTCTAAACAGGCCTCTGCTAGTGACTGCAACACATAAGCACACATATTACCCTTTTTCCAAAACAGGGACTGCAGACTATGATTAGAAAACACATCAATCATCCATTCACAGTTTATTGCCTGAATGCAGTATGTGCTACAAGCATTCAGAACTTCTACTGCATGATGCCCAGATAAATTTCCCATACAACTTCTAGAACATGTATACACTCCACAAACAGTAGCAGTGTTGCATTAAAAACCAGAGTAGTATTTGTTCCCGCATATCAGAAATTCATGCAGGTGTCAACACAAGCTGAAAACATCAAAAAAGGTACAATTTCTCAACTTCTCATTTGTACACAGAATGACCTCACCTTTACTGAGCAAATTATGCACATCTGAGCATTAAAGATCAAGATTTCATTTCAGATTTGCCACAAAGTAACTAAATTTTCTCTCCTGGTATCCTTGATCACACTGTGTAAAGCATTAAACCAGGACCACTATGACTGTGACCCCCCCCCCCCAAAGGCAAACCCCACAAACAAAATGGCATGCTCTGACTCCCTTCCAGAAACGGGGAATCCCACTATCAGCTTGACAATAAGAATGCACAAATTTCAATTATCCCAGTAACCTTGTCCATATAAAATTACTACTATATGCTTTTTTTGCAGGGCTATTCAAATCACGGTCCTCAAGGTCTGAGCACTGCTGTTTTTCCAGCTTTCCTTTACCTGAGAGCCAGTTGTGAAGCCTCTAGCCAATTAGAGGCAGAAATTAAAGATAACTACCTGGGAGACTGGAAAACAAGACCTGGATTTGGAATCAAGGGCCAGATTTGAGTAGGGGGGCTTTACTATGACTGGGGGGGGGGGATCACTGATGATTACAGATTTGAACAGAATCTAGTTCATCCCAAATCACCGATATACATGTAGTGGACTATGCTCAACTGGGCTTAAAGCCTCATCTTCTAGCTGCTAATCCATTACAAGGTCTATCCATGGAAGCTCCTCATTGCATGCTTTTGGATTCCATACGTGAAGAGCCAAAAGGCAGGATTCAAATCCACAAACTCCTAAGCCACCATGCCACCCCTGGGTTTCATTATCTAGAAATACCTTTCACCCCAAGAACTATACACTTTGAATGAAATACTTCTTGGACATGCAATTCAGCCATGTCTGTTTTCCATGAACACTTACACCAATATCCTTTTTTCTCTGGAATCTAAAGAAAATGAATCATACCAAGGGAAACAGAAGGTGCAGAGTGTACGGGGAGGAATGGCGTCGCGTTATCCTGGATATACGCGCCATGCTAAAACAACATTCTGGAGACTAATGCAATCACTTGTTATATTGGGCACCAGAGTCTCCAGTCAACTGAGAGATCTGCCCTGGAGCAAAGCTATTCCATGGGAATGGGCGAGCTTGAGTACATGCAGAAGTAGCACTGGGGCCGTCCTTGATGGCCACCAAGCCAAGCCGGCTAAAACAAGCATGACGGCCAGGCGGGAGTGATGAATGAACAGTCACGGTCCAAGGACCGTAGGCCGCTTTGCTCTCAGACGGATCTTAAGGAGACGTGCCTTTGCACGAGACAGCGAGACACAGCAAAATAAATGAGCCAATAACGCTACAGATATTAAGCGTCTCACACACACACACGCCTCCATCAACAGCATCGCCATTGAAGCGCCGACGCACCATTCTTCTTCCTCGTTCCCTTTCACTTGCCAGCTATTTGACTAAAATTTGTCATGACTAATTACACTCAACCTCGGAGTCAGCAGTTGCCTGTTCTATTATTATGCGTCTGGATTAGAGGCGTCCAGGGAGTGCCTGTTAGGACCCATGGTATTTATTTGTGTGCCTTTGCAGTGTGGCCTACCTGCACACAATAGCCGTATCGGAGATGGCACAGTTTTTTTTGGAAGGCTTTTCTTACTAAGCAAAAATCAACCTTTTTCTTAAAGCATGCTGCAATCCTGGGCTGTTTTACAACTGAACAGCTTGACAATAGGGGTCAGGCTGTCACCAGTCACACAGGGATCCGACACAACGCAAAACATTTGTTTTCCAATACATTTCCAGCCTTGTTTTTCCCTATTAAGCAGATTACAATCAAAATGTCAGATTTAAATGACAACATAGGGCTCTCCATGACTAATCACCTAAGCATCATTAGAAAGAGCATCTGCGTTTCCACGAAAAGGCGCATTTAATTGCGAAGTATAATTGCAGAGTGGGTTTAAATGCTGAGCTAAGGAGTTAGCGACTGTGCTACGCCTCAGTCGATTTATATTCAGACTTGTCGAGATTCCCCGACTGTTTCACAGTCTGATTTTCTCCAGATGAAACCACGAAAAGAAAATTAAAAAACATTGTATGTTTCTTCTTTAGGCACAGGGGGGCAAAAAGCTGGAGTGCATGCGATCATTAGGAGGTAGACGCTGGAGCAGAACCCTGACGCGCAGCTGTGCAGCTCCAGCTGCAAGACAGCGGCATTTCTGTCAGGTGTCGTGTGACCCACATCAACTGGCTAGCCCAGGCTGCCTGTCATGGGAAAGGTCAGGGCAAGCGAGCTGATTAGCAGCGCCATGATCAGAAATGTTACCATGGAAACAATGACACCTCCTCAGCAAGCCTATTAGTTTTTCAGGCTCCAGGAACTCCTGGACTCCCGCAACTATGCTTTCTCCAGAGCTTCGTTCCGCCACCTTGAACGGGATGCAATTTGTGGCATTGGGCGGCTTCCTCCCCCCGAGTTGACGCCCATCAATCCAGCTCGTGCTGTCTCAGAAACGGAAGCACAGAGGCGCTCTCCCTCAGGCAGACGCGAGACACTTTGCAGAAATGCAGGAGGTGTCAATGTGATCCCCTATTGTGCCAGGAGATGCAGCTCAGCGGTAGCCTGCCCCCAGAAGGCCTCGTCTCCACGCTGACAGAGCTTGTTGCCCTCTCTATGCCACTTCACATGCTGGGCTGCTTCCGAGGTCTGAGATTTACAACAAAAGAGAACTGATATCATAACCGTGCCCTGCACTGCCTCCGTGGGAGAAAGTGTGTTGGTGACATGGGAATAAATGAGAAAATAAAACCGTACGTCCAATTGTTTGTGTTTTCCACAGAGCCTGGTTGATGCTTTCACATGGCGGCGCACACAAAACAGGATCAACACATGCCTTCAGATATTCCTGCCTTTCCAAGCAGATCACTGGGCGCAAATCCTGGCCTGGGCTCATTTGGGCACCGCTGGAGATGGGAGGCGTGCCGAACAGCACTGACAGTGCGTCACACGCCAGCACCGGTGGAAAGATCAAATAAATATGAACACCACAACATGGCAACAACCTGAATTGAGCTGCTCGGTAATATGACGAGGACGAACACAGTGCTGGGACACATTTGTGCCACCGAAGACGTTCACCCCCCACTTACTTCAGAATATGTTGTCATGCTGTTATAATTACAGTCATAAATTTATTATGCCATGAATTGCATTACAACACTTTTCCCCCCCATCAGACCAGGAAAAGGCAAAGATAAACAACAAAATAAGGGCAATATGAACAATAATTGATTTTTTTCCCTCCATTGATCATTTGACAATTAGCACAGTAAAAAACATAGGCTGAATCACAATGTATTTTTAAATCAAAATACCAATCTGTCCTCATGCAGATGGAGGCAATGGTCAACAAAACTGCAGCTGACTGGCAAGATGGACAACGTGACAACAGTATCATTCACACAGGAACAGGAACTAAATACTGCATGGAGCAGCAACCAGGTATGAATGGACGCACAGGCTGTGCTCTGCATCTCCTGCGTGCTGCCTCGGTGACGAGACTCTGCCTTTACCTGCGTGTGGTCACACTCCAAACGCGTGCCGTCAGCCGGCACAGTTGCATATCGATCGGATCTGCTGCCTGTGGGTGCCACCATCAGAGGCCCAGGATTTCCCTGCTGCCCCTCACCCTACCCCGAGTCCCGTTCAGGACACTCAAACCATAGGCCTTTGCAGATTGAAAAAATCCTAGTTAAATGTGCACAACATGCAGATACACAGCAAGCATTAAAAGTCTCTGGTTCGAGTCCCTTTTGTGATACCTAGTGATTAATTCTTGACTAGATTTATCCAAATACATGGATCTTGGTGCTAAGCAACCAATATCATCACTTACAGATAACATCGCATCATACATTTTCCACAGGGGACATGGTACTTCCAACTTCCAAGCTACTTCCACACGTTCTGCTGGATACCATACATTATCTTTGGGGAAGCCTTGTGATGTTTAGAATAAATCCACAAGTCTCTGAGATTGAGTCCCTCGTTCCTGTCAGGAATGACATGCTTTGCCATGGATACAAACAGAGGTAGGGTGCCACGGCTTGACTGTTGTCATTTTTGACATTCCACTATGTAATAACAAGAACCATCCCACGTCATCCAATAGTCAGCAATGAGACTAAACTCCCTTAGCCCTCCCCCCAAACTAAACCCCAACAATACACAGCATTAAATCAAAAACGGCAGTCTTTGCAACTGCATGACAAATCCCCCCCTTGGTCGGGCCAATCCCCGCCAATGGCTGACAGGGCTCCTTTAAGATTACCACGGCGCTGCAAGACCAGCACCATGGCGACGCAGCATCCGGCGGCTGCCGGGACACTAATTCCATTAGGGCCTCCGCTCTTTATCTGCTCAGGCCATGCTGGCGAGAGCCCGGCTTCGCGGGAAGCACTAACCCCATCACACGGTACTCACACCGCTGTTAGTGCCCCTTTGATGGATCTGGAGGCAGCGTCCGCTCATTCATCCCTCGGGCTGCTCTCAGGAAAGGGACTGCTTTCCTCCACCAGCAGCCAGAATGCCCATGCCGCCTTTAAAAACAAAGGCTCAGCCTATATTCTCAGGCCGTGGGCCTGAACGTCGATTCCGCAGCGGCTGTTCCAGAAGCTACCGAGATCTCTGAAGGTACCTCACTGAGCCGAGAGCCCACATCCGCCCCGGTCTTGGCATCTGCATCCTCCTCACAGACAGCATACGGCATCCAGGTCTGGCCACGTGCCAAGGGGAAAGGGAGCCGGCGAAAGGGACAGCAGCAGGCGTGACCGAGCTTGATCGGCAGGCATAGGTGGCGACGGGCACACCTGCACTCCCACATACGACAGCTCCGCCACCACTTCACCGGCACCAGGCAGAAGGGCCTCTGTCTATCATAGAGGGTGGCACCCCACCCGCGAGGCTGATAAATGAGACATTCATTACCACGGCGGGAACCTTCGCTGCTCCAGTCTAACACCCCGCAGGACGGGATGTTACCATTTGCCACCATGGGTCACCAAGGAGACGACACGGTCACTCTTGCATCCACAGACCAGTGGGAATATGCTCCTTCAGCCGGGACTAGACCGGGCTAGTAATCCCTTCATCATACATATTGCTGAGTCACCTCCCTACTTGGCAAACAGGAAAGAATACACGAATAAAGATAAAATTTGGCAGATAACACTGACAGAGTTAATTACAATGCAAGTAGGCATGACCAGGGGCCACGTGACAGCAGATAACAGAAGAACAAATTATGCGCCAGCATTATTTAGCAAAAAAAAAATAAAAAATTTAATTAAAAACTGAACTACACTGTTGTCACAAGAAATTAAAATAACATAAAGGAAATTACTTATATAGCATCATAGTTCTAATAATAAACGTACAACAGACATTCATTTGTGCAATTTGCTCCACTGTGCGCAAGGCAAGCGCCCAATAAGAAATAAGAAATTTCAAAGGGCTGTTACAGGCTGCTCTAAAAGGGCAGGTTTATCCATTTTTAATCGACCTGCATTTATTGTATTTTAATCTGTGATAAATTAAACCAGTGGAATTGGATACCAGTATGGGGCTTTAAAAGCGGCACAGCTTCTAAGCCAATGTCTATCACACGCCCTCTTTGATGTCCCACGCCTGTCCCTGTCCTTCTGCTGATCATGCACGTACCTCTGGAGGGACCCCTTAAAACAACATGAACGATCAGAAGGCAGGTGCCAAAATGGCCCACCCCAGGGTGGTGGCAGGTGTGCCGAACGTGCATTAGGGATGTGGAGAAGCTAATCCCCCGAACAGCAAAAAAACCGGGAGGGAGGGGGGATGCGTTACTAACACAGACTTCCAGGTGGCACAATCCTCTGCCGATGGTCAACATGAATGTCAAGTGACATGAGACTGACTCTGCTTAGCCCTAGAAGGAATTTGTCTGATATTTTCAACAAGCAAGTCCTTATACAATCTACTGACATTTTGGGGGATTGGGGGGGGGGGGCCTTTAACTTATACATTAAATGTTCAATAGTTAAAATACTGTGATCTAAGCCATTTAAACTACCTTCGATTTTGCATCATTTTATCAAGACTATATCCCTACAGAGACCAGCACTGAAACGAGTGAAAGATTGAACAATGGTGTTTCTGCCGTAGCTTGTCACTCCTTTGCTTCTCAGATTAATAAAGGTCATGAAGGTTCACTCATGAACCCTGGGATTTTCATCCAGTTTGGTGGCCATTGAAACGCTCCTGCCCAGGGTCACATCTGCTCCCCCTCACAGCTCCGATCAATACTTTCTCCTCATCAACTGGGGCTGTCATACCGTGTGAAGGAGAGCCCAGCTGCCTGATGGGATACCCAGTCATATGCTGGAGGTCAGTCCCGGGAACTGGGTCTGCTAGATACAACCAGCAGAGGAGGGCAGATTATCATTAGTTTGAGTTTTAGTTATTTTAAAACTAAAACGGTCTACTAGCACTGGCTGGTTCTTGGTGAAACTCGATGTCCACTATGAAAAGGTGCAAAATTCAAGACTGCTCCAGACCACAGTAAATCATCTTCTTTTGAAAGCACACTGTGATGCCATCGGGGAAAATGCAGACGTTTAACATTAATGGATTAATGGAAGGGAGGGGTATTCCTGCATCATAATTTACAGCAGATCACACACTATTACTGCCACAAGCATCTTTCAACAGCAGCTGCGTGGTGCAATGTGACAAGAAAAAGAGCACGCGTGTCAGGCAGTAATCCCAGTGCTCCGTGTCGCATGCTCAATCAAAAGGTCTCAATCAAATCACGGATCTGCACGTACGAGCCTGCAGCACATGTGGTACCACGGGCTGGACATGCCAGTCAAACTAGCTCCATAGGGGTCAGCCACTACCCCTTCCCCCACCCCAAGGAACCTCCAGGCAATTCTGCAGACATCCATCACCCATGCAGCCTCAAAGCATGTTCTCTCACCAACCTATTGGGGAAGATCGTTTGCCTGGTAACCATGACGATTCCCAGACACCCCTACCCCAACTCCATCAAGTGAAATGCAGAGGAGCAAAAAAAACACACCTTTGATATGTCAGAACTGTTCATTTACTGTTCATCTTTCCTCCCCAGTCCCTCACAGACTGCGTTCTGTCGTAACGGCTTCACATGGTCAAATTCACCATCCGCCTCCCTGTTTTAGACTTGACCGTTCTTCTGGCCTGTCACCTGAGAAGCTTTGGCGCTAAGCTCACTGCTGCTGGTAATTAGGGTGAGACCCTCAAATCAAAGCTGCCTCTCCCTGTATCTCTGAAACCAAAAGGGAGCAGAAGACATCGCCTGTAATCCTTCTGCGGAGGAGGAGGATCAGGGGCTCCTGGTTCTAACGAGCAGGTGCCCGGCCAGAGACTTCTCTGCACCCCCGCCCCGATCCAGGGCCCACGGTTCACTGGATCCATTTAATGGCTTAGAAGAAAAAGAGACTTCTGTTCAGACAGAATCACCAGCTGCAAACTGGGATTTGCTGGAAAACCCATGGAAACAGCTGAAGCTGAATGCGAGACTCCAAGCAAGATTAAAATCTTAAGCCGTTCTGGAAATTTTTCTGGCAACGTGTATCAATTTTTGTTTAGCATGCAAAGTTGTGTAAAATTTATAAAAGTGCCATCTATCCATCCATCCATCCGTCGTCAAACTCTACCATAACCTCGTCAAAGTTACATGGAGGACTGGTGCCTATCCCAGACATCACAAGGCAGAGTGACATCCTAAACAGGATGTCAGGCCATTGTAGGGCTCCACACGGAGCCCCCACGCTGCCCCCAATCAGTCATCATCATCATCATCATCATCATCATCATGTCTAATCTTCTCGAAGCCACCAAATGGTCATTTTTAAACACACTAAGTAGTTTGTCTATCATCCTCCTCCATTTATTCAGATGATATTTGACAGGATCAGCTGAGGTTAAGTACAGCAGGGTTCTTCCTGCCCTATACAAAGTAACAAAATCATTATACATCCATATTTTAAAAGGTAGAGGCGTACCGTCTATTAAAACCATGCGGAATGTTGTCGTCAAACACAGCTGATCAAAGCCGATTCTTCTCCCATTCCAGAAAGCCTATGCAGCACCAACTGAGATTCAAACTCAAACCCACACAGACACGGACACTACTTACCACTCAACAGCATTAATCCATTAAATGTACCCATTTCAGGTGATAGAATGGTCCTCTCACTCGGACCAAGGGGAGACGTCACCATTAAACTCACACATACAGCTTGGCTACTGCCATAGTGGACGAAGCTGACTGAGCTCAAGAGGAAATGCTGACCACTCACAGACACTCAATATAAAGGGGATGAACTCGAGAGGAAACATTAGGCTGCAGGTGGTTTAATCTTCGGCCAAACCTATAAGACTGAAGATATCAGGATGGGGGATTTCTATTTAGAAAACTCACCCAAAGATCGCTCCTTCAACCTAAGTCATGATGAAACTTGGCAATTTGAAAAGTGTGTGTGCTGCTTATACTGGATCTCATTCACCATACCTTTTCTTTCTGCCATCCAAGGCTTAACGTAATACCATCGTCCATTAAGTGCATTAATGTACTCATGAATATAAAACGGCTATCAAATAACTTCAATAAGTAATTCTGACCACCATTACTGAAGTGAAACTGTACAATACCCTTCCCTACACTACTGTTCCTATTAGAAAAGATTCATTAGGTGGTCCTTTCTAGGCACTGGATTTATTTGATTTCCTTTGAGCTAAAATCTCAAATTCTTCTTGTGTTTCCCATACCACACATCATGAGAGAATCTGATACTTAAAACAGTACTGAACCGAGACAGGAAATAAAAGGCATTTATAATCAAAACAGTGTGCAGAGATTTAAAACTTCCCTAGAAAAGGATAATTACTCCAAAAGTAAAGGGGGGGGGGACTATGCATCAGTTTAATATGGGCATGTTGCTGCTATTTAATAGGGGCACGCTGCCTGACCTGAGAGAGAGACCTCCCATTGTTCCAGGAGGCTGCTGTAACTGGATATGAACAGGTTCTCTTGCAGCTGGTTGTCCCAAGGGCATGAGCCAATGGCTGGCATCAAAGGCGAAGCGGACCAGAGACAACTGGCAGCGGCAGATTCCCTTACAGGCCTACAGTGGCAAGCATACCCAATGCGAGAGAGTGGGGTGGACCGGCACCAGGTCCATTACAAGCCTACAGAGGCAAACACAGCCGACGGCGGAGAGCGGAGAGCACTGGGCCCATTACAGGCCTGGAGAGGCGAGCACAGCCGACGGGGGAGAGCGGGGTGGACCGGCACCGGGCCCATTACAGGCCCGGAGAGGCGAGCACAGCCGACTGGGGAGAGCGGGGTGGACCGGCACCGGGTCCATTACAGGCCCGGAGAGGCGAGCACAGCCGACGGGGGAGAGCAGAGAGGATTGGGGACTGAAAAGTTGGGAAAAAAGCATGGTCTAGGGTGGGGGAGCACGCCTTGGGAGCCCTCAGGTTATCCTTCATGGCTGTTTAATAAAACAGGCAGGAATAATTCATTCTAAAGAACTATATTATTATTGCTGTAATAAACAACAATATTAGCATTATTGTATGCAATTAAATTATTATTGGTATAAAATGAAGCAATTTATCATTATAACAAAATATTTAAAAACTTTATACATGGTCAGATGCATGACATGAATTGTGCAATTACACCATTCTTTAAGTAAAAGGCCGACTTCACTACTGTGGTCACGAAAGTGTTAAAAGCAAAGGGCACTGTAAAAAGACTCGCACACGCTTCTCCATCATCCCCCCACCAAGTACGACACGGTCCAGCCAAGCAAGAGAGGACTTACGATGAATAATACCCATGCTATTTAATACACTTGAAAGATGAGGAATAAGAGTTTCCTTCTCTGCATCAATGTTAACCCAAGTGCTACTCTAATGAAAGATTAGAAATAATTACCAGCTAGTGGAACATAATCCAATATGTGCTCTGTTCATCAAAATCTAGTTAATTTTTCAATCGGGGCAGCATAAGGGCCCATTCTGTAAGCAGAGCGCACAGAAGCAGGAGGAGATCATGAGTAATGAAATGTTCCGTGAGTCGCTGTCGCGTGCTGGATGTAACGTCACTCCGCTGTGGGTGAAGTATGGCTGGTACTGAATGTAATGTAGTACTTCTGTCAAATGTCAGCACAATAGCATTAGAACCAGAACATCCTTTTATCGCAATTAATGTTGAAAATTGTTTTATACTATTTTTTTCCCCTCATAAAACGTGCTATATGTATATATCGCAAATCCACCATCCAGCCTTGGTCTCATGACCTTTAGGGTGCAAAACCATATTTCCTGCAGCCACCGTGACTTATCTTATTCTTCATTGTAGTACGTAGTTGCAGCAGTGGAATAACGTTCTGGGAGCATCAGGGAAAAAGTGGATACGTTTCCATACCTTAATTGTAATGTTCGGTAAACATCCGTAAAATAAAAAACTATTAGCAAGGCAGCGACTCTGGCGCTGACATTCAATGAATGCTGTTTAAAGGAGGAAACTGGGAACAGATCACTGTGTTCAACGCCACCGTCAAAAAAGATCACTTTGAAGTTAAACTGCAAAAACACTCCCTGGGCAAAGACCCCTCCCATCCTGTGCAGGGCCATTTGTGGCTAATAAAGATCATACCTTACGCACACAAGCATTATTTAAAAATAATAAACCAGAGACGTTTGATTTAGCATCTGGCATCGTGCTCCGATATGTTTCCCCCACTGTTCTTCAGGCGGTTCTGCTTTAGACGGAGCGGACCCTTCCCAAAAAGCAAAACCACTGTCGGTGGTTGAACGCAGCAGCTACTGGTGCTGGCTGCAGCCGCACATGCCAAACATATACATGATGGCACTGCTAGCCATTTGTCTCAAACCAACCATCTTTCCGGTGAATGTCACACATGCATTTGCCAAAGCACCAACGCCCCTTGTGACTATGAAATAATTCAGTACAACGCAAATATCTAAATCCTTCATGCTACACGCCAGCAACCAGATTCTGGCGGCCATGAGAAAAAGTGTTAACTCTGGTGGAAAAAAACAAAAATCCTAGAGCATACTACCCATCAGAAAGTATTTCTTTAGCAGAGGAACCTACAAATATGTATGCATTTGCCGTAGTTTGCAGAAATATATTAACATTTTAATCCATAAATTCCTGTTTGAGGTGCACTCGAGGCAGCTATAAAAAAGAATTCTCTACTTATTTTGAACTGGCTTTAAAAATTCAGGGATTATGCAGTCAGAAAAAAAGAAACTAATAAAACCAACCATACTAATGTTTAAGGCATTGTCAAAACAGCATTTAAAATGCCCATGGATTTAGCTGTCAGGAAGGATTTCTCCAGGATTTCACAGTGCAGGAAGGGAGACAAATCATTCATTGGGAACAGAGGAGGGTGAACCCTTGAGATGCACCCCAAAAGAGGAACAGAGAGGGAGGGCTCCACACCATGATCTCCTTGCATGTCTTGGCTACCAGGACTGACATATCCGTAAACAGGCTGGCCGGTTGGCCATTGGCTGCCTGGCGCGTCCTGTCACAGATGGGCCCCGGGTGTGCCAATGGGAGCCGCGGCTGGGCGGAACACGACCACAAGGGTCAGAACAAATTGCTTGGCAGGAACCGGCTGCCAGATAAGGTCTGAGATTTGAGAGGAGATGAACTGGTGGGTAGACCAGCCTGGAAGGGAAGGTGCTTGACAGTGGGCATGGGATGAATAGCCCCCCCCACATGGCATGTCACTTTTGACATCTGCAGGATAAACAGCACTCTAGGCACTGTTCGAAACAGTCAAATTTCTATTTCCTAGACTGCGACAAATCGGAACAAAAACATTTGTAGATGAATGTTTACAACATCCTTGTTACTCAAACCAAAAATCAGCAATTCAACACAGCTGCCTTTCCAACACAGAGTTATTTAAAATACCTGGGCAGCATTCGGTTGATCTGCAGTTAAATCTTTTGCATGCTTGCAATAGCAAAAAGAGTGCTGCTGTAGAGAAACTCACATGGTGGGATCAGACCCACACGGAGCACTGAAGGTAATGTAGCTGCAGAACTCTTAATTCTGGCATGAAGCCATACAGCCCGTGACGAGTGCGAGCAAGGAAACGCAGCCAAGGCGGCAATAATGCATAAAGCTCAGAATCTGCGTTTTATAATATCAGTATAAAATAAACATACATTGAAGTGTTTCAGAGTTGTTATGGTAATACTGTAGCTGTAATGGGACCTTTTCCTAAATCAAAAAAACAGGCACATTTTTAAAAATCCCCTTTATTCCCATCATCAGTTACACACTAAATTAGCAGCACTGTTAGTAAACTGTCCCCTGTAGCGATGATATTAACAAAAAAAAAATTCTTAAATACAGTCAAAGGTCACAAACGGAACATGGGTAACCCTGACCACTGTGCGGAGTACGTCGCCCCGTTCTTAAATGTGCGTGCCAAGGTGAGGAGCGTGTGCCAGTGCGCCGAGTGGCAGCAGTCTTGCACCTTTGAGGGTGGGAAGGGGTGAGATCTCAGTCTGAAGCGCATACGACCGGGGCTATTAGCCCGTTGGCAGTGGCGAACATGCAGCAGATGGCCAGAGAAGCTGGTCAGTTACGAACAGAACAAATTCTGTTCTGTCGGGCTGACTGCCTCAGTAGAAGCTGGCCAGTTCCTTCAAACCCTTAAATAAATATAAAAAGAGTCACAGCGATGTTTTTATGCCCATTGGTCCACATGTGACACAATGGGAAATTCTGCACGGAGAAAAAAGATTCTGGTTTCGTGAATTTCTTCGCAGGGGGTGGGGCGGTGTATGGAGAATTTCCTACAATTTCCTTAACCATAAGAACCACAGAAGCTTGGGGGGTGGGGGGGGAGTGAAATAACTGTATCAGACTCACTATAAACAATAAAAACACCATTAAAAATCCCATGGATATTACCTATAGTGTAGGTCCACAGAGATGCTTTTATGCCTCTTACCAATTTCATGTCATCTCAATTACCCTAGAAACATCTTGCAGGGGAACTGCTTTTGAAGATCATAATGAATTGGCATGTGGCAAATTGGCAGGAGTCCACTTCAACAGAAAAAGGGGGCACTCTCCACACGTAGCCAGTAACAGGGTGCACATGCACGCACACACACACACACACACGGAACTTCACTCTTCTTTAAGGCACAGCAAAAAGGCCAAGACCCTAAAATGTATTATCTTATATGCCGTCATGGGAATTACAGGCCTCTCAGCATGGAATAGCATTACATGGGCATTTTTGCTCTCTACATTTGTGGATGCTGGTGCAGCTGCCTCCCATTTCCACTGTCACTCTCTCAAACACACACACACACACACACACACACACACCCCAATGAATGAGGCCACATCCGGCCAATGGCTCAGAAACAGAAATA
>JAODKE010000001.1:12792607-12803488 GCA_026779605.1 Mormyrus hasselquistii
CGGAGATAGGCCCAATGGATCCAAAAAGAATGGTTTCATTTCAGGTTAGTCAGATTTGTACTTCAAATTTAGACATTAATCTCCATAGCATTTTTGTTTAAAAAAATGTTTTCTGTCAAATGAAACTCGCACATTTTATTTCATTATATAGTCCGACAGGTTACAATAACGTGCAAATTGCAATTCCCAGCAGGTTACTGCAAGTAATAACACTTATAATAATACGTCAGTCAGGGGAAAGAACCACAAATATATGAATCTGATAAGAAGCCAATCTGGCGACGTCTGAGTGGCAGAGGAATCATTATCGTAAACTTACTCTATAATAAACTTTGACCAGTAGCATCTGACCTTCATCCTGGACGTGAATAGATTTGATTTTGGTTCTTTTCTTTGCGTGAAGCCCTAACATCGCCCTCCTAATCTGCAATTCATTTTTCGTTTTCATCCAGAAGATTCATTCCCTGTAACTATGTCACTCACTGAAGCGTCTATTCCAAACGAAATCCAGTAAGCTACAGGTGCACTCCATTAAGCTGCATTAAGGATAAAGTTGGTGTGGGTGCGTCCTCTTATTACTGATAATCATAAGAGTTAAACAAACAAGCGGGTATTATATATAAATGTGATTAGGTTGATAAATTTTAACTGACAACCATAAAATAATTTATCAATTAAGAGCTGTGTACAAGCAATTAAGTCTCTGAGGGTATAATCTACAGTATTCCTCGCATGGTAGATATTGCGGTTTTACATGAAACTGTTTGCCTCGTTGCGCCCTGCAGAGAATAAATCAATTGCGAGTGACACCAGTTCATACATAATTTAATCCCGTTTCGGGAATATAAACGCCCGTCGCGTGTTGCGCTTCTCAGCAGAGGATTATCACCCACACGCCGAAATCTTAAAGGCGGAGCGGTTTATACGACTTTGTACAAAACGCACGATTTATATATATCAAACGCAGACTAAAAGTAATGCTAACGATTGTCGCAAGGCTCACGTAAACCTGGAAAAAATCAGTACATTATACGTTTTCACTCGCACCTTGTGAGACTTAAAAAATAGTGACCGCAGAGTATCGCTGTCATGGTTTTACCCCATCAGCGGTGCCTGAACAACTGAGGCTCTTAAGTAAAAAAAGAATCATCTCTAGATATTGACCCAAGTTATATAAGCAACATTTTGGTCTACGATGTATTACAATAAATCGATCGCTACTGGGGACGATGGAATAATAGACATGACATCTTAAATAAATGTCACTTTCATTCACTGACTTGTAATATCTGCGGACATACTATACATTTCATTTTCATATTTACCTGTATGAGCTAAGCTCTTCAGGTAAGACGCAGCCGCGCAGTATATATTGTATATTCTGGTTATTAAGATGCGAGTGTGCATAAGACTGTTCAAACATGCATGTGCCGGATATTAACAGGAGTGCAGAATACAATCTCCATTCCTGCTAAATATGCGTTCTACAGCCATGTACAGGTACAATACTGTCATTCTTTTAAAGAATAATATTGATGCATTTCCCTTTTTTGTTAAAACAGGTGTTTGTACATCCAAAAGAATTGTCATATTTTCATTCTATCAACTAATATATCTGAAAAATCATTTTTGGCAGATATTGCCTTAGAAACATTCAACCAAAAAAATAAAAACCCGAAAATGCATGGAAGTGACTCGAAATTCTGCATATGCCACCTACCTGACAGTAGTTGTGCAAAGCGGCGTCGTCCTAGACACTTAAATGAAGCAGGCAAACATTTCAAAGGAGCTGCCGCATTGAAAGCGCTTATCCTCGGGGCAGAAGACGAGCGCGGAGCGGAGAGGCGGCCGTCACTCCTCGCTGCCCGCGCCCGACACTCCTCTCTTCCAGATCCGACTGACTGCGAGCCGCCCAGACCGAAGTGGCAAAGCCGGGAACGCAGAGCCGCCGCCGCCGCCGCTCGCCGCTGCAGCTGTGGGCCTTCGCGAAGTGTGGCGCTGTTACCCCCTGAATGAAGCCCTGCTTTCTACGCACAATAGTCAGCGGGAGCTGCTGTCCCCTCGCAGACGCCCGGCGTCATTTAATGCACATGTAGCGGCATAGACAATGATTTTAAAATCCTGACATGGTTAGTGAGGCAGCAGAGGTGGACTTGCTTTACATTCATTCTGCGCCACCTCAGAGCTGATCGTAAGTATATACAATTTAGTAACATTAAGGCCAAAACGGCAGAGATTCCTCAAATACCACTTTGTCTTTCAGACACATGTAAGTGGCAAACAATTTAACTTAAAAACTATAAGATGTAGTAGTTCGTAAATATCTCACACAGTTATAATTTAAATTGCTCATAAAATATCGTTTTAGTTATGTGTATTCGCACACACAGTTTAAAGGTGTCACGTTGTCCGCGTGTAACGACCCAGTTGATCGATTGGTAGATAAACAAAGGAAAATAGTAAATGAATAACAAAAGAGGTAAGTTTTCATTAGAAATTAAAAATAGTGTAACTGAGGGCAAATGTAACTATTGTGTTCTGACGTAGGTCCCAAAATTAGTGGATAATAAAATAAAATCAAGTTGCTAATTCAGTTTCATTGATACAGATCTACTGCCTTTTTCAACACAGACACATTTCTACAAAGGCATCAGTTTGCAGGCTATTAAAAATATCTTACACATCACACTAAATGTTGCCCTGTACTTTATATGTCTGTTCTGTTCTACTGAGACATACTGGATCTGTACCACACTGAGGGGTGTCACTAAGATCCATCCATCCATCCCCAAACTGCATCTCCAGCACCAACAGCAGTGGAGCTGCCCCCTATCCCAGGCTGCACAGGCACAAAGCAGAAGCAGAGGACGTCCTGAGTGGGATGCCAGTCCATCACAGGACACACACATACACACACACTGCGGTGTCGGAAATTCCTTGTCAAACTGCACCCTGAGCAGCATTAGTCATACTTTAAATGAAATCTCGATTATTTTAGAATCTTTCTCACATAGCACCCTTTCACAATGGGACTATTGCTTGTGTGCCCACTGGGATGTTGTGATATACACTGCACCCCCCTGCAAATTCCGTCATCCCCAGTATAAAGCTCCTTATGACACCGCTGGACCCTCACACACCGTAGGGATGGGATTCAGACTATTAACCCTGGAGATGTGAAGCTACAGTACTACCTACAGCACCAGCCTATTGTCAAGAATGAAGTATTACAAATACATGCTGGCAGAAGAGAAAACACACTCCAAATGGTTCTGACCAGTCCAATCAGCTCTGGTCCCTAAAGCTCTTCCTGCAGTACCGCTCATGCTCAGAAGGGAGGCTCGTGCTCCTCTTCTGCTCATTTCGTGAAATGATGACCAGTGATTGTGCTTGTTCGGAACTTAATTACGTACCTGCCGTTCATAGGTCCGGGGGAATTCAACGGAACGATTGTAATGTGGACGTCATGGCCGTAATCGACCACAGAAAAGGTGAGATCCAGTTAATTGTCTTTTATAGCGTGCTGCAATTGGGCTTTGATTTGCTCCACGCGTGTACTGACCAATGGGAAATGTGACTAGTTGCAATCGTATGTTAAATTGATAAAATGCATTTACTGCTGTATAACCAAGGGGGCGGGGTGGACGGGGGGCTGGGAAGCAATTACTGGAGGGAAGGTTTTTCTCCCCTGGATCAGCCACAGGAGCAAATGTCTGGGGAGTATGGTAAACTCCGCTTGTTTACTGTGGCTATCTTTGAGCAGACAATTGAGTCAACACCTCCGGTATGGATAAACCAACCCCACCAGGGGAGCTAAGAATGGACTGGGGGTCGATTTACATTCGGAGCCCCCAGGCCAGGCTTTCCAGTGGGGCGGTTTGTCTCTGAGTATGGGCCAGCATGATACCTCCCATCAGAATACCTTTATTGGCTTCTGCCGGGGACAGCTTCCTAACAGAGGGAAGTTCTGTGCATCGAGCAGCAGCCTAACTTAGGTTATTAAATGTCACAGTAGATAATAAAAATCCTGTAAGTGAAGCCTGATTTTTGCAGCTGCATGAATGTTATTTCTTAATTAGTGGCAGAATAAAAGGAAAATAAATATATAATTAATCAGCTGGCCTTGGGTGAACAAGCTCCTTAAATTTACACCAGGAAGAACAGAATGCTGGGAGATGTCAGTCTGAGGATGGGCTGACGTCTCGCACAGGCAGACACAAACAATCTGATTGGACGACATATTGTCTTTCTGGTGATTAGCATAACGCGTGTGCTTTAACGACCCCCCCTGTATCCAGGGAAACTCGCATTCTGGCATGTTCCACATTTTCTGCGCACTCAGCAGCAGCTCATCCCACAGTATTTGAAGACCTGCGTACTTGTTGCTGTCGTGTCGCCAAACCCCCCCCCCCCCCCATGGCCCAGCTGCCGCTTAACATTAATTTCATTACAGACTTTACTTCGACAAGCCATTTCCGCTTGTCCATTATCCGCACTGGCCCAGTGATACATGAACTGATGAATAAAATCTATTTATATTTCACATTTCTTAATTAAAATCGACCCCCTTGTATTCCTTCCTATAGTGATCCACTGATCTCGCAGGTTCTTGCCTGAATATAAACATCACTTCTATGCACAGAACGGGGCAGCATTTCTGGGGCTCTCTGTGATTATACCCTGTACACACGGCCTGCTTCTCATTATTTGGTTGTGTGTCCAGCAGCTCCTCTCACAGCACTTTGTTGCCTTTTGCAACCCCTGGACCGAGGTTCTCACCTGCTCTCTGCTCTGGATCTCCAGGAAACCGCATCCATCATTCGGACCAGCTGATCACCTCGGTATCCAATCAGCACAGGACACTCATGTCTCAATGAACATTTCTCTACACCTTGAACAGCTGCACCTCCTCTGCAAAAAGAGGTGAAAAGAGTACGCTCATTCTCAAACCCCTTGTTTAAGGATCAAGAGACCACTCCCCTGGGCAAATGGCCTTTCAATTATGAACGGAGCAAATCCAGTTTTAGTGCTGAAGAGCCATTTAGTGAGTTTGATAAAAGACAGTCATCGGCTGCTAGTGTCTCCAGGTGGAATAGAAATGTCTTGGGCGGAAGCCGTCCAGGAGCCGACGGGACGCACGTGCGGAATGGTAATGTGTCTTATTCTGGGATTACAGGCTCTGCAGGGATTGATGCTAGAGTTTTATCCGTTGCTCTGTTCGTTCAGCGTCTGAGGTATGATTGAGAAACAGCGTGTAAAAAAGCTAAACAAAAAGGGTTGAACCATTGAATGGGGGGTGGGCTTCACTTGTGTCCATATTCCAGGATTGACATGTCCTTTTCAATTAGTGCCTTTCTGGGACCTAGAAATTACCAGTGTCTTGGCGTACTGTCCCTGGCTGCCCCCCTTCCATACCCCAGACGGCTGCCAAATATTTTTTTCATACCACAAATTGCCTGCAGTCTTCACAATCACTAACGATCCCCAGGCACCGAGGCGAGGCTCCCTCTTCAGCTCAGACCTTTAGAAAAGCAATTCCTTCACAGTTCAGCTGAAATACCTTCAATGTCTAATTGTTTGCCTCCTGTATAATGTGGTGCTCCTTACTGTGTTGTATTATGCCTGTGGTTTCTCTGTCAAGTTCCGGGACGTTTCCAAAGTCTCTGCCCAGGGAAGCCCTTGGACAGGCGCCTCAACCGCAGCCGAACCACCGTGTAGCTTAAGTCAACACTGTTGTAAAATTATTACACAGAAGTTATAAGTCATTTGTAGAAGTGCCTTCAACTCTAAAATACTAATGAGAATGTCATACAAATACAGTATGAGCGTCATCTAAATAAAAAGAGCAATGATAATGTCATTCAAAGCTAATCTCATTTAATCTTTATTATTTAAAAAAAATCTTTTAAAAATGCAGAGCACATTGGCCGAGCCAAGGTCGAAGTCATTCGGTCCCGATCTTGCGTTTGCACCGTCACTCCCGCTTGCCGTATCGGTCCGGCCTCAGAACCGAGTCTCAGAGCCCATAACGATGGCAAGGCACGGACAGGAGCATGAGATGCACTCTGCTTTTCAATGAGCTCACATTACCAGGCAGACCATTGACTTCAGTCATGGCAGCGAGGCGCTAATTGTCAAGCTCATTATCCCCGTTTTCCAGCATCATTATTTTCTGTGACATTCATCCAAGGTGATACGGCTAGCCTGCTGCCTGGCCGCCGATCCCTGACGTCCGTGTCATTTCCCATCTGATTTTTCTTGGAAAAAGAACATTCTTGCTTTCATTCATACTATAATGAAAGCTTATAAATACAGCCAGCTGTTAACAGAAGCACGTTCACGGTCTCAGTTTCACATTTGTCCCATGTTTCTGGAACTTCTGTTTATCCCGTGGCTCAGATACTGCAGTAAATGAATGTAAAGCAGTAGACTACAGTTCAGGCACACAAAGTGGGTGTTTTTTCCACGCTTCATTAGCGTTCCACGCTAATCATGCTGAATGCCCTTCTAAGGTTTTCATTGCAATATTGTTGCAGTGGCCGTTTTATTAGCTAAACGTGGTTCTTAAAGCGAACTGCCTGCTCTTGCAAGCAACGCGACTGCAACCGGATGCATACAGCATGCAGACAGAGTCAAGTGCAATTGCAGTTACTGCGCAGCAAAGCATTAGAATTGCTAAGACACACAGTCCAATTGATTTTAAGTGTGGTAAAATTATTGGTGCCAGAAGTGGTGGTTCCAGTGTCTCTGGAACAGCCAACCCCTCCGGGGCTTCTAATGCACCGCAGTGTCGAGTTCGCTGAGAATGGCGCGTTAAACAAAAAACATTCAGTCAGCAGCAGTTCTGTTGCTAAAAATGTCTTAAAGAGATGGTTAGAGGAGAATGACCATACTCATTAAAACAGGAAGGTCACAAGTATGAAAATAACAAGTCTGTTCAACAGTGGTACGCAACAGCGCTTCCCTAAATAACTAATTCATCGGCACTTGAAGTGGTTCTGTAGGCAAAAGTGGGTCCTACCTGTTAGTAACGTGGTGTACTTAATAAAATGGCCATTAAGTGTAAGCTCTGTTAAAAGATTGAAAAATCCTGTTTAAAACCTTTGTGTTTGAAGGCACCCATTACTAAAAAGAAGATTAAGGTCTTCTTTATAGCATACTTTGCCTGAGACAGGTACCAACTAAATTTAGTATCAAACATGAATACTGAATACCTTGAAAACAATGCAGGCATCACAATGAGACATTAAGGGAAAATGTTTATATGTGCAGATGTCAGAAGAAAACAATCTATTAACAGAATGAGGCACCCAGGAACTCTTCATACCTTTCGATTTTCAGTCCTCTCTGCATGAGTGATTTTCCCGGCGCCTGGCAGTCATGTGACCTGCTCGATGGCCACATGGACACACCAGACCGTACTCATACTGTATTCTCACCACAATCTCAGAGAAAAGTCCAGAAATCTGTCATGTTGATGACGTCGAAGCAAGCGTGTAAGCCTCAGTGAATCTCTGTGTCCTAGGTAGAGAAATCTCATCTCGAACTTTTTTTTTTTACACCATACATGTACAAAGATATTCCACACAACTAAGGAAATGGTTTGTAGTCTCGACCCATTTGTTATTATTGGATCCCTTACAATATAGTAATAATCACCTGGCAATATAAAAGAAACACATACATAGTTCAGTATTACGGTTTAAGTCTTTTTCTCAACTATAGCATTGTGAGAAGCAACAGAAGGATGTCACACACATTAAGTTCCAAAGAAAAGGAAGGTAATAAGTTTTGTAATAATTTCTGATAGAGGTGATGGGTAACTTCCCTCCCATAGTCATTCGCTGAAAAATTAGATTTATGAATCTCCTTTTTGCATCACCACCTAATCACCAGCAGCTTGAAATGGAACAACATGTATCTGTGATTAAAATATGAACAGCAGTTAAAAAAAATGATTAGGCTTTCATTGGACTATGAAATAGATACATTTCTTTTATGCATGCAGCTTTTAAGTTAATTTCCCAGTTTCATCTCATTTTTAGTCAGAATCATTGAAGTTCCATTATGTTCCACTAAACAAAGACTTATGTAACATAACTGACTGGTAAGTACATCATACACACCTCCCATAGTGAAATAATAATGTTTTTCTAAGTTGTAACCTTACATAATTCCCGGTGAACATTTGCTCAGTAGAATTTGTTTTGTTCCTTTGCATTCACATCTGTGTACAGGCTGCTTGTCAGCATATTCTGATCCCTGAAATGATAACCTGAAATGATAACCTGAAATGTCAGCATATTCTGATCCCTGAAATGATTCCCTGTTCACTCCTCTAGTCTTGTCAAGCAGTAATATGTTATAGATAAACATACCACAAAGACAGTGCCATTTTCTGCTAAAATAAGCACTCCCCAGACACTGCCTGTTTATTATTCAAAACAGCATCATAAAAAGGTAGACATTCAGCAGATGGATAGGAATGAAATTGTATATTGTATGTTTAGTGGCCATTATTGAGTTTAAAGCTGCACATTCTGACTGACGTGTCGTGTAGAATGCTGGTGAGTCTCTAGAGCAAATAAATGAATCTTTATACACGAACCCACGGTGACAGACCCATCACCGTACAGGAGGGACAGGAAATGGCATTCTGGGTAATCAGTCTTTGAACTCCTGTATTCCCTTTCCAAAAACATACAGTGCAGTGTATATTTTCAGATTTTACAAACCTCCAAAATCATTATTATAAAGCTACACTTACAGAGATATATCAAATAAGCCATTTTCATAGAGTTTGGGGGAAAAGGTGGCCAGGCATGTATTTAGACCACCACCTTAGGTGTCCCCTCCCTGTTTTCTTGGTCATGGTGCCTCTACCAGACAATTTTTGGCACCGTCCAATCACAGCGCTTCCTCTGATTTAGCTGCTGACATTGCTGGGCTGCAGAGGTGGAGATTATAGGTCCAGACAGTACAAGTTCAGGCCAGGATTTTGTTTCCAACCAGTTGAGTATAAAGAGTCACAGTCACTCAACTGTTTGGTTGAAACAAAATCCTGGTCTGGATTTATACTCTTTGGACCTGAAATCTCCACCTCTGCTGGGCTGTGACCTAAGCCCTTATACATCATTTTGTGGGATTATCATATTTACACGACGCAGAGAGCCTAGTCCATGAGGTTAGCTACTTTAAAATGGATATTTAAAAAAATTCCCAAGGCTGAAGTGTGCAGCATCTGAAAAGGGTGTGACAACATCAAAAAAATTTGTTTGATTGAAGAATGAAAGCTCCATATTACCAGTCCAAGAATTAGCACGAGGGACATTTTTTAAAATTTTATTCTGGCACCGCTTATGCAGGACAATCGTTGCATGAAGCAGCTGCCTGGATTACATTCTGGGTCTCTAAGTCTCTGTGCCAATGTAACTGTCAATGCCAGCTCCTCAATTTATTTGTAAATGTGTTTGCCTGCCCCATAACCCATCCCTGAGCTGCTCTGAAATAACACACAAGACATGGCCTTTCCGTTTGGCAGCACCTCTCCCTCTCTGTGAGCTGAAAAGTGGAAGCGGTTCGGTTCAGCTCAGTCTATTTCTTTATGGCGCTTTTCCCTACACAGTTTCTGTGAAGCGCTTAGCAGAGATTTTGCATTATCCAGCATCAAATGCACAGGGTGGGAAACTGAGGAGAGGTAATTCAGTACTCCTGCAGTGCCTATAGAAGTAAAATGGAGTTAATGGAAATACAGAGGTCTGCTGTGTGCATGGTCGGTAATTCAGTAGAGAATTCAGAGGACAAGCAAGACGGAGTCATTTCCCCGGTCACCCAAAAAGAATTTATGGAACTTCGCATAGCATACTGTAAACAAGCAAGACAAAAGCATCACTCAGACCTTGCTGGCCAGGGATTCAAACCAGCAACCTTCAAATCACAAGCATACATCCCTAACTATTAGGCCCCCAGTATCTACCATTGGGCACAAAATCTGATGGATGTACTCAACAGAGCATGTTTTTCTGCTTCTAAGGTACAACTTTTCATTACACTGGTTATTATTCTGGAATTGATATTTTCAAATCCATGTTTTCACCAGCTAATGGGTGACAGGGCAGAGTCACCTACGGCAGAAAGAAAATAGATCCTAACCGCTTCTTGTTTAGCTGGACCGTCGCAACGGTCTGCAAAACTAGCCTGCATCTCCCATGTCAGTGCTCCGGAATAATTGAGGGATTTGTTATTTCATTAAGGAAATGGATTTTGGCTGTAGTCAAATCCCTGAGAAAAAGTCCTTTTTTTCCTGTTGTTTTGATGCTAATTTTGAGCACATTCTCCAACCTTCCTTCGCCACCACGATGCAACAACGCTGCAAATCAGTACAACAAGATTACAGGCTTTATCACAGTTTAAAATTTATGAGGGAGACTGCCTAATAATTGTGGAAGAAGCCCGCCCCACCCGGGAAAGCATTTACATCAGGTATTGTGCGTGTGATGAGGTAGGAGTATAATTCTGCACAGGATAATGTTTAGTATGTACTGTAAATATATCCAAAAACTTGAATACGATACATTTATGGTGAATAGGTAAGACACTACTGTTTAA
The DNA here is from genome assembly GCA_026779605.1 of Mormyrus hasselquistii. Lineage (NCBI taxonomy): Eukaryota > Metazoa > Chordata > Actinopteri > Osteoglossiformes > Mormyridae > Mormyrus > Mormyrus hasselquistii. The sequence continues at coordinate 12,803,216 of JAODKE010000001.1, forward strand.
TAGGAGCCATAAAATCTCAGATCCGCGAAGAATATTTGAAAAGGTTGAAATCAGTTCACAGGTATAACAGCAGTAACTATGCATTTTATATCCCATCCATCTTGTAACTGCTTATCCTTGTCGGGGAGGTAGAATTTTGTAGCTCATCTAAATCTGAATTGATGCACATGAATGTGCCTTGATTGGGTCTAATAACTATCCATCCATCCATCCATTAACTCCCGCTTATCCGAGGTCGGGTCGCGGGGGCAGCAGTCTCAGCAGGGAAACCCA
>JAODKE010000001.1:12808052-12836806 GCA_026779605.1 Mormyrus hasselquistii
TCCTCCTCTGAGATGCCCTCTCTGACGCGCTGCACCATGCGGGGGGCGCGTGGCACCACTGCCCATTTCAGTCTATCGCCCACACAGTGCATCTCTGCTCCACTCAGGGACCCATCATCAGCTCAGGATGATTTCTGCCTGAAGCCATGCAAAGAATGAGCATTAAAAATCAATTGCAGTAAAATTTTTCATACTTTGTCTTCATCTGTTTGACTTAGTGATCGTTTTTATTCAGTTTACTTTTTAGCTACCAGTTCAGTTTTCAAATATGCAATAGCTACCCACACACTTATTTATGGTATCTTCTTCCCTGCTCAGATGCCCTAAAGACTTTGGATGAGTAAACGCCTTGCCAAGCTAATGGCTTTCCTTACACATTACAGGCCACAGTACAGATACAGGTGCGCAGGAATGGCTGTGACTGGTCACCCAACCCTGTCACAAATAACCTCTGGGTGCTTGATATGTTGGCACGGCATGCCGATGAAGCAGATAGCCATGGTTCCTTGACTATTTTGAGTTGTTTGGTCCTTCCTCAGACACAGACTGGTTCATCCTGGAAAAGGACAAACTCATTTGTAACTTCTGTACCCATGATTTGTGTACTTCACTAAGTATCCCTTCCTCATGTGTTTCGATTCAGTTTATGCTCCTTTTGCTATAAATACATTTAGTAATCATGTGTAGGAGACACAGTAGAGCCCTATGTTAAGCATGATGACATCATGCCGCAAAAGCCTTTTGACGCCGTTCCATGTAAGTCCTTCATTTCGAGTATTACAGTCCAGCCACATGTCAGATGTGACAGAGCTATCGCTCAAATCCAGTCCCAACCCAATTTAAAGGACTTGATTAATAAATAAGATTTTACTGGCACAATTAAAAGTTTAATGTTTTTACTTTAACAAGTGTCCTTTTAATTAATAGCATTAAGTATTGCATTAGGCATCTGCGGCTCCAGAAGAAAAACGGTATTGTAAAACTTCCAGTCTTGCCCAGGATTACTTAATTTCCCACTAAATGATCAGGAATAGATATGCATTTGTTCTTGTCCTGTTCTCACATCATTAGTAAATTAGGTTAGATTTTTTTTTTATTATTGCCACACAACAGGAGTTGTTGGAATTTACTTTCGGTACAGGAAATGTGCTGATGAGTACAGAATCACAGTTAAATTCAGCCCAGTATGAGTACAACAGGCAACACTGTCTCTTCTGAAGAATCTGACTGGCACCAGTCATGCGACTCCAGTTTAATGACCTGCACCCTGTTTCTGAGTGTGACTGGAAAAACGAAATAATATACTGAAACGCAGGGCGAATGTGTTTAGGTTGGACAGACCAAATCATTCTGGTATCAATTACTAATATCCCCTCACCTGTAATAATTTTTCCAAGGCTTTGCAAATAAGTCAAACCTATTTACCTGGTCTGCAGAGAGCACGGGCTGAGAAAGGAAATTGCTCCCCAATAATCTTCCATGTTGATTTCTCAGAAATGCCGAAAGCTTAAGCATTAATTAGCTTTCAGAGAATACAAAGCAGGGAGGTAATAGGATTATAGGAGACTGACACATTCATTGGTTTGTTGTCTGGGGCCCGTTGCATTTTTTTTTAATTCTGAGAAAATTTGACTTCAGTGTTTTAATTAGCCAAATGCGTTTTCCTCTCTTGTAATTTGTTTTCAATGATGTGCGCTTTTGTAAAATCTGCATCAAAGACAGATGGAGCATGTTACCAGATTAGCGATTTAGCACTTACATGCACGTCCAGTGCTATTGTTTCCACACAAAACCACTGAATGATTAGTGCAGAACAAAATATTTTCTCTCTTTGAATTTCTGACCTTTCAAAATATTGATAATGATGCCCAAGTGTCATGTCCGGCTCGTCCGATCCTCGTATGTGCCACACCCCCTCATTTCCCTCGTGTATTTCCCTGATTGTACTCGCCTGTTGCCTGTTAGTTTCTGCTTGTTCTGTGTATATCAGTCCACGTCTTCCCCTGTTCACTAGATCGGTCATTGATGTTTGTCGCCGCACGCTCCCCCGTTTGCCTCATTAAACCCCGTTTTCCCCATATTTCGGCTTGCCTGTTTCCTTTCCTGTTCGCCTGCCGACCCCGGTCACGACACCAAGGATGTACATTAAATATATTAGATCTGTAAGATACGGACCTCGCGTATGTCCAGGAGTGTAACTATGACACATTAGATAAAAGGGACTGAAAGAAAACATTAAGAAATCCGCTAATTCAAGAACCCTGTGTCAGTCGACTGGAGGACACCACTGCAAACAGACTGATCAAAAGTAATAACAAAAACCCCACAGCCAAGGCATCCTCAAAGGATTTCTTTGGTCAGCAGTGTAGCTGTAATTTGTCTTTTCACACTTAGCAAATTTAATAACCACCCCTTTCTCCCGGGAGATCTCTCTTTGGAGATTTCTGTCATTTAAATGCTATTAGTTCATTCCTTAAATGCTGTTCAGTATAACCAACGCAAGAATCAAGAGATTTAAACTAGCAGCAGAAACATATTGTCCCCCAATCCTTCTGTAAGTCATTTCCTGTTTGAGAAAACCAAAAGAAATAAATGAATTATCCCTATGCAGAGGACTGGAGAGCTCATTCAGTCTGGTAGTTGTTTTGGATCTACATTGGAATTGAGCATACACTGGCATTTAACTGGCAAACAGCTGCTTACCTATAAGCCAATCCAGTTCTATTAATTTCCTGCGGTTTGGTTCTTATTGACTGTAGCAACAGTATCGTAGCAAAAGGTCCTATTTTAATTATGCCTACACGGATGCATACTGTGTGCAATGTTGACGGTGCATTGATTTGCCTTGAACGTGTGTGACAATAGCACAGAGTAGTTAAAAAACCAGAAAGCCACGCGAGCACAGCACTGACAAACACCTACTCAACACCCAGTCATTATTCAACTCTCTAGCTGCAAGTCTGTATGTGTATGTATCTGTTATAAACTGCTCATTATAGTATAGAAGACTCCCTTCTGCATGATGACCTCAAGAGCTTGCACAACCCTTCTTATATATTTTTTAATAGTCACTGAGGCATCTGTGGATATGTACCAAACTTAAGAATACAACCCATAACTGCTCTCAATTCATTAGAGAGCGTAATGTTAGGCTGAGCGATTGCTCCCTCCTGACGTGAGATGGTAACACAGCATATGTTCTACAGAAAGCAACCCCATGGATTTTTTTTTTTTTGTGTGTGTTTATCCCGTAAGAGTCAGAGTCACTGACCTCTCCAGTGAGTCTGCTCTCATTTCGGTTTGCAATGAGAATATCGATTATCTGTCAGGCGGGGATGACAGTGTGGGACACACAAGCCAGAATCCTGACGGTGACACCAGCACCAGGGTGGGGGTGGAGGACGGCGCAACAGCAATTGTTTGGAGGAGACACATTGCACACCAGAATGCCCCATTTGTCAGGACAGCAGGTGGAAGCTGATAGGTTGAAGGATCAACAACAGGGACTTCCTGTAATATGCTAACACTTGGATTTCTTTCCAGTGTTTTTCAAAAACCTTATTATCCAGAATTAAAATATTACATAAACGTTAGATACTTTGGGTTACAGAAAAAAACACAATCCATAATCCATTCATCCATCCATCTTCCATAACTGCATATCTAGTAAAGGGTCATGACATCATAATTACCATCATCAGTATAAGTGCACTGAATACACTTATGAAAAATGACCTCTTGACAACCAAATCGTAAGTGAACAAAATCAAGTGTTAAATAGTGACTGCATGTATCCAGTTGGAGCTGTATGTTATCAGGTTGCTGTATGCTGCACAATACATGCCAGACTCACATTTCAGCTCTGATGTTGTGGTAACACGATACACATGCTACAGCACCCAAGAAACATTGTGGGAATGTGGTGAGGATATGTTTGTCTACAGCTTAACTTAGGCCCTCGATATTTCCCCCTTTGTCCACAGGGCCCCTTGCAGAGACTGTGAGAACCAATGGATGTATCTAGAACTTCCAAAGACTACTGGATGTGACGAGAGAGGCTGCTGAGCATCCAGCTGATGCAGCAGGGCCCCAAAGCCAGACCTTGGAGGTCCACCAGTGTACATACCACAGGAAGGCCAATCTGACTCACAATTGAACTGGTACCACAGCAACCACAACCCACACAACTTCTTGTCCAAAGAGATGGTCCTGTGAACCACAGAAGTGAGTGACCATTTGTTGCTCCAGGCAACAAATCAAACTGGCCTAAATGAGTCCCTGGCTCCAGGGACTCATTTAGACCTGCTCTGGTAGCACCGAGCTACCAAAATCCAACAGGAACCAATGACCGGCCTCTTTCAGCAGACAGCGCTACTCAGACACTGCAGTCTGCGTCTTTGATATGTCTGAGTGCATGACAAAGGCGTCACAGGGAAGCATATTCTATAACAGTTATGCTGGCTGAAGGCTGCAATGAGAATTAGCCTACGATCACTCAGAGGAACATGCCAGACAGTGGCAATTAATAAGCTGATGAAGTACAAGAAGACTGGAAGGATTACGATGCCATGTGGACTGGCACACAGGCAACTGTGATGAAATAATAAATAATGCCACTTCATTGATCCCCATGAGGAAATTCTCTTTTCACCTACCCCCTCCTGCTCACCATGATACACAGACACATTTATAGGTGAGAGTACGCTTGGCAGTGAAGGACAGCCACCCTCAGCGGTACCCATGGAGCTGGGGGTTAAGGGTCCTGCCCAAGGGCCCACAGACGTGACTCTTATGCCCAGGCTGGACCTGAACTGGTGACCTTTCGATCATAAGCTTAGCCCACTGAGCCTTTAAGAAAAGGCTTAGAATAACAAATAAAAGTCAACATTCATTCATTGTTTATGCATGCATGTGTGTGTGTGTGCATGTGTCCGCGCAAGTGTGTGCATGCGTGTTTGTGTGAGCGCGAATGCGTGCGTGCGTGTATGTGTGTGTGTGTGTGCGTGCATGCGTGTGTGTGTATGTGTGCGAGTGTGTGCATGTGTGCATGTATTTGTGCATGTGCACGTGTGTGTGTGTATGCGTGTATTTGTGCGTGTGTGTGCATGTGTGTGCACGAGTGTGTGCATGCGTGTTTGTGTGCATGTGTGTGTGTGTGTGTGTGTGTATGCATGTGTGCGCACGAGTGTGTGCACGTGCCCTCCTGTGCAGGCTTTTTGCCTCTTGGGACAGGGGTCAGGCTCACAGTGACCCACATATATGTCCACTCATCCATCTTCTAGCCACTTATCCTGGTCAGGGTCACAGGGTATATATATTTTATATACTGTTGAGTATGTAATACCTATATATATATATATATATATATATATATATATATACACACACATATACACACACATATACACACACACACACACACACACACACACACACGTATATGCGGCTGCACTCTGATCAGCAGTTCTGATCAGCAATGAAGTGTGAGCTATCGAGCCATTCAGAAGTGAACTTGCAGGGTCCACGGCAGAGTTCTCAGCTTGCGTGCATTCTTAAGGGAATATTTTATTTTACCATTTCACTGTGGAGAGTCCTGTGATACAATCTAGCAAATTGATTTAGCCATAGACCATAGATTGCACTGCAGCATTTCAAACCAAAGGCCCTACCCACTCCAAAACACTTAGAAGAAAAAAGTACTTTGCTTTCATCTCTATTTCAAATCCAGAGGAAGCAACAATGCCTCTCTGAATCCCTAAAGTTATTAAAAACAAATTAGTACACAAGATGAAATTACTTTGAGTCCTATAATTGATGAGCGAGTACAATAGATGTAATTGTGTAATTACTTATAAAACAAAAAAATACAAAAATGTATTCTAGCTATGGTAAGTTACTGATGGAATCTTATTTTCTGTTGTCTGTTTCCAGCACCCTGCAAACTGTACCAGATAAGCAGCTGAAAGATGGCTGTATACTGTAGGTGCATGGGTGTATGCTTCCATAAACTATATCACACACATAAAAATGGTCCACTAACTTCATTTAAAAATCAGGCCATAAGTTCATAAAGATTCCGGGCCAACCAGGAAGACCCTTATCGTCCTGTAGCATCTTCCGTGCCCTGGGACTTAGGTAAGTATGGGCTGCGTGGCACTGATTCCAGTCGCTTTCCCATCAGCTTACCCCCATCTTTCAATTATCTTTTGATCATCATCAGCAGTTCCCTCCTTCCTCCTCTTCATTTAACCCTTTCCCATCTTTTTAAGTGACATGCACATGGGATCATCTCTCATTTTGCCTTGTTATTAGCCCTCACCTTCTCTCAACAGATTAGCGTTGAGTCAGCACAGCCGTGACCACAGATATATGAATTAATATATAAATAAGCAAGATTTGTCCATCTATCTTCCCGGTTATTCAGTGCAGGGTTACAGGGAGCCTCTATCCCATTCCAGGCAGCAAAAGGCAGCAGATCACTGTGGACAGGACATCAATCCATCACAGTGCACACTCACACAATCACACGCTATGGGCAATTTAAAGACGCCAATCCGGCTAACCACATGTTTTAGCACTGCGGCAGGAAAGTGGAAAACCTAAAGGAAACCCACACAGCACATAAAAATATGCAAACTCCATGCCCACACATGTATGAAAATATATATTTCTTGAAACCCTCTATTCGTAGTCCAACACAATATCCATACTTTCTTGGAAACTCTGCTACGAATATTAAATCATGAGCACACTACAGGTCATTGAAAGGCAGTTTCTAATAACTTAGCTGTTTGTCTTCACTACCCCTTAACGAGCTCATGAGAGTATTACTTACGCGAAAATGTCCTAAGGGCAGAAGGAAAAATGAGCGGTTCACGGAAATAACCAATCAGATTGTAGAGGAGGTGGGTCCAAGATGTATGATTGGTTATTTCTCTGAAACAATCATTTTTCCATCTGTCCTTAGAACATTTTTGTGTAAGCATAATTCCCATGCACCGTTATTGAGGTTAGAGACCTATGTTAAACTGTATTCAAATACCTCCCCATAATGAAGATAATTAACCTTACCTATACAGCATCAGCCCACTATAATTGCTATATTCCAGAAAAGTCATAGCTGTGTTTACTAACAATGTCAGCATCATTACATTAATTAGTGCTATAGTTGCTGGGAAAGGGAATTTAAAAAAAGCACAAACCTAGCACAAATCCAGGGCCTGGCTGCAGGAAAACGTCAGCTGGATCACTGAGTGAAAGTAGAGATAAAAAACTGCAAGACAGCTGCATACGGCTTCCCAACATTTGTTCAGCATTTGATCGCTCTGTTTCCACTGGCTGCACATTCCATGGGGCAGACTTAGCAATAATCAAAAAAGAGCATTAACCATGTTGTCCATCATTGGTTAAAACTGGCCAGGTTGTTTTTTGCAGTTAGTCCCAAGAGAGACAGCAGCTGCCACGGAGGAGGTGAGTGGTGGAAGGCTTGGCTGGCAATGCCAGCCATTAGCCACAATGCTATCTAATCTTTTGGGGAGCGGGTCCTATCCCAGGGTTTGATCCTTAACTTCTGGCAGATGTAGCATTTCCAAGTACCTAATCACTCCCAAGGGCCAGAGGTCATATCCTGAGGATCTACCAGATGACAGGCACGAGGGGAGCGTTAGTCAACTGACATGAGGAAAACACAGCAGCTCCCCCTAGGGGAGTGGAGACATAACAACACCGACTATGAAGTGTCAGTTTCTCTGAAGGACAGAACAGGGGTCAACACCAAAGCGAATTCTGACAGAAAATGTGTTCAAAATACCATTTTACCATGGACCACGGGTATTTAAAAGCATAGCCTGCAGTATGTTTGAGTACAGACAGGGTGATGATTGCTGGGCCAGAAGCAGAGGATCCACCCTCCTCTGGGCTGTCACCATATTGCTGCGACGCAGCTGTAAAACAAATAATTGCTCCTCAAAAGACCAGGAGAATATAACAGTAGTGAAGAAGGGGGCTATTCAGTTTATGTTTTCATTTTTAAATCTGACTGGAAGAACAGTCAGCCTGCGTCGGCAATGGACCTGGAAACCCTTAATGCTGTCCGGCTCTGTGCGGACATTAACGGTAAGTCCCTCTTCAGCACCATTATCTTCCACTGGTCCATTCCCACTTCTCCTTATCACCCTCCACAATGCAGTGATGGATGATTCCATTCTTGGTTACTGGGTGGGGATGCTGTGGGAGGTGCGAGAATGCTTGTGGAGGAGTCTCCCTCCACCCCACCCCCTTGTCCGAACTGCAGAGGTCGGGGACAGTGGCCGACCAGGATGTGGCTACTAAACCGGGAAGAAAATTAACTTCTCTGCTGTACGCCGGACCTCCACCTATCAAGCTCCGCGACAGGTAATTTCAGATAAGGTACATGATGGTAAGACTTTACCTCTTCCCTGTAATTCCTTGTGATTTTTTTCCATCTGTGCTTTTTGAGTCTAGGTGCAGCCAGACTAGGATGTGGAGAGGGCAACTTTTGGGGGATTCAAAACCTTGCTAGTTTTTTAGCAATTGACCTATACCCTACATACAGTATGTCAGTGACAGGCGGTATCACACCACTGAGTGGTACCCAAACTGGCTGATGCATGGTAGCTATTACACATGAAGTTGAACACCAGGCATCAGTCTTAGAGGACAAGGAACTGGGCTGAGGCATTCTTACAAACCAGCTGGGAGGTGCCCCTGATTGCTAATATCTTCAGGGCACAGGGGTTAATACCCCCTAGTGATTTGAAGAGCATCTTAGAATCAATGATTGAAGACCTTGGTGTAACATCCCATCTGAAGGATTGCACCCTCAGCAGTAGTGTGTCTTTCACTGCTACGGGTCATTGGGAGTTTATTTGGTTCAGATGAAAGACTGCCCCCTGCTTGTACACCAACGGCACTACCTTTTGGCAGCTTGGCAGCATTTTTTTTTTAAAAGCTCTCCCATGCATGTGTTTAGCTTCAGATGCTTGGCAAGCAAATGCGACTGGGTGGCGTGGCTGCCAGGATGAACGCAAACACCCACGACTAGCCACGTTCGAGATGGCGAGAAGGTCTAGTCAGCCGATTGTTTTCGACGCTGCAGTAAGCGCCCACGTGACAATGTGGTCCTCCGTCTTTGTTGTCCTCTCACTTGCCTGGGAAACAAATGGGATTATTGGAGGCGTATGGACTGCTGAGTCACCCAGAGAGAAGGGAGGAGGGGCGGACAGCCAGCACTGAGGTAGACAGAGCCCCGCAGGCTACTCCATACCAGGCCCAATAGTCATTGCCATTCCATGACCTTTAGTACCCTAAACAGCAGCCTCTCTGCGTCCAATCAGAGGGAACATTCTTCTGTGAACATTATTTGAACACTCAGAAAGGAAATGAAACCGGACTCTCTAATGTCAGTAGAGGTAAAATACAAGATAATTCACAGTTCAATGAAATCATTAAACTCCAGGCGCTGCCTGTGAAAGGCACCACGTTATTAATTCCTGAAGATCTTTAGTGCAGTTCTATGGGACTTTATCAAAATAAAAAAAATATATATATAAGAAAACAAATTCTCTTTAGTGAAAATGTTGCCCATGAATATTGAAATTGCATGGCAAGCTAATGGATTTTCCCAGCAAAATAAAGTTCAATCAAAAAAGTGAAATAAAGCCACAATATAGCACTGGTAAAGGCAATCAGCACATCCATCCATGTCAAGCATGCTGATGACTTACCGAACATGATGGCTATGAGCCACCTAGTGGCCAGTAGTTGTACTTCACACAACTGCAGTGCAGCACCGACGAGCACAAATTGCAATTAACACTGAAGTTGTCTTCATATGTACACTAAACATAAACGAAAGCTAAGAGCTACAATTTCACTAGTGAGGGCCACAGTGATACTTGCTGATTGATATCCGCTGTTGTCGTCAGATTGCCTTTCCTGACACTGCTGTGATAGAATCACATCACATCCTAGCTTGTCTGAGAGTCACAGATAAGGGGTTATCAGGAGGAAAAAACGGGACAGGCGACGGGAGGATGGACACCACCCAGCACAGTGCAGCTGGAGTTTGGTAAAACCTGGTCGAGCTCCGACACACCAGGAGGGAAACCCAGAGCGGCTGCAGGTTGAGGGTGCCTCAGTACGAGGGGTAAAGGACCAGCAGAAGCCTGCCAGCCGGGTCCTGGCCGATTCGAGAGGTGAGCTTCATATTCATCACTGGACAGCTACGTGCCAGCGTAACTTCAGGTCCTGGGCCTCTGTCTATGAGTCAGCAGTTCCCCACCAGAAAGAAGGGGGAGGAATTAAAAGCAGAAATATTCATTTCAGTACTTTGGAAAAAACTGCATTTTATTTTACGGCAGTTTGAATATGAAAGCCCACACATGACATCAAACACAGAGCAGAATATGCTCACACAGGCAAAAACTGTCTTGTTTTCCATGTGACATTACCGTACGAATGACAGTGTAATTGCCATGGGCCTTTGTGAGTTTGAAATATAATATTACAGACTGGTATAGACTTAAGTACTTATAAGCTTTAATGTAAGCACAGGGGCGGAAACTACCATGGAGCAGAAATGGATAGACCGTGGCTCTCCGGAAACAAGAGCCATGTGATATAAGCAGGGATAAATAGACCCAGGTAGTACGGTGTGATACGGCAGCCAGCCAGCTCAGCGGATTTTACCTGCATCACTAATTAAATCTGACATGTGAAACATGTTGACATATAGTCTTCTTGCAGCCATTTTGTTTTGGTGGACATTAATATTACACTACATGGGCGTAACATTAAGCAGCTGCTTAGTCAATGTTTGTATTCAGCTCATAAATAAATCATTTATACAATTATATTGTTTTTTTCCCCTCCAAAAAAACAGTTTATATGTGATTTATGTACTCCAGTCAACCATATGACACCGGGGATTTGAACTAATGACCTTTAACTGACCTTCACCTCCCGAGCTCTCATGCACTAACTGTTCTGACCTTGCGGTCTCTGTCTGAACCTAGGGGTCAGCGAGGAGCTCACACCCCTCGCTGGTCGGGCGCCTGTCTCAGCTGCGTGCAGAGCCTGCCGGAGGTCGGCATGGCACAGCCGTCTCTGCCTAAGCCCAGCTCGCTGGGGAGACAGCAAACCCCCTGCGGTCCTGCCACAGGGCATAACAAGCATGACTTCATACTGACAGAGCACATATCGCACAACTCACGCCCAGCTGGCTTGTGACCAAAAATGATTAGTTTATATCTCATTCTGTGCCTAATTTTGTGCTCCTCTAAAATATCCTGCAGTATAAGTAAAACTGCAAGCTGCTCTATATAAAATTATGTGCTAAACAATAATAAAAGATTAGATGTGCTTCTCCTATATGACAGTAATATATACCACTGAAGACTGGATGCAAGGTCAAAGAGTGTCTAACCATTAATCTCTTACTGAGAGAGTAATGACTTTCCTGACAAATGCCACCAGCACCATTAGAAGCCCCCACCTGCTTTCCAAAGGTCGAGCCTCAAAGCATGCATTACCATGTATGAACGCGGCCGTGAGACATCCTCGTTTAAGGCAGAGGATAGTAGTATCTCAGCTAAAAGTACATGACATGGGCAGGCCAGTCGATAGAGGGTTCCTGCGTACAATAATGTTTTGTGCTCCATCGCCAGCCGCTACAAAATATTAAACTGTGATATAACACTGCAGAAAAGTTCGGGCAGTTAATGGAGTTCAGTTTCATCAGCGCTTGAGAAATGGCCCGACTGAATTACCTCTGACAAGAGTCACAGATCCCATTTATTGGACCGGCTCCTCGGACCGCGCTAAATCATCAAGCAGTCCGTCACTGCAGTCAGTTCAAGAGCCATACGGTGGAGTTCAATGGTGATGAAACTCCAAAACAACCAGGTAACCACATATCTGGCCGTGGAAAGCCTTAAGGATCTCCAGAGCCTTGCAGAGAACAACGACACAACAAGAATTGTTTCTAAGAAGTATTTTGATTCAATACTGCAGCAAGGGAAAATGATTTATTTATCTTAACTTGCTTGGATAAACACTAATATTTGCATAGTCATCCAGGTCTCTATTGCATTAGGTCCCAAATAGAAACTCCCCATACCTGTTACCAGTTCAGAAGCGAGGGCTCGATTTTTAATTAACCTTCCCTGGACTCCACCAAAAATAGCCCAGGTCTAAGCGAGAGCGGAACTGAAAGCACGTTTCATATTTCCACATTTCCCCATTAAATGAGAGCACAGGCAGATGACTTCATTTTTAGCAGTATGAAGGATCGTCGATAGCGCGTCGCCTGCAGCATCTCTGGATCTCCGCTGTTCTGCTGACTCAGATGTGGGAGTTTGCAGCCTACTGCACGGTTTGGGCATGTAACTAAACTTTTACACTTTTGGCCTTTTACAATGCAAAGAAATCAATCCATTGTCCAAAACCATGGTTCGAATTACAGGGGAGCTACAGGGGGCTCAGCCGCCCTAAAAAGGAATCAAGCTCCTGTGAAAGTCTCCTTTAGACGTTTGGAGATTGTGCAGGAAGCAGAAAGATGTTACCCGTGTCCCTCTGCTTTCTCATTTTGCTTTTTGTTTGCTTCATGCATGATTCTTACATTATTTCATGCCTAAATGAAACGATGACAGTAGAAATAGTAGAATGTTTTTCGCAGTAACCCTGATATTGACCGCACTGCCGCACACTTATATGTATGTGCGTGCGTGTGACTTGGGGAGTGGTGGTGCACCCCGGAAAAAAGGGCTGCCCCGAAAGCCACTGCGTAACTTGAACCCTGCCCAAAACCACAGTACAGGATCATGATGAGTCTGAAGTTTAATGCGAGAAGCATAAGGCACGAGGCAGGGGACAGGCCAGATGGGATGAGAGTCCCTCGCAGGACACTCGATCACATGCTTTGGGCAATTTAGAGACACTAGTTCACTATGCAGATGTTTTTTTTGTGGCAGGAACCTAGAGAACCTGAAGGAAGCCCACACAATCCCACTGCCCCCATCCAAAATGCATTGTGTCAAACCTATGTGTATAATTCACATGCGTTACACAGAACAAAGTTCTACTTTAAATCATCTCTTATGCATGGTTCCTTTAAATCCAACTCAATAATGCCATGGGACTGAATACTGAAGTAAGGTTTTCTATCATCAGACCAAAGTAAAAACCTTCACTCACCAATACATGTTAGTGACTGGGGAGTACAGTCTCCAAAAACAACCCCCCCTTAGGATAATTATGATTTATTCAGCCATGATTACATTTGGCAGACGCCCGGTCCGTGAAGGCCATGTTGTGCTTGAGATTTAGAGGAGGCGCCAGGCGTGGTGTTCAGTCCATTAGTGATTATTCATTTCAACCCATTTTGACCCATTTCATCACAGAGTAATGGGCAGTGCAGGGACTCAAAAGCACTGAGTAACAGGTAGCTGCATTCCAGAAAGTTTCAAGATGTCTTCCTGAAGACAAACACGCTTTATGTTTTTCCTGCCCTTGCACAGACATGTCTGATTGATCCTGGGCGTTAGCTGGACGGACAGCGCCTGGAGCCGCAGAGTCCTGATGAGTAGCTCCTCTGACTATCTACCCATTTTCCAGAGCACAGCACAGGAGTCACAGGGCACAAAGCAGGACACAAGGCCCATCCACTGCAGGGCGTATACACAATCACACGCTATGGGTAACCTTATTCCAGTTCGCCTCAACGGTGGATAGTTCAGGTCTAGAAAGTAAAAACCCAGACTTTGCTTCAACCGACCAGTTGAGTATAAAGAGTCATGGTCACAGGGTACTCAACTGGTTGGTTAAAACAAAATCTTGGTCTGGATTTTTACTGTGTGGACCTGAACTCCCTCTGGTCTCTCTCTGAGTCACCTTACACTGCATGTCTTTGGACTGTAGGTAGGCACAGGAGCACCACACAGGAGTAACCTAACCCCCCCCCCCCCACACACACACACACACACACACACACAAACACACACAGCAGGAATCACTCTTGGAAGGTGTGAGCCTACTGAGCTTCCACACTATGTAAAGGAAAAAAAATCAGTAAAATGTGATGAGGGTGTTGCCACAGTACAGATGGTGGAGGAGGGAGTCAGCAGAGACAAGGCTGGGGACAGTGGGCCCCAGAAGCTGAAATGAAGTGCGGGAAGCATTGAGAACAGTCTGCCGCAGCTTTGTGCATTACAGAGTATGGGTGACGCGGTCAAGTGACATGAGATGCAAAAAGAGCATCGTGGGAAGAGAGTTCATTCTGCTGATGAGGAAATATATAGGACAGGGGGAGAGAGGGGGCAATAAGGAGTCACCGCCTGATGCCATCATTTCTAGGAGGGGGAGTAGTGCTTGGCTTCCTTAAAATAAAATCACACGCGACTTGCTTGGTGAGTAATAACAGCTTTTTCTGTACTGAGGAAATTGCTGTTTTCAAGCAAAATAACAGTTCTGTTTGTCCAAGCCAGTGTCTTTTGTTTATTCTTAAAAACAAAGCAAGGGGCAGCCAGACTGTTTTCCATGTATGTCTGTTGAAGTCTGATCAGTGTTTACTTATATTTTATTCCGTATTGTTAGATGCAATCAAGCACATTATACAGCAAAGGGAAACAAAAAAAAAGCAGCACATCTCAAAAGAGTAATTTTAGAGAATGTGAACAATAATCTGCTAGCATGTTAATATTTATTATGCAATACTTATTTCATTCCATATACCAATTTCACATTCACTGCTTTGACATTTTTCAAATTAATGCTTCTCCATACTTCACTTTTTAGGGAATGCAGGGATTAAGCCACTACTGATTTTTACCGTGAGTAACCTGTAGTTGTTCAATATCAGCGAGCTACTGTATGTACAGAATCCTAGATGTCTTTAATTAAAATCCTTTTAAAGAGCTCCGTGCTCACACCTGTCATTTTTAAGACAGAAAAGTCGTGAAGTCGTCATCCCGTCTGAATTTTGCATGGTGTTGGTTTGAACCTTCAAAGCATTTATCTGTAGAGAATTCATTACTGGGAATGACACAAAGCTCACCTCCTCACCTCCTGGTCAGCTCATCTCCTCGTCCCCCCCAAACCCCCATTTCAAAACAATAAATAGTTCTAGGGAGTAAATAGCTCTTCCCACACTGGTCAACTGATCTGAACAAGCCACTGCAGAGATGCTAACACACAACTTAATATAAAAATATCTCAATGCTGTAGTGTTCTGGGTCAATACTCTATATGCTAACCTAATAACATCAAGTGATTAGTCAACCATTAGTCATGTTAGAAGGAGCAAAAGGTGAAAAACACATTTAATTTGCCTTTTGCTTGGCAAAACCTTTAGATATCATGAACAAAAAAGCTTCTACCACTCGCAATGTGGATATTTTTATTTCTTTGTAGCGCAGCAGACAGCATATTGCAAAAAAGGTATGGTAGCTTATTAACACAACCTGGGGGGTCATAGTATTATTAGAAACAGAGGCTTTTTCAAACCAGTGACGCCAGTTTAATTCAGGACAGCAAAACACCCTCATTGGCTGTTAATAGATATTGATCCTTGTCCGGAGAGGAGAGGACAGAGAACATTACTGTTAATCAGAAAGGCCTCGAGTTGCCACAGTAGCTGACCGATTCTAGGGACAGGTCTGATGATAAGAGGAGAGAAGGGCATGCAGACCCATGGTCACCTGACTGGGGGCACACATCCAGACCGTGCCTGTCTTCCACACACCCCCGGACCGCACCCCATGGTTGTGCGGCTCCAAAACCGGTGAGCCGGCGTCCCATTTATGCTGCCTCATTTTCCTAAACAAAAAGAGCGGGCTAGGCTGACGCGGCGCCTCGGCAATTTCCCCGAGTTGTTAGGACGGGCCTCGCTCTGCAAGCCCAGCCCTCCTCGCGATCCTGACGGCTCCCCGGCTCCTCAGATGGGTGCCTCTTTTTTCGGCCGACCCTCGTTTTCCATTAGCTTTAGGAGAGAGATGAAGTGCAGGACTGCATGTATTATACTAGCAATGGGGCTCCATTCTTCAGATTTCTGACTATTTAGCGAACCCGCTTCTGAAAAAAGGAGTGCACTACTATGCCGAGTCGGAGGCGAAGTGTCTCTGGGGCTAATTTGGTAATTACCCTTCTACAGACAAATACTGCCGAAGCGAATGACACACCAGATGTGAGTAACCTTTGTGAACGAGAGGGCAGACAGGAAGGGAGAACAAGCCTGCCAACAGCGTCGAGTTTCAGCATGCCACAGGTCACCTGCCCAAGCTCCGTGTTTGGCATGGTGGACAACAAGACTCCGCGACTGTGCCATGGCTGTGCGTTGCAGCGATTCATAGGCTCCACGCCCATGCTCGAACTGCCCCCCCGCAGCCCCATAAACATGTCAATTCCTGAACACACATTGTAAATAAAATTCCCTCCCTTCAGCGCTGACATGGTGAGCTTTAGGTCAAGGAGAATGACAATAACAGGGTTTGGCTCTCACACGAGAAGAACCACCAGTTGCAAATCAAGCCAGTGGTGTGAGACAGCGGAAAGCCAGCAGATTTCCCAGCGGCACCAGTAGCCCACAGTCTTTGGTTTGCAGTATTTCTCAGCCCAAAGTCGTATGTGCTCACCGACCCAGAGCGAACATCACAATGATGGAGCCCTTCCCAGCATCCTTAGGTGTTACAGTTTACAGCACCCCAGATATGAAAAGTCATTGCTTTAAAATTGTTCATGACAGGCTTTGAAAAACACTCTCAAATATTTAGACCCTGCCAACTGTATTGTCGTGTATTATGTACAAGAAGTATTGTGCAAATTCCCAGGGAGCCATTTTATCAGTGACCTTAGCAAGACAGAATAAAATAGCAAAGGATCTGCTTAAAGCAGGGCTGGAAGCAGTGCATACAAGTCTTTACTCTTCTTATGTACTCAAAGACTCTACCTAATTATTGGACAAATGAACCTGTAGCTTTAAAGACTTGCACACCATGGCCTGGCGATTTATTGCCCCTCCCTCCCCCCAGGTAATGGATTAGCCCTGCTTTGCATATTTATTCAAAGTAATGTAGGGTTGTGGGTATGTGACTGCAGGCTTGGAAAACACCTGCCAAAGGGAGGAATAGAAGAGAAGCACTGGATCCGTGAAAAAAAGAACATTAAACACTACACATGTAAGATCGAATCGCACTGCATTCTATGAGAAACTGATGAGAAACAGCTGGCACTACATGTCACGTCATGTGCAGGTGAGTGTGTGCATGTAGCCGACAGACGAGTGCACAGTGTAAGCCAGTTTTCCCAAAATCCGGTCTGGAGGACCAGAATCGGCCACAGTTTGCAGACTTTCCTGTTCAAACGCACCTGCTAAACCTGGTAAGTGCCTGATTGAGATATCTTTGAGCAGGGAAATCTGCAAACTGTGATTCTGGCCCTTCAAGACCAAAAATGGGGAACCATGGTGTCAGCAATCAAAGTAAGCAGAGGTATTGTCTTGTATGCTGTCATGTGACATAACACCAGGATTTAATAGTTTATTGCAGTTACTTCTGTGCATGCAGTGGCCCACTAGGACAGACGAAAATGCAATTCCAGAGCAATGTAGTAATATCAAATTTGTGATCGATGGCTACAGTCCCAGGAGGCTGTAACTATTAGCAGGGTACTAATCACTTAAGGGAACGACGTCCAAAAGCACAACTGTATTGGATAGGCATTATTCCCTCTAGGCTCCCACAGTGAAAGAAATATCCCGGTGGAAATGATAGGGGACTATGACTCAACAAACACAGCTTTCCAGGAAAAAGCAGAGTTACGCTAACATGCTACACGACTTTGAAATGACTCTGAGAAAAACTTTTTAATGACTAAAGTCTGAAACCCTCTAACAGGTAAATACAATGTGCCATTAGTCACAGGATTTTTTTGTCATGGACTATGATTTTGCAAAAACTGGGGATCTTGCAGGGTCACTATTTACAAGACTGCAAATAGTTTCCTTTTGATTTTGTTGTACCTTTTCCTCTAGAGAGAATGTTTCACTGATGTACATTTGCTTTTGTTATACATAGAATAAAGGCAATAAAGAGCATAAGTCCTGCAAAACGTGCATTCACTGTTTCTTTGTACAGAGAAATAATATAACACTGCACTGAACAAGACAAAGCAGTGCAAAACAGAAGAGTATCTTTAAAGTGCAGCAGAAATGCAAGGGCTCATGTGTTCAAAATACTTTACCCCTTCACTGAAAATAAAGCGCTCTGTATTGCATCTACTGTTATTTTGGAGTCTCCTTCAAGTCCGTCTTGCTGACCTGAGAGCCTGGACCCGCTTTGCTACTTCCTGTTTGGTGCTGGAGAAAGCTCACCTGTTGGATGTTGACAAAACGAGAAAAAGACTGACTTAAGACAGATATCCTGATCACCTTACAACAAATGATTGGGATGACAGGGACGCATCACAACTCTAGCGAAACTCTTATTGGAAGTCACTGAGAATTTATCTGTGACAGTGAAATCACTTGGAAAGTCATTTGGTGTAAGGCCAGAATTAAACAGGCACCATTCTCTGTACTGCGGGGGCACCCAACCCTGCTCCTGGAGAGCTACCACCCTGCAGATCTTAGGTACAGCCCTTACCACACCTGATACAGATAATCAGGCACTTCAGTATCACCTCAGTATTACAGTCAGCTATGTTGAAGTTAAGCTGGTTCTCATACTGAGATATTACTGAAGGGCCTGATTATCGGTATCAGGTGTGTTACATTAGGGCTGTACCTAAGCTCTGCAGGGTGGTAGCTCTCCAGAAGCAGGGTTGGGTGCCCCTGCTGCATTATATCCTACTGTATAAGATCATAATGAACAAAAAACGCATCTGATTTATTTCTAAAAGGAAGTTAAGTCAAAGCTGAGTCACAGCAGCTCAGTGGGCAGCACAGACTCTGTCGTCATCCTGTATGTATGTGCATGTTCTCCTCCTACAGTCCAAAGACACCTAGCTGGCATCTCTAAAATGTCTAAGGTATTTCAGTGCTCGCATGCGTACCCTGGGTTATGGTCTGGCATCCCATTGGGGGGGGGATCCATGCTAGACAGCGTCAGCAGTGGCAGGTAAGTCCCGAAAGATGATAAAGGACACAGTATGGGGTTTCTAACATGATACTTATCCATCATTTTATCACTTGCCCTCCCACACCATTAAAACCCAAAGGATTAATCTACCTTGGTCATCAATCTGGTAAACTCTCAGAGCTATCAGGAACATGAAACGGCTGTTGTAGGAATGGATGTCATGGATATATCCTATTAACATATACTAGCAAATCAATTCCCTTTCTACACTTAATGGATATTAATGAAGTCAGCTGGTACACACCCACCGCCCCGTTCATCTACTCGAAAGTGATTTTCTACCTTAAAAGCCAATTACTACTTTTCATTGATTTTGCCTTTAACATAAATGTATGGGTGGCTAGATAGCTGTGTGCAGGAGACTTGGCACTTCTTCCGGCCTGGTTAGAGTGAAGCAGTAGGTAGTGCTTTCGTTTACAGCCTGGGCAAAAACCGGGCCTGCCTCCTACATATTGTCATTAGCGGCTAGCCGCTGTGGCTCATGGAGCCCAGACAAATGCCTGTCTGCATCACCATCTGTGTCACCATAGCAACATGGGCGACTACAATGCCACCGAAAGACTGGAAACGGTCTGTTCGGCTAAAATAAACAGAGAGATCCTCCCGTCACCCGCCTTGGGAGGCGCAGATGCCAAAGATGTCCACGAACAGGCCAGCCACTAGGCTCCCTCACTGTCATGGCTAGTAAGCAAGGCTAGGCAATCATCACCTGAATGCGTGATTGGTTGGTTTGTGCCATAGGCATTCAGCCACAAGTATTAGACTAAAAATAAAACACTTGACATCAATTTTGCTCATCGCATTAGAAGGTTTTTACCCATTTTGGAGTTCCTAATTCCTCAAAAGAGAAGAAAATGCGGAAATGCTAAAGTTTGATGTATCACCAGCATGGTGCATGTTTCTTACCAAAATTACACAGCTTGTTTCTGCACCATTGCTAAAGCTAATTAGCATCCATGAGATATTTTAGGACATAAATATGAAATCTGGGAAAAAGGTGTAGCACATGTAAGTATACAAGGACTGTTTCTCTAAAATAGAACTTATATTTCAGAGAAACAGCCCTTAAGTGGTAAGATAGATGGTCACCATCCTGAACTTATTTATTTAATTCAACTGGAAATGTTGAAAAGAAAGTTGCACACTTGAATAGACTGTATTTCCAATGTATACATATGTGCACACCGTAAATATGCATACATATGTGTGTGCTACAGTATATGCCCAGAATGTAAAGTTCTGTATAAAGCATATTTTCTGTATACTATAAAATGCAAGTGGAATACTGCAGCATGACCCACTTCAGCATGCATATAATATTACAGTACAGCGCACATTGTTGGATTACATACCTGATGTATTTATGAAACATTTGAATGATTGAGGACACGGTTGTTCATCTCAGCCATTGTAAGGCCATGATTTAGGACATGGTCCAGAACCGGTTGATCACTGGTAGATCACCCATCTATTATTCACGATCCAACTGAGAGCAATTCATCAATTCAAAATCATTTACAATTTGATAAAAATTATGAGATTTTCAATTTATGATGTGCACGAGTGACTTGATGATGTGGAGATAGTTATGAGAATTTCACTTCTGATCTGAGTAATGTGTGACTGAGAAACTATAATATCGATAGAGATGCCGTCAGTGGAAGTTTGGAGAGCTGCCAACTCTCCCGCATCTGGCGTGACACTCGTTTTCAGATTCTCACGCTCGCAAAACTTTTACGGCAAATATATATCATTCCATTATAACCTTAAATGGAGCTACATCAAAAACGTTGGAATAATTTAGAAACCCTACAGTCTATTTACACCGTAATAAAAACTGTTACACATATGGAAATGCATGTGAATGTGCATGCAGACTTTCCTCGAATTTAAAGTCTCACTCCAGCCAGCTGACCAAAGTTGGCAACCCTGCTTTTCTAAATTCTCTGTTTATAAATTACACTGAAAAATGACTTGCTTTTCTTATGTTCTCCAAATAATGGTATTTAGTGCGACGAAGCGGCCACCTCGGGCCAATCACGCGGCGCTTTGCCGCTGATTATGCAATAGCCTCGAGAAGCGATCTACACCCCAGGAATGGAGACGAGGCATTTTTCCGCGCAATTTGGCAAAGCCAAAAAACCGGAGACTGTTCAAAAGAAACCCCGCTAATACCCAAACCCATTAAAGTCCCACAAATTACCATGATTAACCAGGCCTGCGGAGTTATTTCGTACTTTGATATCGACAAGACTAAGTTATGAAAAGCGCGTGCAACCCGGCACGCGCCGGAGAGTGGACGAAGGGGCGTAGCCCTGAGAGTCGGAGAGCGCGCGCCAGCGGCCGTAGCTGGTCTGATGCGGCGCGAGCGCACATCGGCGGGCCGCCCCTTTGATTGGCTGGGCGAAGCCGCACTTCTGCCTAGCGCCAGAAACGCGGAGTTTAGCGGGCGTCTTGCCTGCTTGTGCCGTGCGCGGCGGCTACGTATGGGACAGGATCGGGGCAAAGCCCGGGCAAGCGCGAATCTGCGGCGGGCTCTCCACTTCACTGCGGAAAATATGCACATCTGAAGAAGGAAATCTCTAATAGGGTATATGGTGCTTTCAAACATCTGATTACTTACGTGCACTGTAGATAGCTGATTTATGGCTGGAAAATCAGTTAAGGTAAGTGGCTACTGAAAATGAAAAGTTGCAGATCAGAAGGGGGGCTTTGCACTGCTTTCCCATTTTATGTAAAGTAAGTCATGCTGTTTAAATTTATTATAACTCGATTTGAAACTGCGCCTAATATGAAGTTAAACTGCATTGTTGACTACTGTAAAATTTTAAAGTCGTAGAATTACTAATGTAACTTAGCAAACCATTTAACTAAGTGGAAACCCATTCTAGATGAAGTCTAAAAGTAACTAATATTTATGAAGTTTTGAAATTGATTCAACGCCGATTCGGTCGAAATTACTTATCGGTTTTTAACACGATCAAAGTTGCAGGGACAGATTTTTTTCAACTTTCGGTATGTCAGATCTAGAAGTTAATATCTTTGCGCCAGAACCAGCCAAAAAACCGAGTAAGTTATTAAAAACTTTGAAAGTGCTCTTAATAGAACTGAAAATGTTGACTAGGCGGCAATTTGGTGGCATGCCTTTGTAACTTCTATTAAAAATGTTTGTAGATGTACAGAGAAAGTAAGCTGATTGGTGTACGTGGTAAGTACGACATTTATTAAGTTGCAACGTTTCAGTTATGTACTTTTTATTTTATTTATTTGCAGATGGAAAGTGAGTGTGTAGCTTTGAAAGATCTAACATGTCCCGGTCTGAACAAATGCGCAGCGGATGGAGATGAGGTCAAAAATGGTCATAAGGCAAGTGTTTCCTGTGCGAGATTTCAGCGGCGCGCTTCGCCCTCGTCCCTTTAATAATAATGAAAATAATAATTATTATTATTGTTGTTATTATTATAAGGATAAGAAGGAAATTTTTATTTGTTATTGTTGATGTTTGTTTTTATTGCGTATTTACAGTATATTTTATAACTTTTTCCAAAGAGATTAAATTTTTTTTGGCACATTTCATTTTTACATTGGCTAACATCAACTTAAAATGTTAGATTTAGGTAATTACTGTGTATGTATATTTAAATGGCTGTGCATTTTTACAGGTTTCAAATGATCTTTAACTTACACCTTTGGCAGGAAAATGTTTTCCACCCCCCAGTGGAACGCAGGAAGGTCTCGCCGAAGAGCGACGGCGTGGCTAGCGTGCCGACAGGGAGGAGGGCGCTGTCCTCTGAACAGCCCCACGCCACTCCCACCAAACAGGCGGACCAGGTGGCCGCCGAGCCTTGGTCACCTACCGCCAACCTGAAGGTGCTGATCCAGGCCGCCAGCCCGGATATGCGCGACCGCGAGATGAGAAAGGTCTTGTTCCGACCCATTGAGAACAAGAATGAGGGAGTGGCGCTGGACGACCCCAGCCAGGTAAGGTCATGTGATTAACCCCCCCCCCACACACACACAGACACACACACACACACACACACACACACACACACACACACAGACACGTACACCCACGCGCGCCTGGTAAGGAATAACATAATAAGCACGGGACTAATCTGAAGCATAGCAGTACATTTCCATTTTCCATAGCACGCCTGTCTCTGAGTTCACACGCTGACCACAGATATTTGTTCGTTTGATTTCAGTAAGTGGTTTAGTGCAGTGTGCTTGAGCTAATTGTGTATCCAGCGATGGGTTTTCGCCCCATCATTGTTTTTTCCCTGCCTTGTGCTTGTAAACTCCGGACCCCCGTGACCCTGAGTAGGAGCAGCGGGTATATGGATGGATGGATGGACGGATGGCTGCATACCCGGCTCCCCTCACTGATTAGTCCACTTGTGTCTGTCTTTGCGTGTTTGGTTTAGTTTGAGGTGCCTGGTGAGAGTGCTGATGACATCGAGAAAAGGCCCTGCAGGAAACGAAAAAGTTTAGGCCTCCTGTGTCAGAAGTTCCTGGCCCTGTACCCTGATTACCCAGCATCCTCTCAGGCAACAAGCATCCCACTCGACGAAGTAGCCGTGAGCCTCGGTAAGACCCAGGAAATTGAAGTACCCCATTTTTAATTCTCTTTAAAATTCTCCTTTTCTTTTTTTTAGGCTTTCTATAATTCAGAGGAAAGGTGCTTTTGTTCACTCCTTGTGACAGACGGCAGTGGTGTGTTTTTGCCAGAATATAACTGTATGCCTCCTTGTATTTTTGCTTTGTTTATGATTTTGCTCCTCTGCGCCCCCGAGTCTGATCGCCCATCCCCTGCTCCCATACATCAGGGGCAGAGCGCCGGAGGCTCTATGATATCGTGAATGTGTTGGAGTCTCTGAAGCTGGTTAGCCGTGTGGCAAAGAACCAGTACCTCTGGCATGGGCGCCAGAGGCTGCGGGAGACCCTGAGAGAGCTGCGTGGCTCGGGATGGAGGCAGTGCTGCCCCCTGCAGGAGGAGGAATGCCAGCGCGTGCAGAAGGGGGAGGCAACTGTGCAGAACGGCTATGCGGAGGCTGGCTTTGGTGAGAGGAAGTGGCTGGCGCTTGGCCCTGGCCTGGGCGGGGGGGGTGGTGTGCGCGCGCGTGCGTGTGGCGCAGGTATTCATTAGATTACATTGTGGGGACATCCCCAATGTGATAAAAACCTGTTATTTTGATGGTGTGTGTGTACTTCTGTCTACAAAATCTGATGGGGGTGTGGGTGTTTGTATAATACACATACATCTGTCCTTACCAGAAGCAGCATATCAAATTAGATGAATCAAGATCTGATCTTAATTACCTGCTGAGGGTTTTATGACATTTGAAAGAAATGCACATTGACCACACCAAAGCGTGACACAGGATGCCCTCTCTGTTCACATCTAATTAACTACTGACTGGCAAATCCAGCAATGTAAGAAAAAATAAAAAAGCTCTCAAATCCTGAACGAGGTGGGGAGAGAGAGAACTGCTGCTCCGAGGTCTGTGGCCTCAAAGCCACCTTCAGTCAGGCCCTGCAGTTGAGCTCACACCAGGTCCCGTAGTATGACGGCGGCCATGCTGCCTGATTAGCGACAGCAGGGTTACTGGCTCTGATCCCTGGTGGGACTGAGTGTCGATGTGCTGTTTCTAGCATGAAATCACCCTATACAGCCGCAGTGTTTCTTTACAAAATTAAACTGTGTTGCAGTACTTCTGGGTGATACAACAACATTATGACTGATATGACTCAGCATTGCACAAAAAAAATCCATGTATGTTTACTTTTAGATGCTTGTTTGTATGTGTGTTTTGTTTATTTCATGATACCACCTGCACCAAAAGAAATTCCTTGTACTTCTCTCTACTTAATAAAGATTAATAATAAAAAGATTCTGGTTCTGATTATCAGTAATCGGCAATATCAGACAAGTAAGTCAGTGTCAATTTCTGGCTGTCTAACCGGCAATTATCGCCTTCGTCAGGGAAGTAGGCTCACGCTACGCGCAACGCAAGATTAATTTATTGACTGACATTCAGTTCTGCATTTTATCCTACGTTTCCATCACAGTTATGGTGCAGCATGGAGTGTCAGTTCTGCCCACATGTGCCGGCTCTGGTTGAAGGTGTCCGTGGGACTGGTCCGAAGGGCTCTGATGGCCTGATCTTGGCAGCTGTGGTAGCTCACACTGTTCCTCCATAGGGGCGGCTGGTGGACGCAAGGACAAGTCCCTGCGTTTCCTGAGCCAGAAGTTTGTGACACTCTTCCTGGTGTCCGAGATGCAGACCGTGACGCTGGACTTGGCAGCCCGAGTCCTCATTGATGAGAGCCAAGACACCGACAGTTGCAGCAAGTATAAAAGTGAGGCTCTTTTTGTCTTCCTGAATGCGTCATCTGGACATGGTGTGGCTCAGGTTGGGATGCTGTGTTTTCGGAAGGTTGGTGGTTTAAATCCCCGAGTCAGAGGTGTGATTGCACTGTTGGGCCCCTGATTAAGGCTCTTAACCCCCAATTGCTACAGGGATTGTCTCACTCTGCCTTCTCAACACAAAATGTGCATTACTATTGATAAAGGCATTTGCTAAATAAATAAGATATAAATCTGGCACTTGTTATGGGCATCAGGTTTAAAGGAAGTAGGTTACAATCCTAAGGGGCAGTGGTTCAGATCCTAAAAAGCATCCTGCTAATGTACCTTTGAACAAGGTATGGACCTGAATTGCATTGTATCCAACCAGCTTTATAAATGTGTGAAGGTGCCGGAGACCTTAATTGACCCGTGACTTTTATTTTGAGGACTATGTCTTGCTCTCACAGTGCTGCTGAACTATCTGACCAAAGCTGTAACGTAGCTGTAATCTCATCAGGAAGTGGCAGGATGTCGTTGGCTGTGTAACTTAATCAGATCACACCAAAGATTTGTCTGTTAGGGTCATGGGCAAAAGTAGATAGCTGGACTGATGCACAGGAAGCCAACCCCCACCCCCATGGCCGGGGGGGGGGGGTTCTCAATTTTGATTCTTTTATATGAAATCAAGTTCATTGCAGCACAGAAAAAAGAACCAGCAACACAATACTTGTCATCTGTAATGCACCACGTCACCTTCATTATGCATCGTACTGGTCGGTATAAGCATTTACTTAACTATTGTGCATTATAGATGAGAGATTCATAAAGCGTTTATAACGAAAATAAACATTGCTGTAATGTGTTATGCCTTTCTATAAATATTTATAGCCATGTTTACGATGCTTTGTGAAGGCAGTATAATGTGTTATGAATGTGCTCATAGATTGTTATAGACGTGGCATTTACAGAAAGTGTTACAGAAGAACCTTCAGTATCATTCTTCTTTGTTTTATTTTAAAGAAAGAAAGAAGGCACTGGTGGGGCCGACCAATGAACTTAGGCTAAATTTTTAAATGTCTCACTTCCCCACACCGGAAAAAGCCTCTTGAGTATGACCTCAACACCTTTTCTCGACTTCTATTCCCTGTAAGATGACAGTTTTGTTTTCTGACTCGCTGTCTAAAAAGTAGAGATCTGACTCGTGATCTCCCTTCGCCAATGTCCCCAGCGAAGGTGAGGCGTCTCTACGACATCGCCAACGTCCTGACGAGCCTGGGCCTCATCGAGAAGGTTCAGGTGAAGGAGGAGCGGGGAAAGAAGCCAGCGTTCAGATGGACGGGCCCAGTCGAGGTGACCTGTGCTGGTGAGTGGGGCTGTCTCCACGTCAATGAGAGAAGGCTAAAGTGCTCACCAACCTGGATCTTCAGTTATGTTTAGTTTAGCTGTTTCCAACAGTGAACCTCAACCCCCACATAGCACCAGCATGCTAAGGGCACAGAAAAGAGCAATTTCATTGGTCCTTTCAGTCTATGGACAGGGATAGTGCATAGACTGGATCTTGGTACTTTTTAGGGATGCACACTTACCAAGGTCGTGGAATCCACAGATTCAGGTTCTTGTCAGTCCACCTCCATATTCACCGTGTCATAAGACAACTAAATTTGCATCATGCTAATCTTCTGTTCCTTGATAAGACCTCCCAAGTTTAGTGTAATGCTTCGAGACTCTTCTTAATGTGTTTTAGGTGACTTGCCAGCTGCAGCCATCTACTCAGCTTGCCACGCCGACAGTCACCTTGGCGTATCAGGGGGAAGGGATCGAATCGTGGGACACCCCCTCTTCAATGAGAGACCCGCCCTCTTTACCACCGAGCAACGGGCCAGCTCTGCCCCCTGCAGCCCTCCCTGTGGTCCGAGCAGTAAGGGCATCTTGATTTCCCCTGGACTTCTCCATGGGGTAGACTCAGCTGGGCCACAGTGTCTCCAAATGAGCTCACTAAATGCCATATCTCAAAAAAACCTTAAAGCCCCACAGAAGGCTGGATTAATTTCTGTAACGATCAGCTTTGCCTGCAGAATTCTCTACAGAATGTTTATAACTTATTTTTAAGTATGGATGTCCGAGCGGTTAGTATTTCAGAAGCTGGGATCGTCTCATTGTATAACTTTTTGTGCTTCTCTGATTTGACCAGGTCCAATTCCCCAGCCGGTGGATTATTCTACAAAGGCCGCAAGCCGACACCAGCTTGAGGACAGCCAGCGGTGAGTCCTGACAAGGACCCCAGCAACTTTATTGCCATATTTTTATGGGAAACAATGAATTGTGTTGCCACCTCTACATGCGCATTTTGAAAAGCGATATCCGCCAAATTACAGCGAATGGGGTAATTCCCACTCATAGATCCACCCATCCATCTTGTAATGTGCATATCCTGGTCCAGGTTGCGGGGTAATTAGAATATGTAAAAATGGACGATGCAGAAAAAATAACCTATTTTACAGATACATGAATTCATGGGAATCTGCGAATTGTATTAAGAGGACGTCTTCTAGACCAGTGTTGTTGGAGGTTGAGCTTAACCAGGCAGCTATTCATGTGAAGGGGGCTAGTCCCCAGCCCCCAGTGAAAATGAAGTTAAAAATAATCATCTGGTTCAGTTTAAAAGCCCATACAATAGAACAGACCAACAAGGTGTGACAAGCAAAAACAAGCCTCTTTCAGATCTCATACGCACCTGCATTTGACGCCCTTCTGTTTGCACGCCAGTCCATTCTGCATGTCACGCATGTACACATGTGTGCACGCTTAGGACAATCCATATGTATACTCAGGCAGAGCTCTGGAGAACCTGCAGCCTCTATAGACATGAAACTAGGATCAGAGTCAAGACCACTCTATCAGTCTAGCTAACAAGCAAACTATAAAAACATACGTTCAATTAAGCTATCAACGACTGACCTTAAATTTAGTTTAATTTATTTGTAGTCACATTACTTTACTGCCAGAGTAATTGATCACAACAAATTTGTAATTTATTGTAAGTGTTTGAACCCCAAACAGAAATAAAAAAACAGGAAAGAGTTCCAGTGGATGCCAGAGAAATTCACGTTATATCACGTTTCTTACAAGTACATTTCTTCACAGTTGCGTGAATATGAAGCATTAAAAGGCTACATTTCTTCATGGTTGCGTGAATATGAAGCGTTAAAAGGCTACATTTCTTCATGGTTGCGTGAATATGAAGCGTTAAA
>JAODKE010000001.1:12839237-12872005 GCA_026779605.1 Mormyrus hasselquistii
TTGTAATAGTGTTGATAGCTAGCTAAGTAATCATTGCTAATTGCAAATATAAAGTGAGATTTGTTTGTATTTCGTTGGTACTGACATATTTACCTCGCTGACAACAATCCACATAAGTCAGGCATGAAATTTTTCATTGACGGCTGTGTAAAAAGAGGCTTCTGTCTGTGATCCCAAGGGTGTCCCATTACAATGTTTTATTTGTTTGTTTACTTTTCCACAGTCCTCAAATAATGGATTTTTGGAGATGCATGTTTTCCATTGGGCAACAACAAAATATTTGTATATTAAATTACATGTAATTCACTCGTTGAGATATGTAATTCTTAGTATTTATGGTTATGGGTATGGTATAGGGATTGGTATAGGGTCTATGGTATAGAGATTACCAAATACATGGTCTGCTTTGTCATTGATCTTTAGAATCCACAACTGTGATGAACCAAGGATCGATACTGTGAAGGACAGACCAGACTGCCACGCTCCCATTCCCTGTCCAATCGGAGTGCTTGAGGGACCCTGCAGGCCACTCCCCCAGACCAGCTTTTATCCATCAATTGGCCAGGCCTGCCCCCAGGTCATGTCCACATGCCCCACCCTCCCAAGCATGAAGAAGCACCCACTGTCTCACCTGCCCCAAGCTTCTGTTTTCCTACTCTATGGGGGTAAAGCAGCGCACTGGACGGAGAATGAAGAGAGGCCTTCTCTGTGTGAGCCCAGGGAGAGAATTCTGGGAAAGAGGAGGACTGTAGAGGAGGTGGGGCCAGTAGCCAAGAGGGTCCAGCTTGCCAATTATGAGGAAGAGCCTTCTTCAAAGGTGAGATTACATCACGTAAGCTAAGGCTCCCATCAGGCAGTCATACTATGAAGTGAAGCAGCCTTATATTCAAAGGCATGGAAGTCGGTCATTTCTTGGTTCTCAGTTATAAGGTCCTGCTGCTTTTGCTTAGTTTTGTATGAAATAAAACAAGAGCATTTTTTTCTGCGTTTAATTCTGCTATAAACCAATTCATTTTCACTGATTACAGTACTTCTGTTTAATTAAAAACTATTATCATTTTGAAAACACAGCCCAGAGCATGGTCTGATTGTTTTGCTGCGTAGTTCATGTTGCACAGAGATGTACTGATTGCGAAATAAAGTGAGGCTCTCATCACACCCAACTGAAAACTGACTGTGCTGCCACCTATCGTGCGGATCAGGGATGACCACTGACGCCCTGCAATGACTTCATTTAACGAAGCGTGAAGCTTATTTGGTTTTGGGCCTGAAATGTAGCCATCAGCAGCAGAACTTCCATAAGCACTAAAGAGGGGAGCAGAAATCTTATTTTTCTCTTCTGCAGCTACTTGTTTCATTGCAGTGTTGGTCAGGGCTCCTCTCTTGATTGGCCAAAATCAGATTAGCTTCTTACCTTTGCTTTGATGGAAATAAACACAATTAAATTCTATAAATAAATTAAATTCTAGGGTTTCTCTGAGCAGGTGGAAATGTGGAGCGACATGGACAGGTGCCATCCGAGGGCGTGTCCCATGCAAGGCTACCAGGTCCCTGAAGCGCACTCACTGCTGCCCCCTAAAGGCGACGAGGCCAACACACACGGTGTTCCTGCACCTTACCCATCCTCGCACTACCTGTATGTGCCCTTCTTACCAGGTATGCTTCAGCTGTCACATGACTTGCACTAACTCGCACGAGCTGCCATGACTGATCATAACCGAGAGGGGTAATGAAAGAGAACCATGAGTGTCATTAGTGGAGTTGGCCTAAGAAATGCCCCTCTGCTGCATCACGCTGACTGCAATCCCTCAGCAATATGGTCCCATATTGTGAAACACAAATCCTAATTAATCCTGTGTGACTGCAGCCAAGGGGCCACACCGTCACGGAGGCGCGCTCGCACCGCCTGCTTCCTTTCCCCCGTCTCTGCCGCAAAAGGCACTTTTAGGCAATCGTGAGGGAAACAAACAGATTTCAGAACTCGCTGTGCGCTTGTTAGCTGGGTACTGCCTGCGCAGTCGGGGGAGTGATGCGCCTGGGGTGGGGCGGGGCGGGGGGGCAGCGCTCTGCTTCCTGTCAGCCCCCGTGCGGCCCGATCCCAGGCTGGAGGCTCCGCCCACAGCACCGCCTCCAAATTCACTACACAGCTTTATCATATTTATGTAGTTAATATTGTGCGTCATGTTTTGCTAGGTTTGCTACACAGCTGCTAAATGTTGACCATAATTTAACAGTCGTTTAAACATTAAGTTTGGGTTTAATCTTATTCCGCTAATTACGTGCTCTCTTGTCTCCCAGGGACGCACAGCCTGAGTTTCCTGCTTTCTTCTGGACACGTTCCCGTGGCGGATGGCGGCATGACCGCACTGGCCTTGCCCTGCGTCCTGCTGCCCTCCTGCGCCTTGGCGTCCCGCCCTCACGCTGGCGGCTGCAGCTGCGACGCACCGGTGGGGCTGGCCCCGTGTGGCTTTGTGGGGTCGCAACCCTTCTCTGTCTTGGTACCCCCTGCCTCCATCTCCGGTCCGGAGGAGCCCCTGATGCAGGTCTCCACCCCTCCAGGTTCACCAACGGGGCTGCGGGCGGCACCGCCCGCGCTCATGATGGATGTCGAAGTACGCCGTTTGCGCCTAACCTGTATACAGTCTTTTTAAAACATAACTATAGTCTGTTTTTTATGAAAGAATTAGGGCACAAGTCCAAAGGGATTCTTCCGATTGCGAGAGCTGTATTCTAGCATTTGTGAAGAGCTTGAGGGAATTCTTTTTCTTACATGAACATTTCCATTCAAAGTTCTGACAGCGCTATATCTGTACATGCTGTAACAAACCAACAAGCAGACAACAAAATGTTAAGAAGCCGATTTAGCTCTGGGACATTTAGCAGACTCTGCTAACCCTGATGGCTGACGCTTTATTCTGCTCCAAAAAAGCACTGTAAAATGGTCTAAAATTATAAGCTTTTATAGATGGATATAAAGTTCATGAGAAAAAAATAGAAAAAGAAAAAATATTAACCTGAATATAACGCCACGCTTTCGTTCTTTGCCTCTGTTCCTAAGAAGTGTATCTATTTGTAGAAAAGTACCAATCTCCTTTTATAGACTTGTGACTGTGCTTCTGACTTTTCATAATGAACATTTTAAGTGCGGTTCTTTAAAAACAGGCGAATGAATGACTCTAAGAGAACACAAAACATGGGTTAGGATCCATTAACAGTGCTTTCTTATGTTATATATTTAATCTAGCTATGTTAAAGGTGTTTGCGTGTTTTAATTACTGTTTATAGGAGTGAGTTTTTTTCTGGCTAAGTTGTCTAAATTGTGCAGAAATTACTATGTTAAAACCTGCATTTTACTTTGGATTCTGTTCCATGTGCATGTTCACTCTGGACTGAGGAACAGTGTTGCTATGGCAGCTGGTTATTTTTCTTTGGTAAGACCCTCATGTTTCCCATCCTCTTCTTGACCATAGACACTGCCAACTCTGAAGGGGTCCAGCCCAGGCGACAGGCAGGCTTTCTTCCAGACACCGGGAACCCTGCGAACTGGCAGCCCCCCAGCCGCCTGCAGGCGAGGCTCGGCTCAGAGGAGACTGGATATCGAGCACCGAGCAGCCAATTAGCCAAAGCCAAGCGTGCGCTCAGGAAGTAGCTTCCCCCTCCGCGGATGCTGAGGACGTGCCAGCGCGCTCCACCTCAGGTCGTCCTTTGCTTATGCCGAATCAAAAGGCAGCTCCTCCCCACCTCGTGTCTCGACGGTACACTTTAGAGCGCTGGTAATACACTTATATTTGGTGCGAATATTTTTAACCTTGAGGTACAAAACGAAGAGGAAAAACTTATCTGTAAAACGCAGCAAAGAATAGTAGGATTAAATTGTAATGTCATACCTTTTCCTCTATACGCAGACTATTATTCCAATTTTAGCTTTAACGTACAATAATTGTTATAGCTATTTGTCACACTGCTACTTTTTTTACTGTTATGGGGGGACATAAGCTCTCCGTATGTCAGTGCCGAGAGCAGCGGACAGTCAGCAAAGCATAGCAGCTGAGCTGGCAGTCAGGCATGCTGACTGCTGTTCCTTCTGCTACGGTAACATATGTATGACAGCAGGCTTCAGTGCGGCCCTATTATTCATCCGATTATTATCATACTATAATGGGCCTAAGCAAACTATTATTATATCTGCGTAAATCTAGAGGGTTTGAAGTATATAGAAGGTAAAGGAAATATATTTGCTTGATAAATAGTTGTAAAATAAAAATTACATCTGGGGGATTTGGGAGCACTAGTGGAAATTAATTTAAATGTATTTTAATTGAAATGATTTTTGATGTTTTATATGTTCTTTATGCCTTAGCAGTTTTCACAGTTCAGATTGTGTCGGAATGGCGTCTGTGCCTATAGAGGAGCGTAGCTGTTTGTATTGACCTCTAGTGGTGGGAGGATCAAAAAGGCTGCTTGTTGGTTAAATCATGGAATTAATGCAAATTCTTTACTGTACTTCCCTCATTCCAATTTTATTTATATGTCAGATAATCTGTGAATACTGGTAAATTCCGCAGGCTATTGTCCACTTAAATATATCATTAGATTTAGTAATTGTAAAGGGGCGATTTTTACCTTGTTGCCGCATTCTAAGAAATGCCACATTTTGGTCAGAACTATAGAACATTCCTTAACTGAGTGCCCAAAGAAAAACAAGCCATTGCTACTGCGCTGTATGAAAGCCAGACAAAAGCACTGTGGACAGTAGACATCGCAGAGGCTAAGGGTGTGAACTTTAATTCAAAGGCTGTTGCCCCAGCAGCCACTCTGCGGTAATACGGTTGAGCGTCTGAATATATTAATTGTTTCCTTGCGAGAAATCCGAATAAAGGTGTCAGCTCAATGAAGTATATTCAGCTAGCTGGAGGTCGGGATGGTTAAATCTGAGCATTATGACTCTGCAGTGAATGTAAAAAAAAATATTGGACATTATACGTCTCAAATCCATTGGCTACAACTGTTAAGGTCTTTTTAAAGTGTTTTTTTTTTTTTTTTTACTTTTGAAACATTTGGATAATAGAAATTGTTAAATAGTATCAAAAACAAGTATATAATATATACTGTGTATGCAAGTATGGCATGACCCTGTGCTGGATGAGTAGATATTGAAGATAGGATAGAAGTATATAAATATACGATGATGCTTTATGTTAACTGCACCTTCATAATGCCTTCATAATGCATTTGTAGTATAACATCCAAACATACCTTAGCAGCTTTAATATGCACCAATAACAAACATACGATTATAAGATTATGATGTTTCTTATTATCAAATAAATGTTTGCAATTAATGTATATTAAAGCTGTTAAGGTATGTTAGGGTGTTAGGGTAGAGTTACATGCTGCTTATGAATGTTCTATGAATGCATTACGAAGGTACGATTAATATTCTACGAATGCATTACAAAGGCATTATGAAGGTGCCGTTACTGTAAAGCATTACCAAATATACTGTATAAAGTAGTTTTAAAATAGGTAAAAGATATCAGAAGAATAAGTGACAGTTTAATAAATATTTTAAATAAAAAATATGCAATATGAAACACTATTTTTTCCGAAATGGATATTTGGAAATTTAACTATGTAACACCTTTATAAAGAATTAACTGGTCTTGTTATTCAAAAGTTACTGTACTGGTGGATGTTTTTCGTGTAATTTCTGCAGCATCCTTTTGTTGTCTGGTATGTAACAGTTCTGGAGGCTGTGGCGAGACAGTCGGGCGTTTTCTCAAGACATAACCATGCCAGCCCAGTGCTGGGATACCAAAGGGCAGAATGACTGAATGATGGGCTGCAGAGAGGAGGTGTGGCCAACATTAAACCCAAGGACAAGGCTGTCATCTACCTAGTATTTGAATTGCACTGTGAAATACCAGCCTATGAGTAAGAAGCAAGGATCATACTTGAATCACAACCAATGAAATATATCCAGTGGCTATATAGTAAAATGTAAAATCTGTTCTATACTATATATTACTCACTTAAAATTCTGTCATTGAAATTTAAGTATCTGATCATTTTTAGCAACAAAGTGCCATTTATCAGCTTGTGGTTTGTATATCTTGCTGGTTTTTGTATGTAATTATGATGTAAAATGTACTGAAGCATTTCATTATTTGGTAGTGTTTTAATACTGATTGGTTAATTTAATGTTGCATGCTCATTTGCCTGTGTAATTTGAGTAGTATTATTGATTTATACTCACTAGATATTTTTTCTTTTGCACAGATTCAGTCATTCTGTAGTGTCCTGGTTTAAGCTGTACATGCCTTAGCAGTGTTTTTGTTTTATGTTTGTGTGTTGACGTGCCTATTACTCCTACTGTGTTTGGGTGGAGGGGGTAAGGACTGTGTGCACTTAAAACAAAATCATGACCTTTCTTTTAATTGTCAGTTGTAACGTTCTGGCGTGGCAGCAAATGCAGTTTTATGTATTAAAGATAAAGTTTGGTCATTTGTATTTTTCCAGAATATTATACGCAAAAGAGCTTTTATAAACAGGATATACGGTCGGAAAATAACATATTCAATACTCCAAGCAACGTACTCAACACTTAGATAATGAACTGGCCCAGCTGGGAAAAGTCATTATTCTGCCCAGTAGATGGCAGTAGATGTTTCAGAAATAATCCCATGCCCCTTATGTGACCTATCATAATTGAATTTCGGCAAGGTCACTGCCATGATCTACAGGAGATGATTCATGAATGCATTACATAATACTCGACTGAAATCTGTCTGACTTCTTATTGTCGCTTGGGTAAACCCACTAGTGAAATACTGCCTACCTATTTGTCGGCACCCGTGAATGCTTTACCGCAAGGCTAACACGGTCTCTACTGTGATGTGACTTTACATCATGGCAGAGACATCTTAAACCTATTAATCCATCCAAATCTGACAATTATTAAAAAAAAAATCACTTTTTTAGGTGTTTAGACCTGGCTCAGTGGGAAGACAATGTGATTATACTTTACAAGCCAGTCTTAATAGAAGCAGCCTCTATTTTCCTTTTTGAAAGCTGACAAGGTCTTCGTGGTCAGATTTGCACAGCTGTAGAATGAGGCAATTTTAAAATATTTTCTAAATAGCATTCGGTTCTGAAGGGGCACGGGTCACAAGTGAAACCCCTACATTTAAGTTCTCAGTGGACAACCTCATCCTGGATGTCATCAGGAATGACTCAAACCACTACAGTGATGCTGGATGCACTTGAGTCTGTATGTATTGTCAAGGACAATGGGGCCTCCGCAAAAGCCACATTCCCGCAGCGTATTGGACGCTATTACTGAAATACCGTGATGTGACTTTTATCAAAAAAAAGTGAAAATGTCAAAACAGTCATGTGATACATTATTATTTTCTAGGGATTGTGGGTAAACGTCACATGACACGTTTTCATTTTCTGAATGTTTTTTCCACATAAACCCTTTTCAGTGAAATGCACAAAGCTAAGAGATATGGCATGTGTAGCAATGTGACTTAACCTTGATGTTTTATCAGGGATTGTACTGCAGGCTCTGGATATGCAGAACACTTACTCGTGACATGTAACAGTATATTGTGAACAAAGCATCTTCAGAAACAAACACGGAAATCAGTCAAGAGCAATACATTTAGTTTTTTTTTTTTTTTTTTTTTTTTTTGGTTTATCTTTTTGTACTATATGCCATTCACAGCTATATAGAAATATTCCTAAGGTGCAATAGGAATACAACAGAAAGACAAAGACGATACATATGCAGCCTAATGTGTGCGATGTACGAATCAAGATAGCAATTTTTCTGATGAAGTGCCTTGTCTGAAAGGTGTTTCTGCAGGATTGGAGATGTGGACGTTTACCAGGAAATATGCCTATTTTCAGAAATGTGTCTAAATGTCACACTGATGGTACACATAAGTGATTGATAGGCAAATGCGTTATCAGAAACCAGCTGCAGAACATCACTGTAATAACAGTACTGGAACTGGAAAGGTGCCATCAAATGAGACTACAGTGTCCGGTGTTTACTTATAGTCTTAAGCAGGCTTAGAAACATTGGGAATAGATGATGTAATGACCATGTATGTACTGCACCTACACTGCAACTTGGTACTGCATTCCAGACACATACACAGGTTTCCTGACTGCATGATGCCTTCCATGTAAAAAAAAATATTCAGAATGTTTCAGAGAGAGGCGGAGGCGCCTGGCGGCTTGGCCAAGTGCACGCAATAGACAACCACAGAATTAATTTCAACCTATAGATGCTGTTACCCACAGTCTGAAGACTTTACCATAAAAGGGTCAGGGATGGAGAAAGAATGCTGGTGAGAGGGTGGGCGACGGGGGGGGGGATCTACCTGGTCCATCTGTTATTCATTACCCTTTTACTCCACAATTTTCCCCCTCCACTATAAATTCTTTCTGAATGACATTTCTCATTATGCACATTCCAGCTGAAATTCCGGGCTGCAGATTGGGGGAGTGTCTCTAACACTCACCCCCCAGTGCTCTCGGCCATTGGTTGGAAGCTTCTTTGTGCAAAACTGGTCATGATTGTTTGGCAAAAAAAAAAAAAAATGTGCGAGAACCTGGTAGCATCTGCGGTCCATGCAGTCTGTGCTGGCAAGCAAAGTCTGGGCCGGGTTGGGTTTCAGGAGCGACCCGGAGCAGTGAGAGCGAGGGCACGGACGGCTGGAATATCGCTGTGTTTCGGTGCAGCTGAGACATCTGTGAAAATGGAAATCCGGAACACACCAGGTGCGTCCTGGATGATTTCGAGTCACTGGTTCACCTGAGCTATGAGCTTTCAGACCATGGGGAGTAAGTCCATATAAACAGAGAAGACGCCAACTCCACACAAATCAGACAAACAGGATTCCTACTTATATGTAATAACTCAAAAGGACGGACACAAATGTATGCTTAGCTACCATGAGACAATCATGTTGTGCACTGGACCTTTGCCTTGGGTGACAAGAAGGACAGAACTTATTTTTCTGGAACATTCTGTTGAACTAATTAAATCCTTTGTGAATTAAAATATACAACACTATCCATCACAATAGCACGTCAGGAAAAAAAAAAACTTTCGTTCTGCCACAGTCTGATTTACTGACTTGTGAGTAATGATTGTGTTTCTGTTTATTCTGGTCATTTAATCTCTCCATAGTAAACAAACCACTTTGTTCCCCATGGTTCCTACCCTTCAGGTGCAGATGACAACAAAAAAAAAAAAAACTTTGTCAGCTTAAAGACGACTTCTATGCCTTTCTCCACCTCACCTCATGCTGCGTTCTACAAAACAGACCGCATGGCCAAGTTCAGCTCACAAAAATCATCAAAAATGAAATTCTAATTTTACGCTATGTCATTATGCCGTCGAATATCAAGCAAATATACTCACACCATCTCACATGAAATTTGGTGAAACATATATTATTGTAAAAGTTTCAACTTCTCAAAAACCATTGAGAGATTGTAATGCATTCTGGGATACACCTAAACACAACTGGTGTACTTTAAAGATGAATGTATAGCAGAATGGAAAATTAAGGTTTCATTGTAGTAGACGTGTGAAAAAAAATCACATAAGAATGACGTCCATTAGATTTGAGCTATCATCCCCAAAGATAAATAAAAACACTGGTTTCTTACAAAACGGTTTTTTCTTTCCAGTTCAATCAGAATCAACCAGGACGACAAGAAAAAGAACTGGCCGAAATTCTGAGTCCTGAACACTTCAGTCACGGTCTAGATCTGTCATCCCCAGCTGAGAAATTTGTGGGAGGCCCCCACAGTCATCATGCACCATGTGAGAGGGGGGTGACTGATTTTATCATCCCTTCCCTGTGCACTTTGTGCATGGAAACCAAATCAACTGACTGCACAATCCATTAGCCATACAGATTATCCTTTTGAGTGGTGTTTCTCAACCCAGTCCTTGAGGACCCCCAGATGGTCCAAGTTTTTGCTCCCTCCCAGACTGTCCAAATATTTGCTCCCTCCTGGCTCCCTACCAGACTGTCCATCTCCTTGCTCCCTACCTCCTAGCTGGGAGGCCCTAAGAACGTGGACTGTTTGGGGGTCCCCAAGGACCAAGTTGGGAAACACTGCCCTACGGATGCTCCTTCCTTAGAGATTCCCCTTCAAGATTCTCCTGATAAGCTTAAATTCAGAGGCTGAATTTAGTCATGGTTTGTTTAACCTTGGAAGCATGATAATGATGTGCTTCCTTTTCCCCCGATAGGGTATTAGGTCAATTATCTGTGCATCCATGTGAGACAATCATGAACCAAAGGTATGAGTCACAAGTGCTTTTCCATTCTGTGGTCCTCTGATTCACCGGCTTTCTCCAGGACTTGCTGTACTCCATAGCAAATGAGACTCACATCCATCACTGGGAGAAGGGGAGACAGGCTAGACCAAGTATATGATTACAGTTGATGAATGGATTCTACACTTAGGTTTCAGATGAGTATTACAGTGATATGAAAAACAAAGGCGAGTGCCTGCTTGGAACATGAGGAGACTTAACTCACAGTCTGTCTGACTGTCAACCGTAAAAATAAAAAGTCAAGGGTGGTCTATGGCATGTTTGATATGGAATGTGCACCTAAACTCCTACACATGGCTATGATTTTCAACAGCACCTCAACGCTCTGCCAAATCTAATCCAGTGCTTCTATCTGCAAAACAAATGACCTCAGATTACCCCAACTCTAAGGTTTCTACTAAAACCTCTTTATCAGTTTAAACATACACGTGACACGACTTCCCCAAGTGCTTTAGAGGTCCCAGTTCACGACATGGAGCAGTGATGGAGAGCATCAAAGTTAATATTTTATCCCCAGTACTTTAGGTTTCCCTTAAAAGTTTATTGCTACTGTATGTCATCTGAATGGGATTCAGAGTAAAATTTGAGTAAAGGACCACTTAGTCAAATTTCTATTTCTTTAGCTTTTGAAGAGGCGTGTTGATATTTATGGACATTTCTACCCAAAAGCTTCACTTTAGCTGAAAGTAATAGTGACTGGAGGGTTAAGTTTGACTCTGACAAAGCAGTCAGACCCACAGTCCAATCCGGCTTGAATTGTAGGAGATGGACTAGCAATAAGGGTACAGTGATTTACATGAGCTTCAGTTGGTATGTTTTAGTCTGAGTGACTTTTTAAATTGATTTAAAAGGTTTAATTGAACCCACTGTAAGTACCGAATACTCACATGCATGGTGTATGTGTTCCTTTTCCCGTTACCCTGTGATCGTACAAACTACCAACTGAAATGTTACAAAAAGTTAGTTTTTTTACATAATCGTGTAGGCATACGTTGAAATCTCTTGTGTTTTGTGTGCCGACGTGTGATGCTACTTATTAACA
The DNA here is from genome assembly GCA_026779605.1 of Mormyrus hasselquistii. NCBI lineage: Eukaryota > Metazoa > Chordata > Actinopteri > Osteoglossiformes > Mormyridae > Mormyrus > Mormyrus hasselquistii. The sequence goes on from JAODKE010000001.1 coordinate 12,850,649, forward strand.
AGCATATGTCTTAGCAAATCTTAAGTTTTTTTTTTTTTTTTTAAAGATTTATGTGAATAAGTGAAGGCCATGGTGACGCAGAGTCTGACGGCTTTCCTCCGGCTCGCAGAGCCAAACCCCTCCCTCGCCTTAAACGGGACGCTATCCGCCACTTCACCGCTCATCCAGCCTCGGGAGGCGACCGGGACGCCGCTTCATCACCAGCCAGCAAAGTAAGGATTTTCTTTGCACCTGAGAGGCGCTGAAAAGAGCCGTGCAAACGGACAGAGGTCGCCTGTGATAGCTGCCTGGGTGCTTCTCCAAGCCTCTCGGACGCTGCCTGCTCACAAGGCATGGACATTCACTGGTTCGGCATTACCAGCGCAGAATGCACTGCCATCATCTGCTCTTAGAAACCTGCACTTAATGCGCCTGTTTGAAGAATTAATCTATCTATCTATCTATCTATCTATCGTCGGATGTCTCGTTATGTGGCTGCTCTGCGGTATTTACAGTTTTCCGTTTTTTTGCGAACTCTTCAAACATCCATATAAATGCCGTACTACTTACCTGTTCACTTTCGTGTCTCGCCATGATTTTTTAAATATTTTTCCATTTACAATTTATTTGGATTTCAAAACGAGGTATTACGTTATTGCTATAGGTACATCGAATGGTGATAACTGCTCCCATTCTTTCCAGTTTGCTTTGTCCTTTGCTTAACTAAAAATATTTCGGGTACAGCTAACGAAATACACCCGGTGGAGCGCGATGAATTTAGTCCAGACGGTAAATGCCGACGTTCTGGATATCTGATACAGGCCTAACGTAAAATTAGTTATGTTAACAGATATACTTGCTGTAATATTGTCGTAAATATTACATTCGTGACATTTGCAGAGCCATTTAAAACTTAAAATTTTCAAGTTACATTAAAACAGTTCTGTGTAGCTACTGAATCGTTTTCTAAGTGCATTTTAAAGTCGGACCAGAAATTCAAACGGCTGCTCTGACATGTTTCTGATATCATCTGAAAGTAATTACCAAAATCTGATAGAAGTGAAAAGGTTTCTGGGTGGTTATATAACAGTTTTCCACAGGTTTTTGTAAAGTATCACGTATTCATATGTGAAATTCAAAGGAAATGTAAGATCTCCTTGACAACGTCCTCCTCCATTTGATCTTCTTAAATGTCACGCAGTATGAAACGTAAAAGATGAATGACGTTTTGTTCTCTGCGTGCTTGACTAGTGATTCGCAATTACGTCTGTATGTGCAAAACAACGAATATTTTGCCGCTTCCCGGTCGTTTAATTTGCTTGCCCACAGTTTAGACTAGACGCTTACGACATTCTTTTAAGTTTGAGTCCAAGATTTAACTATTGAGTCAGGTCAGTTTGCTGGGAATGTGTTAAGGCCAGTTTCATGTTAAGTGGCACGTTAGTGGCTACGTTTGAGTAATGCTGTTGACTGAAATAGAAACCGTTCGGTGTTGATTTGACTTATGTTAATCAAATTTCAGTCTGATTCACAGAGCTCAGTATGCTGAGTTTCAACAAAACCAATCAAAGGATGAGGTAGTGTCACTGATAGGCTGCTTATGGTTAGGAAGCCACGGGAAGGACACAAACTTCCTTGTTTTGTTGTTAAAGACAATACCATATTTGTTTTTCTGTTCACAGAGTCAACATGCCTAACTGGGGAGGGGGGAACAAATGCGGGGCCTGCCAGGGGACAGTGTACCATGCTGAGGAGGTCCAGTGTGACGGAAGGAGCTTCCACAAGTGCTGTTTCCTCTGCAGTGAGTGTGGTTTTGGTGACTATCATGAGAATGAAGTGTTACAAATCCCATCCATCCATGCATATGGACTTTGATACAACATTCAGAAGATCTTTGTGTACTGAAATCAGATTTGTTGTATTGTTGTCAGAAATTATTCATTCTTAATAATGAAATTAAATACTGCTCATTCAAAAATAACATAGCTGTGACTGAAAAGTTAGTGTTTCGTTTAATTTTCATGGTTATTTCGAGTGTTGTTCTTACAGCAAACAGCACTTTGTTTTTCTTTTTTTTTATCTCGCTCTTGAGATGAAACCTCATCTTTGAACTGACCACCCTTTGCTACTTACTATTGCTAATCACAGTTGAGAATCTATGCTGGTATTGAGCGCTTCTTGTATGTGATAGTGGGACAGGGTGGGATCCAGTATCATGTGCTGATGCGTGACTCTTAAGTCTCCTTGTCGATCTCTTTAGATGAACTGTGCAGCGTTTACAGCTGTGGTTAACAGGCTGTGGCAAATGCCAAAAGCTGTCTGACCTGGTGGCTGTGCTGCACTTCTCAAAGTCTAGATGTTTAAGAAGGGCATTTAACTTTACTAGACCTTTGGACAGTTATGCAAGATGAGTGTTCTGACATTCATGTCCTGCTTCTACACATTTTTCTTGCCACAAACATTGATAGATTCTGATATGTAAGTCGCTCTGGCTAAGGGCGTCTGCCAAATGCTGTAAATGTAAATGTAGATTAATGGATACCCTTTGCCAGTAGTCAGTTTGTCTTGTTGGATGTGAAGATGTCTGGATGGTTTTGCTCACCTGAACATGTCAACGTGTACTATGCTAAACAAAAATGATTTTACCATTTGTCTGACAATCTGCATAGGATAAATTCTAAAACAATCTTGTCATTCCATCTGGTTCTATTGCATTGTATGAGGTACTCTCTTGTTTTAGTGGTCTGCAGAAAGGGCCTAGACAGCACCACGCTGGCCATTCATGACCAAGAAATCTACTGCAAGTCCTGCTATGGGAAGAAGTATGGGCCCAAGGGTTATGGCTATGGTCAGGGTGCTGGGACGCTCAACATGGACCGTGGAGAAAGACTTGGGATCAAACCAGAGCAGTGAGTGCCTTCCATGGCAACTATATCAGAATGGATTCTTATGTCAGATTTATTAGCTTGAAATGCTGAATGCTATATTGCTTTTTGGGCTGTCTCTTATGGTGGATTATGGTGGTAGAACGCTCCAGATTCAAAAAGGAACGTTCTGCTGGTTATCTCTGATGGCATCGTTTTAAAGCATCCAGTGAATTATTGTTCATATCCTTTGTTATCCACTCAAAAAACAACATTGGAGGGCCTCCAGTCTCATAGATCTCATGCTGTAAATTACAAGAGGAAAGCTTGTTTGCCCAAGCAGATCTGTGATCTTACAGCAACTCCCACACTTACGAGGATGGAAGGCTAAGGCCTGCAGACTGTTCTCTATGTCAGGTGGCTGTTATTATGAAAGAGCTCACTGTATAACATGAGCTCTAAGGTCACATCATGTTCTGGAAGACAATGTGGCCCATTCATCTTACCACGGATGCAGGAGGTAGTCATCCTTCCCTGTGCATAACTCCAATATCTTTCGCTACCTAGACAACAGGCCCAGTAGAAGATGATGTCAAATGATCTAATTGTTTTTCTTTTCAGTGCCTCTCTATTTTTTTTTTTTTCCTCTCCCTGCAGGGTTCAGGGTCATCGACCCACAACAAATCCCAATCCCTCTAAGTTCGCTCAAAAGTTCGGCGGCTCGGAGAAGTGTGCCCGCTGCGGGGAATCTGTGTATGCAGCGGAGAAGATCGTGGGAGCAGGCAAGGTAATGAGGAAGAGAACGAGTGGGAACTAGTGTACACTTTCTCTCAGCAGACTTGGTGATCTTGTCCCCATTTTAATGTCAAGCCTAACTTCCATGCTTTAGTATTTCCTAGACTACAGCTCAAAATCCTCCGTTCCAAACAGATTTCGCTAAATGTGTGCAGTCTGGTTCGGCAGATGTTTTCAATCATTTTTGTCGTTGGTTGTTGATGCAAATGTCACCTGGCTCAAATGCTGGAGACTTGTTCTGGGCTGGGGGGGTCATTTTTGATGCCACTGTAGTGTTATAGATGAGGGCAAACATTACATTGACATGCTACCCTGCTGTCGATAAGGAAGAGTACTTGTACTCCAGACCTTTCTCAGGGAAGCAAGTGCAGAGACTGATTCTGTTCATTTTTTGGCAGATGGCATGGAAGAGCTTATTTAGGAAAAATGTAATCCTGTAATTGGCCCAGAGGTCTGGTGCAACATAATGGGCAATGAATAATGAAGTTGTTTTACTTTGAACTCCATTTCGTGCTGTATTTTTGTGGTTCCTGGGTACTTTGTGTGTCGGCTTCCATACATGGATCGTAAAACATTGCCGTAACTCGCTTTGAGCTTGGAAAAAGGAAACTTCATTTCATGCTCTTGAGTTTTACTAGATCAAGGAGGATGGTTAAAACCAGGATGCATGTTCTACCTCTGTAGTGCTGTTACGGAGATCATTATTCTGGATATGATTTTATACGTAACATTTTATGTGAATTTTTTTTTTTTCCTTTCTTTTTTTTTTTTTTACAAGGAGTATGATTTTATACTTTTCCTTCCAACTAGGTTTAAAAGTGATGTTGCAGATACCTCACTTATTGTAGGCTGTTTAATCTCCACCCCAAATCCAAACTTCAGTGATATTGGCCCAGCAGGAAATTCAAATTTTAAAAGGATCATCTGTTTAAGATGATTGATTGGTGTGACTCAGCTCTCGCTCTTCCATATGAAGCCCTGGCATAGGAACTGCTTCCGGTGTGCCAAGTGTGGAAAGAGCCTGGAATCCACCACCCAAACGGAGAAGGATGGAGAGATCTTCTGTAAAGGTGAGATTTCCACACGTGGATCTTGCAGCTTATTTACATTCACAGCCACCATGGACAAGTATAGGCACCTGAAATCTTGCCTGTTGATGGTACAAATATTAAGAACTATTCAGGGCTTTAAGCCACGGGCTCAGTAATGACTGATTTAGCTCTTGAGTTTCAAGAGAGCCTTTACTTAATTCGTGTGCATGTACTATGCTACATACGCATTGATGGTTTCCTGACAAAAGAATTGGACAGACATTTGTTGCAGAATGTCTTTTTCAGTGCTTGTCTAAACACAGAGAAGCAGCTTCACACCATCCTGCAGAAAATATGTTTGGCTGTTGCAGCTCAACATTAAACCACACCCTTGTTGGTGTGGTCTAAACATCAAACACCACTTGAGGATTTCTTGCTGGCCAGAATACTTGCACTCTGATACAGACTACAGAAGACCTTTGTGCACCAAAATCAGATTTGTTGTATGATTTAGAAAGTATTTCTTGCTCATTTAAACAAGTACAGTGCACTTGGATGGGTAATGTTACTACAGAAATAAAGTGCTTAATTGGTAGAATGTCAGGATAATCTAGTAGATGGTCTATCCATCTGGGGTAACCACTTATCCAGTACATGGTAACAGAGTCTGAAGCCTGTTCTTGGCAGCACAGGCTGCACTAATGCAGCGGACTCCTCGACAACATGTTTGTAATATGCTATTTGCCTCACTTGTATGTTGCTTCAAACCCGGAGCAAAACACCCACAAATGCAAACTCAACAAAGGGAGTCAGTGGTAGGAATCGTGCACACAGCTCTACAGGTGTGATGTCACAGTGCTACCCGTTGAGTCTGATTACAGGCTGCTTCAGTGACCTAGTGGCAGCGAAGAGGGCAATTCTGCTCCAAAAACAAGCATGAATCTGCATGAAAATGCTATTAAACCGAACAGTTGCCATTTTATGAAATGAGAAAATGAGACACTAGCCAGATCAAGTGATACCATGCAGCTGATGACCAAAATTTTTTGTGACTTAAGTCTTTTTTTTTTTTTTTTGGTGAACCTCTTAACACTTGTCTTAACACTGATACTTAACCACCAGTTTTTCTATTGCAGCATGCTACGCTAAGAACTTTGGACCGAAAGGTTTCGGCTATGGTCAGGGGGCAGGGGCCCTGGTCCACGCGCAGTGAAACTGCCCCTGAGCACCACCTGCCATATACACGGCCCTCACAGACTCAGCTATGTATATTTTATTAGTCAAAAGCAGCGTTTCAGTGGCATAGTACTTTCTGATGACATGCCTTGAGGATTGCTGTGTAAAAACTAGGCTGCCTATTTTCATATTGCAAATACAATAAAGCATATGTATACAATTTTACACCCATGTGCCCTGAGGTACTTTCACACAGGAATAAATCACATCTATATATTTTTGAGCAAACAGGTGAAAAATGCTACAAGCAGCAGCTGGCCAACAATTGATTTAAGTCTATGGTCACTTAATGTGCTCCTGTGACACGTTTGTTGCTATACAGGCAGAACTGATGCAAATTGTCTCCAATAGCAAAAAGTGGTCATGTTTGTGTAGCTTTAAAAAGGGCAAATATGAATATATCCCCTCCCCCCCCAGTGGGGTAAGTAATGGTAGTTATGAATTGGAGAACAAAGATGATTTCACACAGTAGATGTTCCAGGTAACAGGTGTGGAGTTTATTTAAAAAAAAAAAAAAATAAAATAAATAAAATAAAGGCATAAGCCTTGGTTCAGTGTGTACCCCCTCTCCCCACCCCCCACCACAAAGCCTCATGGGCAGGCATGTCAAACGGGTGCTTCTGGTGGGCCGTGTATTTCCTAGCTTTCCATTCTAGCCCGCTGCCTCATCATTAATAGATCCAAACATACTAATGTAGGTTATTCGTTTGTACCGAATGAAAAATGTTTAAATACAATTTTAATATGTTCTTTTAAAAGATTTATAATTAAGGGATGATTCTGGCAGTTAAAATGAGAATATACAAGGCCCACCGATCGTCATCTTTGACAGCCCTGCTTTTTAGTCTCCAGCTCTAGTCCTGGAGAGCATCTGTCCAGCTAGCTTTAAATGCCAACCTAATTATCTGTCTCTGCACATTAGATTGTGTCCATAAGCAGTCACTGATTTCATGTAATTGAGAAACACGTTTGATTTAAAATCACAGTATTTCTGATCACAGGACGGTACCTCCGAAAGGGCAGCGTTTGTTCTAAGCAACAAGAGACTCTTACATCGGCGGGTATCTCATCCTGCAGAAACCATAATCAGGTTGGGTGGCTGAACACCGACCGTGAACGGAGCTCTGTGAAACCAGGGCTGAGACCGTACTTCTGTAGATTAAAGCCCCTTAGAGATGTGGTCACAGGAGACGGTTTACAGTTATACGTTAGTAAGAGTCCACACGACCTTTGCATTTGAGGACAGCTTTTATGAATACAGCCTACTTATATCCAAATGGATTCGAATGCGGACGGTCGAAAAATAACATTCCTAGGCAAACCACCTTTTTAAGAACGCAACAGTGAATAGTAGTGTTACAATCCCAAAGCTTTGCCTTTAAGTCCTTTATACCAAAAAGGAAACACTATCAAACCCTCATTCACTGAAAGAAAAAAAAGTGGACTTTTTGTATATTTTATACATTTAAATGAAGTGTTTCTTTATTAAAGCCATTAAAATGGTATCATGCCCAATATGGAATTAAGGTAAAGTCAAGGGCTAAGAGGCACTGTAAAAACATGAATCAGTCATGTATTTATGTGGTGTTCTCACGTGAAGGGGCATGCGAATTCTTCCTAAGAGCTATCACATGCCTATCTTTTAAAAAAAAAAAAAAAGAAAGAAAAGAAAAACACACTGAATTCAAAAGTGTCATTTGACCTCAACACAATGAGAACCAAAGAGCCAAGGTCAGAGGCTAAGTAAAAAGACTCCGCCCATTACAGGTGACAGGAGCTTTTGTGCTGTCAGGGTCCAAAGCTGGACAGCATCGCTTCGCAGCGATCGATCTGAAACCCGCGTGCGGCAGCCGGACGTTGGAGACGCGGAAAGGAAAAAACGCTGCAGCCTGCTCTCGTAATTTCACATTAACTTTCCTCGCAGTTTATGCATCCAGCCACACGACAAACTCCAGAGATACAACATATAAAATCTATTTAAAAAAAAAAAAAACAATTCTGTTATCCCCTGATACGGAACAGTCAGGTAATTTACACCACGAAAGATGGTTTCCTGGCACTTGCAGAGACCGATGCTGCCCCTGAAGATACATGAAACTTGGGGATTGGAGGAGAAAAGGTATCCCAAAAGTATTCACACATCCACTATTTACAGACACATGGCTCCCCTTTGGCTAGGATACACAGGACAAATGGCCAGGCTGCTGGTGAGCAGCTCTGCAGGATGGGAACACGGTATGGAAACGGGCTGGTTTCAAAGCATCACGCATGCAGTGTTCTCACAAGGTAAGACGCTTCAAGACAGCGGCGAGGAACATCGCCAAGCGCTAATGTCACAACTACGTCACGGCCTAAGGGAGACCGGATGAAATTCAGAGAGCAGCTTAAAACCCAACGGCGACGAAAAAATTTCACAGACGAAAAGAACTAACTAACTCATTTATGTACAGATAGACAATCTTTACACTCGTTTAAACCTGTTGCTGCTGCGTAGAGTCGGCTTGTACGAAAACAAACGATTAGCGGCCACTGTTGCCCCGTCGCCCCCAGGTGACGTGGCCTATCCTCTGTAAACGCAGAATTGTTATTCGGATGGCCGGTTTGACCTGCTATTTTAGCGGCAGGACAAAAAGCAATCAGTGCATCATATTAAATTAAACGGAAGAAATAAAAAAAAAACTGGGAAGACTCCTTCCTGTAAAAGAATAACCAGAATAACCATAGCCAATAACCACTTTAACCATTCCATAAATCCCCCCTTTTCACAATTTCAGCGGCTTCCAAGTCTTTGAAAGACATGATCATGTATCCTATAAACTACACGATGGCAATAATAAATATTAATGTTATTAAATACATATATATGCATTTATACAAATATATGTTCTGTTATTTGCTTTCAAACTATAGTTCTGTACTGGACCACATCCTCTATATAATTAATTACAATAAAACTTTACACGTACTACCGGTAACATGATCAATTCATCTATAAATAGCTTAAAAATAAATACTTATGTAGCTGTTACTCGGTGGTGGTATGGGTTCTTGCCGCCATAATCACAAACCAACTTTCACTCTCGCTTGTCCATAGGGGTCGCCCACGCTGAGGTGCCCCATTCAAAGTTTCCGATTCCAGACCCGCTCTCCCCTTCACACTCTGGAGTGTTTCGTTTCCCTCATTTCCTCTGGAATCCGTTTTTCTAGGATATTGAGGGTTTTATGGAACAGCTAAGCTTCAAGTATGAACCAAAAACGTAATACTCTTAATAAAACAGGAAATAATTTAAAGCTACACAAACAGAAGCAAATAAAGTGACAATGACAAAGAGAACGAAAAGGAAAAAACGTATTGCATGTCTTGAAATGTGAGACTCCCGTATGGAGGACAGATGAATCCCTTTATGAAAGCCTTCTCTTCTTATGCTTCCCCAACACTGGTGGCAGTCATACACTGTCCATGTCAGGGACCATGGGGCTAGGGACTCTGTGACAGTGGCCATGTTGTGTCCTGTACGGTATGCGAGTATCCCGGCAGATTTCAGTCATAGCGAAAGGAGATGATCCCAAAGGGGCATTCCCAAGAATGAACCCCACCCCCCAAACGCCCACCCCGCACTTCCGTGGGACCTCTCCAGGACCTGTGCGGACCGCTACACCAACTGGTATCCCGAGCCGGACGTCTGGTCATACTCGATTGTGTACTGTGCGGTCCAGTCCACGACCACTGGCCGCATCAGGCCACAGCAACGATACTCAAAGAAGTCGATGAGGTTCCGCACACAACCATGGCTGAAGAGGAACAGGACAGAACGGCAAGGATTAGTGACACATTCAGAGACCTGTGGGGACTCTCCACCCACACTGACCACTCTTTTGCACAATTCAATGACAATGGATGACATGTAACTGGGATCCAAATGTGCTGGGAGAACAGCTCCTCTACACCCACGTGTCCATTATAGCCTGGGATCTTCATGTATCAATCTACTCATTTTTGACACATTATTTTTCAGCTCAGATCCTGGAGTCTCTACACCATAATTTGCTTTGACTGTGAAAGTTAATCGTTACTTTGCTCACGTTTGATACATTAAGACTTGAGGATATCTAAGCCTGTTACTCTTCCCCCTAGTTAGCTTGTACTCACTTGAAAGGGCTCTCAATGGACGTGGTCGTGACTTTAAAGTGCTTGTATCTCCTGGCGTTCATACGCTCATTTGTGGTCACACCAAGGCAAGCAATCTGAAACAGGAAAGCATGAGTGATGCACCACCATGTTCCAGGAGGTTCACCGAGTGATCGAAGGCTGGCAAGGCTGAGTGCAATCTTAAATACCTTCACCCAGCTTGTTAAACACTGGCAACTTACAACCTTAACTCAAACAATCTTCTAAAGAGTTTACTGACAATGGATAAGAACATAACAGAAGGGTTTTTGTGAGCTGAACCAGTTACTGCATACCTCAACGTTAGTGGTACTTCGATGTGGAAATATACAAGAATATATGATATATTTGTTTAGTGTTACTGATAACAGATAGCAAAAACCAGGCCCATAGGCAGAAATAAATTTAATGGGGTGTCTGGCAACCCTACCAATAGATCCCACCGTGAATGTGTGTAGCAAATAAATAAAATAATGCATGCAGTTAGACATCAATGAATTTGCACCAACTTGGGAGACTTCTGTGTGGTGAATGAGCCAATAAAATCCCTCTTTCCTTTGCTATAGAAAATGAGGAATCATCCAATGCAATCATCTCCTTTATTGTAATAGCTAAAGTTTAAGTGATATTAGTCTAAATATCAGCTGGCATGCAGAGGTCTTGATTTTTAAAGAGCATTGGCCAATGTGTTAACGAATATAGTGTGCATCTCTACTCAGAGTATTTTACAAAGACTCAAAGTCTGGCCTTAGTGCAACTGAAACTTCTGCTATGTTTAGCTGCTAAATGTGCTGGGGCATTTCTTCCCCTTTCCTTCTGTGCGGAGAGCTCAGAATAGCCAATATCATGTTTGGCGACACAGCAAGCTCTAGCTGGGGTTCTCTGCTGGCCTGGCAAGACACTTACCTGGTACATCTGGCACATGATGAGGACGGCCACCCACATCAAGTGGAAGATGCTGTTGAGGAACATCCAGAACATCCATGGCGAACAGGTGGCGATCTGCGTGATGTAGGTCCAGAGGCCATCCTTGGAGTAGCTAGTGGCACAGTGGATCCTCCAGTCTATGAGCGACACGGCACCAAAAAAAGAGCAAATCAATATGGGTCTCCCAGAACCATGACACACTCTACTCAGGAGATCAGCCAGGCTCAATCCAGCTTTCATACACACGTCATGCCGTCTACAGAGCAACTGCAAATTACTGGCTTTCATTGAACTTCTTCTCATTGTTGTACTTATATAACTTGCCCACAAATTAGAGTTTGTCAGTTACCAGCTTCAAGGCAAGGACCAGGACCGATTTAAGTGCAGGCCCACAAGCCTGAGTGATAATTATGGACTAGTGAACGACACTCGCATGGAACCATGATTTGCTTACAGCAGATGCAGCCGTAGATCATCCAGCAGATCATGCAGAGCAGAAAGAACAAGTATCCCATGAAGTAGCGGTGATTCCCACTTCCTGGGAGCAGCACAAGAAACAGGGCTGAATCACATGTCGGACCCCTCCCAACTGCCAGACCCCATCCCGAATTCATCATGGGAGCAGGTGAGAGATGCAGTGTTTCCCTGCTGAAATCTAGGCAGCTGCCGTACAACCACGTGCCGGAGCGACATGGTCAGGTACTGAAATTAAGCTTTAATATTTAAATTACTGCTTGTGATACTGATTTACTAGTGGTACCAATTCTTGTTTCCATTCCAAAAAAGTGAACTCTGGTGTGCGTATGTGTACATCCCACACATCCCGCAAGCCTGTTTAATTTACACTCACAGAATCACACGTGCAGGCATATTCTGTATGTCTAACACACCCTTAGGTGTCTTTGAACACCTACATGTATCACTTCCCAATTCTGATAAACCTTACATACCTAGATATTGCACCATGGTGTGCCTTTTCGAGTATTCTAAAGTCCCCTATTGATATCACATCAAAACAACATCAAGTTTCTTGGAAACACAAAACATATCAGCAGCCCGTCAGACCTATAAGAATGTCTTCAGAACAGACAATAGGCTACAACCCTTCAGAAGCAACTATATTAAGTCTGTCTCCCAGTGCTGACTCACCTTTCCTGTCCCCCTCCCCTTCCCATTTCCCATGGACACCTGTCCAAACAAGAAAACAACCCCCCACAGGGAGAGCCCTCAACTGCCCTGCGGCACTGCCGCGTCTGTCATGTGACTCTAGGGAAAAAAAACAGGACACGATCCGCACGGTCCTCGGGTGGCGAGCCACCGTCAGGCACGCCAGCCCCTTACCCCAGGCTCCTGCTGTTGGCTGGGTATGGGAGCGTAGACATGGCAGCCAGGCTCCTGTTCATTCCCCTGCCGTTAAATTGAATTTCAGAGTCTATCCAATGGAATTTTCCGGTGCGCTAATCTGCCCTGAAGGGAGTTATTCTCTGCCTCAAGCCATGTGCTACTGCTTAAACTGGAATTCGCCCCCAATAACAAAGCTGTTTATTTCTCTGGGATACCAGGCATCTGCAGCTGATGCAGCAGGGGTTAAAAGCCACATTCGGGATACATACCCACACAATTGCCCACCCAGGGACAGTGGTGGTCGAACTTGGCGATGCAGCGGTTACACACGGCACAGTGTTTGGACCTCACCGGCTTCCGTATCTGCGGGATGCATTTTATGAGGGAAAAATCAGTCTGCCTCACATTCATGGGGCTCCGTCTGCAAATTAACTCCCAGTATGAGCTAATGCGACTAACAGCATTTAATGAAAGCAACAAATTCAGTTGATTGTGACACTTCTAAATACATACCTTGTTTCTTCCAAAATAAAAATCGGAACGAGTGTTCCAACTACCACCCACAAAACTCAGCAATCTGGAATATTTATAAATTAAATAATGAATGAGATATTTTTATGATCGTGTAAAATGATGATTGTTACCAGGCAGGTGCTGCAGAATATGCTCAGGTCTAGATTTCCTGTTTCTGCTAATTCAACAATGGTCTGCAAAAAGGAAGGAAGAGAGTTAGGCAGACCCCAAACATACAGCTCCACCACGTTGTCCACGCACAACAGCGCAATTCGAAAACATCCACACCACTAAGGCACAGAACCACAGTTAAAGTTTAAACTCCGGGCGTAATTAAATTAACTTCACAAAGCTGCCTGTCATGGCTTCTCATGCAGTGGTGCTGGCTTCACTTCACTGAAGTGGTGCACTTTGAAATCCATAGTCCCAGCCTGGGTTATCGGTCTGCTGCGCCACTAACTATCACCATGGAAACCACAGCGCTTTCAGGGTAACTGTGGTTACTGGAGTAGCAGTTCTGACCAGAGGGGGACACTGATAGAATCTAGTCATGCACTGGGGTGTGCCAAGACATGTCTGACCACACCCAAGGCATCGGGATTTATGAGGATAAAGCTATTTATAGTCTGTCATTAGTGCAAACCACTGGGATGTATGCAAGAACTACAACATCAATATAGTGAGTTAAATGACAGGTTTCCATTTTTACTGCTAACTTCAAACATAAAGCCATGTGTCGATAAAAAGACTTGTGCTAATAAGTAAAAATGCCACCAATCTGGATGTACTTGAGGAGATAGCTTCTCAAACCAATTCCACGTTTCATCAGGCTGAAAATTATACACTACATTTAGCTGGAGAAGGGCAATGTGGGCTGTACCTTCTTCTTCTGCTCCTCTGAAGCTCTGATGATCCCGGGATCGGATTTCCAGGACTTGCCAAAGTTGTAGAACAGAGCGGCGCTGGTCAGGAGGAAGGGGATGTGGATCGTCACCAGAGGCAGATGTGCTGTTCGTTAAGGACCCGTGGTTCTAATGAACTTTACTTTGCCAGAAGGTAAGGGAGATGATACAAAGGCCCAACACCTGCATATGTAAGCTCCATTCAGCAGAGAAACTGGAGAACACACTATACCAGGGTTTCTCAAACGTTTTGATCAAAGGCCTACATCAGGTTTTTGTTCAAAGTCAGAGATCCGGAGCAGTTGTCAATATCAAAACAGCATTTCTTGAACTTTAATGGATAAAATTTTTTTGAAATGAGACATTAATATACAACAGCAATGGAAACTTGCAGAGACTGGTTTAACGTTTGCCGATCGTTTTGACACTCTGTAATAGGGGGTAGATTATGACAAGTTTTGTGTGGGTGAAGTTTGGTTCTACCTTGTATTTTTGTACTTCAAACCCTATTAAGACTTTTTACGTTAAACATTTCAATTCATAAGAGGCATCATCAGCTGGGTCCAGATTAACTTGCAATTCGGCCCGCATCCGGACTTTTGAGAACCCCTGCACTAGACACTAGTGATCACCATAATAGCTGCAACACATGTGCATCTCCGCACGTCACACTGCAGCTCACACTGCCCTGTGACTCCACTCGTAAACCATCAGCATCAGCCTAAGTAACAGAAGGGGTCATACAGAGGCTAGATACAAGCAGCTGAGGGGCAAGTCTGACGGCCCATTGCAAATTTACTGCATTGCTCATCTGCTGTTCGGTTTACCTTGGTGGCTTAACCTGAGTGGAGAGCCAGGGACCAGCTCTGACGGGGTTAGACAGCTTGAGTGACGCTGGCCCTCATGAGCGAAGATGACATCATCCAAAGAAGTCTCACACATACCATTCGGGGTAATTACAAAGCAGCACTGTAAAACGAGCGCTGTGTTTACATTTCGTTTCGAATAACACATCCAGCACATACTGTAACTTTCTCCACAGGATGCAGACTTTTTAGAGACTGTGATATCACCCAGTTGGACACCGAAGACGACATTATGTGATTCAAACCTAAAGCGAAGTCACAAAATCCCAGTACTGCACTAACAATTAAGAATAATTACCAGATATTTCAGGAAGCATGCCAACAACAGGAAACCCTTATGTAAGTTGATATACATCACTGTAGAGATCTGGAAGGCACTATCCTATCTGATTAAAGGAATTAATGGAGATGCAACCTAAGCAGAAAAGAAACTGCAAAGACAGACAAAACAGTGGCTTAACAGATAAACTCAAACCCATTATATATGCTCAACAGCAGTCTTGACATTACTCTGTCTCCTGTAGGGAAAAACAGGGTCCCATTAAAACATGTTAAGAGAAGCATTTAGCGGTTAGCAGTACCAGAAGACATGAATTAGCTTTGTGGTACAGAAACCCCTTCATCACAACTGTAATTAGAGGGATCCCACTCCCCACCCATCCCAGACAGACTAATATATCACAGAACAATTCATGCTGAACTGTATTTTGCTCAGTTCTGGGCAGTTAATGCAGACTAAGAAACTCTCACAAAATAAGTACTGAATGCATCATGTGAGTGTTGTGGGTCTGAATCCTGGCTGTATAAGATGTGACTACAGTCCCATTGTTATTCGCCTAATTTATTGACTGCTGAACGGTAGTGGTGGCTTATAAAATACACCCTATGTCTAGAAAAGAAAAGAAACTTCAAAACAGGGCATAGACTATGTTGACAGAGGACCACATGCTACATTTCCAGGTAATAAAGATTCAATCTTGCCAATGTGACCAAACACGCTCTGTTGTTCAAGCTGAACAAATCTCAGATTTTTCCTTTCCTTGTGCAGAGAGCTGTGCCAAAGACCACAAGTCAACGCAAGTCTTTATACTAAATGTCCTTTCACCTCTTAAGTACAAAAGCTGTTCCTTGAACAATTGGGAAACAAACCTTAAAGAGAAAATAAAAACAACACTGCTGCTTAATGTTTGCCTTTGATGTGGCCCAACTCTGATGGGGAGGGACCCGTTACATGTGGACAAAACAGCCACATACCTACTGGACAGTCACTTAATTTCCTTAAACTGGGGCAAAGTGCATTTGGTGCTCTGTCTGTAGTTACTGATAGCCAGAAACCTCAGAGCCGCAGAGGAAATTCACAGCAGTCAGCAGTTTATGGTGATTGTGTCATCGCCAGCTCCATGTCGTAACTTAATGTCAAAACAGGAGGACAGATCCATTAGAAGAGAAGGTGGGTGCTGTAAAGCCTGTTCTTGAACGTTCCTTGTCTAAGTATTTTCTGTCTCACCACCACTCCAAAAATGCTTTTGTAATAAGGGCTCTCTCACCGTAATGTTATGCTGATTACCTCAATGAACAAAATGAGATACACAGTACCAGTCAAAAGTCCGGACACACCTACTGAAAATCATTTGTTTTTCAATAAGATAATGGCCCTAAGCTGCCCCTTCGATGCCCCGAAGCCTTTTAGTGAACAGTGAATAACACAGACAAATGCATTAAAAGCAGGTGTGTCCAGACTTTTTACTGGTACTGTAAAGAGGTGTAAAAACAATTGAAAAGTATAGTCAAGCTTATATTAAACAAATACTGGTAGGAAACATACTGGAAACAAAGGTCTCAATAGGACTGACCCAAAAGTCACAAGGCTTCCAGAAATTTAAGCAGTAGGCCAGGAGGAGGGTGCTGGGAGCTTCCCCCGTCCATGCTGGAGACCGCAGACACAAACTCCAGACAACAATGGCTGTCCTCAAGCCAACCAGGCCATTGTTAAACCTGGCTCAGGTCACGGCTCCACTGCGGCGACCTTCACCTTCGGGGCCATCGAGCGACTGGAGGCTCACAATGAGCCGCTGCAGAGTAATCCTCCAGAGAACCACCAGCATGCATTACCAGGTCACCAGGGACGGCAAATCCATGGGAGACCTTCTGGGGACCGGCGGACGGCCTGATTTCGTTAGAGAATCATGGGAAGAGAATCGCCAAGGGTGGAACAGGGTTCACATGCATGCAGCTACACATATGCCAAACAAGAGCCACCACAGCAAGCTGAAACATCAGGTAATTAGGCCGTTCTGTTGGAGCCGTTGAATGCCAGATAATGACACGTGGGAGGAATTCAACCGCAAAGATCCATCTGTGATGAGCTACTGGCAGAGAGCTCTTCCATCAAAAGTAGATCAAAGGGCAGCCCTTTCTACTGTGTTCTATTAAAAGTAACGATCTTTTGTATTATAGCACCCCACCCAATTTGTCAGCAGAGCAGAGCCAAAAGCACCTGAGACAGTGCCACACCGCCCTGGATTAGTCACAAGACACCTCCCGAACGGGCGGCAAGGAGGCGTTAACCTTAATGGCAAGAGTCCAGGTAAAGCACATCATACAGACATAATGCGACTGGCAACCACGTCTGGACCTGTAATAACCAGAGAGGAGATTCCAGTCGGTCAATCAGAAACTGGCACCGCCCAGAGAAACACAAGCGGCCAATGGGAAGCTCTGCTGTGTCCTACCTGACTGGTGAGTTTGCTCATACTTTGCCATATTGCACAAACAGGCTACAGGCTGTTAGCATGATTGATTTCCTTTGAGAAAAGTCAATATAAGTAGAAAACTGACCTGTTCAGGCAGCCAACCTCATTAGGCATGAAGCTATGCTGCTCTTACAGTAAGACACCTAAAATCTGATCGGATTCTTGACCAAGGTGGTGTCAAGCAGGGCTGTGACATCTAGAGATGAACTGTATGTTTAAGGACTTGAAGATGCTTCCTCTTCACCCCCTCACCTGAGGCCCGACCGTGCCCAGCCAGCCTCCCCAAGTGTCCCTCACATGTTCACTGCTCCTGCTCTTTGATCCAAGCTGTAAGCTTCTGGCTGTCACGCCCCGGCCCTGTTTGGATAACAAATCCCTCGTGTTGCTCAGCCCTTGTGCCTTTTTGGATACGTGATATGGCGCTGATAATTTGGGGACAGGTGAGCCTCAGACAGAACTAATCAAACCGCAACATAATCCTGATAGTGCTTGTGTGGTAATGTTGTAGTTCAGACCATTAAAAGGATTAAGGGATCAAGGTTAATAGACTGAAGATGTCATTACATTAAGAGAAGCTTTTCACACAACATATATATTCTGGCAGCTTCTATTAATCTCTAAGAGTTTGGAACCATCACATAAAACGCATGTGTGCGTGTGTGTATGTGTGTGTGTATAAAATCAGCTTACATCAGTTTTTGTGGCACATTCAGCTCTTAAACAGTCCTCAGTACAAACCTCAGGTTCAAATTTAAACATGACCGGTACGCAGATGTACGTTTCTCCATGGGTCACGGAGGAAAACGGGGCAGTGCAGCTGCTGGCAGGGGGGGAGGGACGGTCGCCGATTAATTGTACAAATGCCGCAATGCACACCAGCTAATTATATGACAGCAGATGGTGAAGAGGCTTTCTGTCTGCTCTATAGGGTCTGCTTTTAGGGGGCAGAACGCACAAATTTCTGCAATGACATCTTAGTGGTCTCTGGACAGCAGATGGAACATCTTTCCATTCATCCTTGCCCTTCTCAATGACGACCTACCTTCTATCAACGCCAGAAGTTCTCCTTTTAAAAGCCGTAGCTTAAAGACCGGAGAACCTAAGCTAGGGGGATAAAGTGACTCTGTACCTTCTCATTGGTTTAACCTATAAACTATACATCCATGATTTGGGTTTATATAAAACTACAACTAATTTTAACATTCCCGGTCCTTGAAAATAGCAAGTCTGGCAGAAATAAGGTGGCATGCACAGCAGAAGATCACAAGGTAGCCCAGAATAAAAAGGATATCGTTCCAGAACCAGAAGAACCAGGTGACGTACATCCAGAACTTTGTGGCCAGGTAGATACCCAGGGGCAGAGCACTGTGCATGGAATGATCAAAGAAGGACCTGGGAATTAAGGGCACAGAAAAATAGGATTACCCAGTGAAGGCCCCTTCCCCGGGGTCACCAGTGCTCCTAGCGTAAGCCTCAGAACAGCATTACGCCCCAAATCTGCACCCCTATTTCGCTATGCTATGTGAAAAGCCCCTTCACAAGGAAGTCACACCACATGCAATGAGCTAAGGCAGTTTTGCCACATAAAGCAAATACAAGTTGTACACGTTTACCATTATAACGCAGTAGGATCCCAAACAGACAGCAGGTTTATCATTACAAATACAAATGATGCAAATAAAGCAACAGAAGCTTGATCATGCCATTGAGCTCCTGCAGACACAGTCTTCCCCAAATGGCTACTTCATATTCCCATATCTCGGGCTCTCTGAGCAATGTCACGGAGAGCTCCTACACCAGCTGGCACCCAAGACGTACTTGGAGAGGAACTGCACCGTGATCCACACTGCAGCGTACATCAGCCCTTTGATGAGCCAGGAGTCAATGTTCAGGTCGGCGATGAAGCCCACCAGCCAGATGACCAGGAATGGGGTTCCCAACATCACTTTCTGCCGGAAGTCCTGAAAGACAGAGGGCAAGGGTCAAAGGTAGGTGTGCGTCTCGCAGAAGTAGGGACAATCCGGCCGCAGACAACTCCATTCATCCAAAGACATCACCGTGGTACGTCTGTCTTCCTCGGAACTACTAATAAGATGCTTTCTGCAAGGACATTAGCAACATTTAACCTTCTCATCCATGGACACGACACACGGAATCAAAGCAGCCAGGGTTTGCCACATAGTTGGCATTAACCTAAATGTTCAGCAGTTTTCATTGTTCTATGAAATCCATTTCTCCACGGCGTCTGCATGGTTCTGGGAAGCTCCATATGAACTCACAGGAATACAAGTGCCCTGAGGAGATCAATGCACAGATTTGGACATTATGGCCACTGAAGTTTTTTCCGCGAGAGCTCCGGGGTGATTTCAGACGGCCTTGAGTTCATGAAGGTCGAAGAAAACGCCTGCATCCAGATTACAAAGACGCCTGAGACTATCGGGCTCCGTCTGACATGGAAAGAAATGGCCAGAAACATCTGAAACAGGCTTCTTCACTTTGTGACGCTGTCAATTTAATTTTTAAGAGTTTAAAATGTTGTTGACTTCTCAAAAAAATTAGAAAAAATACAATTTGCGTTCGGTCAGAAATGCTCATGCTTCAGCAGTTTCTCAAAATGTTTGTATGCTTATCGTTTTACGTTGTAGAGCTGAGCCATAATATTACATTTATCCAAATCTACGTTTTATACCTACAATCATTGACTTCATATATATAAAAAAAGACACAAACAAATCAAGAGCTTGGCTTTAAGTAATAACAGATTAGTTCAAGCTATTCAACAGAGCCACTGCCAGACACTGCACAGAACACCAAATTGAGCGTTAGCATCTCCCACCTCAACGAGCAAACAATAATTTCTTCACAAAGGAGCATTTTCCACTAAGTCTGGGATTCTTTACAAAGACATTGCAGCTCCGGTACCAACATATCGGTCATACTGAGCTGTGGACCGCAGCCAGCCCACACAGGGCTAATTCACCGAATGGTTCTCAGTGTAACTCCAACTGCATCCAACCAAAATTCAGCGCTGTGTGTAAAACACTAATTTTTACATCTACATTTAATTGCTTTGCTGTTGCTTTCAATCTTACCTATTTAAACAGCTTGATATTTCAACAGGGTAATTGAGGTTAATTACCTTGCACCAGGCACAGCAGTAGCGACTTAAATGACTTGGGTTATGACTCCGTGTATTTAACCGCGGCACTATATATAGTCCCTGTTATTTTTATGATGCTATTTATTGTTTTGCAGAAGCTGCTATTCAAATAAGCTGATGCAGCTTTTAAAATATTTTGTTCAGTCTAATATGTTACTGGAAGAACTTCGTTGTACCTTGTGTGTGCAGCAGTAGAGGCCATCAGACCATCAAGAGCAGCCGTTTGGGTCACAGCTGGTTGCTAAGGACATTCAGGGCGCAGAGCAGTTGCCCCACCGCCACCCTAATGTCACAGTCCAACTGGACTCTCAAATCACCCCCAACTAGCCCTGATGCTAAAGGCACCACATTTATCACACCACTCAGGCACCCACTGTACTTTTCCATGTATTTACTCAACCTTATCACGTTCACAGATGCATTTTCCTACGTCATAGTCTTGTTTGCTGTTGTTTACAAACCTTGACGCAGGGAAATGTCCAATAATTTCCGTGTACTGTATCTGTGCAAATAGCAAATAAAGAGTGTTTATCAACACCAAGAACGCAAATATCATATTTGCATTCTTGGCAAGAAAAATGTTGGAATGCAGAGAGTCATGAGATTGTTCTCGTTGGTGAGGAGGCTCCCTTGATATCTGAGGCTGGGAAAGAACTACATTGTTCCTGTTCATGACTATTGGAGTTTTACTTCAGCAGTGGAAGATGACGTCAAACAGGTATGTGAGAAGAATGGTGAAGTACGCATATTGATAAACACCCAAAGTCTCAGGTCAATTCAACTATACTTCAGATTTCCCCCCCCCCGCCCCCCCCATTC
>JAODKE010000001.1:12882182-12892857 GCA_026779605.1 Mormyrus hasselquistii
AAAAACCCCCTTCCCCAAAAAAAAACAGCGGGTGGGGGTGGGGCCGCAGAAAAAACACTGGGGGGGGGGTGTGCCCTCTTTGGAAAGTTAAAAGCCAAAGGGGGGCCCCCCCCCCCCCCCCCCCCGGGCCTTACTTAATACTCACTGTAATTTGTTAACGGAGAGCTCTCGCCCTGAATGAGTATGTGTGATTGGTGTGACTGAGAAATATTCATGAAGGCAAAATGTCAGGGTCAAGCCAGGGATTCACATGTGATGAAGAGCTTTTCAAGTAGAACTGCACAAATGCATAATTTCCGTACTTTATCCCCTCTGCTGCCCTTTGACCCCTTGCTACAATGGGTAGGCACTGTCTGTATCTCGTTCACAAGAACTCATACTTAAGTGTGCAAATGCTGGAGTAAGCACTTGAAGAAAAAACTCTACTCATTCCAGCAGTGAGTAAGCTGCACAAGTTTTATTACTTTAAGACTCAGGGCCTCTAAACTGATGAAAAACACAGCTATGTCAGTATGTGGGGCAGAGCAAGTCCCTTTGATGAAAAATGGCAAATACAGGACCCAGTATTGAGTGCCAAAACATAAAACAATATGCCAGAATATAAAAGCGCCAAACGAAATTTCCACCAGTTATATGAGGTCGCGCTTAACCATAACGGCCTACTGATAAACTCAGAGCCTCTCTCATTCTAATGCCAGCCGCAAATCATGCCCCCCCTTATTATTATTTTATATCACCCATGCAAATCTCTGCTGAGCCATTCTCATATCTAAAGTTCTGGGACTGTGTGATTATAGGTTCACAACCCACATCACTTGCTATCCTGGCTCAGCTTCCATTCTAGGAGAAAAATGTGCCAAAAGCACAGCCAATCAGAGAGCACTCACATCATTATTCTACACATCCCTGGTTCACCTTACAACAGCAGAATAATAAGCATCCCGCTATCAAAGTTACACTCCAGGGGGAAGAATATATACGAGTGCTGTACTCAGTCAGAAAACAGAACCACGGAGCGATGTGTTAAAATTGTGAATTTTACCTGCAAAATGTCAGTGGGTTCGACGCACCAGTCTGTGCTAATGAAGGAACTACCGGCCGCTCAAGAACAGGCCAAAAGCATTTTGAATTGCGTTATTTTTTTACATTTTTCTGCGTATTCCAGACCCACTAATGCAGCAGAGTGGCAGAACTAGTTCAAGCATCAGTGCAGTACAGGAGGAGGGGGGAGGGGGGGGGAAAGCAGGCCAGACTTCAAGTTAGTGCCGTCGGCCATAAGCTGGCCTGCTGCGCTGAGGCTGCGATTTACAACTTCAGGCTACGCTCCAAAACCCCTAAAGGTTAACATAAAACCTGAACTTTACTCCAAAGCTTTGCATTGAATGGCTGAGTATGGAAGAACTGTTCCTGTAGCAGAGGTTAAATGAAAGAGGGCTAGGTTAAAAATTCAGACAGACAACAGTGTACGTCACACGCCAACTGGACCAAAAACACACAGATATTTTAGGATCAGTATTTTTGCAGGACTATGCACTTTGGGACAAGATGACACTCTTTGGGAGACATAAATTCCTAATTCCGTGAACATCATGCTGTTAATGTTTATATTAAAAATAATAATAATAAAACAAAACACATGAGCTGTACCCCAGAAAAACACCACATAAAGTACTTAATCTCTTAATGACACAGGAGTCAATTCTCCAGCTATAGTAGCCATTGCAGAACCAAACCCAATGGAACAGATCCCTCATCAAAATTAGTAAAAAAAGCCCCAAAAAACACACAAGCAAATACCCCACAACATTGACTTAATGATTAGACTGTGCTTTAAGAAACATAAAGCAGGTAGAACCAGGACATTGAACAGCCATGGTGTGTGTGTACCATCACGCAGGGCACCGAAAGCCTTACATGCAAAAATCTGGTTGTATAATAAGCAAAAATGCCTACATAAGCATTTTGGATAAAATAATAGGAATAAATATGTCTTACTTCTTACATAATTTACAAAATGGCTCACGATTTACAGCTGCTCAGCTTTTGTCGGGCTAATTTCAGTGGAGCAAGTTGGCTTATTGGGTCAATTTCATGCTCCTTTAATGCTTTATGGCGCTGGAAGAAGAGCATCGAATACAAACCGGAACACCATCCCGCCAAATCAGATAAAGAGTTATGCAAGGCCACCTCTTATAAGTCATTTTCGCTTTGCTGGTAAAAATGCAAAATTGTAACCTGAGATGTCAGAGGGGGCTCAGCTGGTAGTACTTGGGAGACTCCAAGCAGATGGCTGGGACAATGGAGATTTTTAAACAGCTGGTATCTCGCCCAGGGCCCTATTTTCTCAGAGAACATCCCTTTTATAGGGATGCGAGGAACAGCATCAAACACAATGTTTAAGAGAGAAACGGACCGTTCAGAAAAGAATAACAGCAGCTACACACCATGACCCAGAATAGCCAAATGGGACCTTGATGTTAATTCAACCTCAAGTCTAGATGCCTCAACTGCAATTACAAGGCATATAACATGACACTAGCCTAGGTCATTGACCTCGGTCTTGATCAGGTCACTGGAACACACCAGACCAGTCCAGAGGAACAAATAAAGTGAGCAGGGAAGTAGTGGCCCAAGATGTAGCATTAAGTAAGGAAGGTATGTTACTATGAACTTCTTGACTGTGTCTAACATGTACATAAATCACATTTATTTATCTGGCAAGCCCTTTTGTCCCAAGCAAACATACAAGTGAGGATTAGAGAGAAGGGTCTGTGTCCCCAGAGCATCTCGTGGGTTAAGGGTCTTGCTCGAAGGCCCAGCACTGACATCATTTTACCAGCCACAGGATTTGAAACAGTGGTCTTCCGATCACAGGCAGAGTCCTCAGCCACAGAACCGCACAGGGTCAGACATTAATAGCACACATTAACACAGCACACATTAATAGCGAACAGAAGCATTTCCATGTCCATGACAAACACAAACTGACTGCACAAGCACCGCACACCTAGAGAGGAGACACGGTGGCAGCACAGCAGCTGTGGACTCAGCACAAAATTCTGTCAGGTTATTTTATCTAGCATTGCTGCAGCGCCATAAAACAAACAAATCTACAATTAATATAAGTCACCACAGAAAAAATAACAACCATAAATAAACCTGTGCTGTTCATTTTGGAGGATGACTCTGACTTACAGATCATGCATTTTCATATACCAAGACACAAGTGTCACCATTAAGCTCTGGAGAAGCTACCTGGAGTATCAAAATAGCAGGGAGAGATTACCTCAACTGGGAATAAAAGGACAGCAAAAGACTGCTGCTTCTAACAGGGGATCAGATTCACGAAAATACATTTTCATTTGACACTAGGTTGATTATCAATCTCATTATATTGTGACCCCTAGAAAGACACTATAAATGTCCTGCTGAGTCTTAGTGTGAGATAGTATTTCTCTAAAATCAAGCAGAAGAGCCAACATATTTGCCAGCATTTGCCAAACGACAATATTCGTATTATAATAATCAGCAGCTGAGTTGTCAAATTACAACAATTTTGACGTTTACAATCTTGCAGCAACAAAATCAAAACAAAACAGATTTAACAGATGACGACAGGCATTAATGATTAATACATTAATTAACATTCAGTTATATATTCGACATTATTATTATTATTATTAATAATAATAATAATAGTGGTAGTAGTAGTCGTATAAAAACCAACAGTTGGTGTATTTGACATTGTTTACATTGTGCTTACAGAATGCTATTATAATCTAGCTACCGAGCACCGCGGCAAAAGCTTATCAAACACTTTGCTGTCAGGGTGATTTCTGTACGCTTGTTGGGATATTTCCTGAAAAATAAACAAATTAATCACAAAGAGCATAACGGGCAGCGGACGGGGGCCTGGGCCGCCTTTGTTAATGTCTCTTATTAGCGAGGCGGCGGTCCGCTAGCGGGCGGCCAGCTTTTCACATGGGGAGCTGGTACTCGACCGTGCCACTCAGTGGACGTGAGGTTTTTAAAGCATGTCCATATCCCGTCACCTACTCTTCCACTATGAGCCCACGCCTGCCCCGGGGCTCCGGCCGTTTACCACGAAGCAGTCTCCGCAGCCCAGGCTGAAGCTGCCTTGCCATGAGCGCTAAGGAGATGCGCTATGCTTAACAGCCGGCCGGCTTCGCTTTACGACAGATATACGGGTATGACAACCCCCATTAAACACCAAGCAGTGAATACTAAACCTGCTTTATGCGGATATGGGATTGTTTTCCAAACCTCCCCCCCCCGCTCATCTCCAGCGACGGAGCATCTGACAGATGTAATTGGTACTCGCCGTAACTCCTCGCAGGGGGGGCTCCCGAATCTGATGCTGCACAAAGCCCGTGGGTCCGTTTATCTTTAGCTTTGCATTGTAGGACCCAGCAGTGAAAACGCCCAGGCTTTTCCGCGTTGAAAGAAAGAGAAAGCCGAGTCTCTCACCTCTGGATGAAGGATAGGGACACAGCCAGCGTCTTTTTCGTACTCATCCATCGCTTCGGCCATCTTGGTGCTCATCCGCGCAGGGCATTGTGGGAAGGCGCTCGGCGACTCCGAGCGCGACCCTCGCGAAGATACCATCCTCTGCTAAGCATTACATCATGCACGCGCGGGGGAGGCGGCTCGCCGTTTACCTGCGTCTGCTGCCCCAGCTTTCTATATAGCACACTCCATTTTGCAGTTTTGAACGGGTTTATATTAATTTATTGTGAAAATAACTTGATTCTGATAAATACTGAGAAATCGGTGTTGGAACAGTTATTTTGTATTTTACAAAATAAACACCTATGCATTTGTAAAGAGGACAAAAAATATGCATGTATGTTACATGACGACAAATAAATCAATTAGTTTATTATGGAATACAAACGAAATTTAACTACAGCAGTACAACACTGTCAGCATTAAGCATCCAGAATATGTGTTTACTCACGGCACATGTCTCTTCCACAATAAAATATAAAGGCAAGGAAATACATTTTTCTCTCCGATAGAGGACGCTCCTTCCTCAAAATAACGGGTAAGATAAAAGGGTCCACGCGTAATTATTGTAATGTTCATTTGGGTCACAAATAATAATTTAGAAAATCTCTCATATAAACATTACACTTTAAATAATGTTTTTATCAAATGCAGGTACATAGAGTCTACATCAACGTGATTTAAGAACGGTGTCTTAAAGAACTGTTTTTGAAAATCAATTGTGCTTAAGTAATCTGGCAACAATAGACATGGGATGCAAACGGGTCAAAGGTTACGGTGCTGTGTATCTGCTGTAGTACAACTATGCTGCTCTCTTCTGATAGCAGTAAACAGAGGTTCTCCAGCAAATGTGAGCACCAGCTTGTGTCTTTTCTAGACCTCTGACTAGTCTTACACAACATTTCAGGTATGGATGTTAATGTTTCTTCACATACGTTCCAGTGGGGAAGTGATCATGATGGACCCCACAACAGCTGGATTTAAGTAGGTGGCTGATAATAACTCTTGCATTATTAAGGCTCAAGTTTGGCCATAGCGCTAGACCAGTGGTTATTCTTAAAATGTCCTTCTTTGTTCTGCAAATGGGGGTGTGATTGTGTGACATCATCCAAGGGTTCCACGGTTGTTCCATGTTTCACTGAGCCATGCTGACTGTTCATGCCGCGTGACCCCTGTGGAATGATGTGTTGCACCTGCTGATTGCCCAGCATACCTGTGAGTGGTCCCTAATGTCTTCACCTCATGCATCTACAGTATAGCCACCGTACAGAGGAAGCATGACCAACCTGTCATCTTTTTAGCTACGGTGTACTCCATCTAGAGTGGTATTGATTCGTTTTTACGATATTATCTTGTCAATTTCCATTAAGTTTCTCAGTGCAAATGTATGAAAGGACATGTGTCACAAACCAGATATCATAAAGGTGGAAGCTCACTCAAGATGAAGGCTGGGCCTTGGTAATTGCTGGGACCCTGGAAGTGTGGACATTTGGTTCTAAAAAAAGTCAAACTGACACAGAATGTTGCAAAGGGTGGAAACGTGGATATTTTTTTGTGCTGTCAGGGTCAAAATTCTATGTATATTTCACCCGATTATAGTTTATGGGGAAATGTAGATCTAGAATATAAAGGCATTGCCCCACTGCAGCATGACAGACATGCGGCTTTTCACGGGTATTGTTGGATTGTGTGTGTCATGTGGATGATGGTGAAAGCAGGACCATTTCAATGAGGCTTTTTTCCTCACCTATGCTCTGTCTACCAGTTTTCCTTCCGTCCTTTGATGAGGTCCCATATCTGAATTAAGGTGGCATATGTTTAGGTGCCAGGTGACAGATTTTTAAGCCAAACAAGCCCTTACTCAATTATTGGTGCAATTTGACCACCAGGTAAAATTTATTTCCTCTTGACTTGTACCATCTTAAAATACCCCAAACCTTTCTTGAGTTGTGCGATGTGACAGCCCACCGGGAATCAGCCGAGCCTCTGTAGGCATCGCTTAGCACCACACAGGTGTCCGATGACGGGGTTCCTCACAGCTAGTCCAGAATCCGCCTGTGAGGAATGCTAACAGGATGTGGCTGGCAGCCGCTCAACGCCCCACATGGAGCACCTACATTGAGGAAATGGCCAGGGAAAGATAGGCAAGCAAGTTGCATATGCATGCTCTTCTCCTGGAGGGGGATTGGCTCTTCCTATAACACACTCCAGTGCTGATGGGCCTATGCCTGTCTGCTTGGCAGTAACTCGTGGGAATTTTACTTACACAAAAATGTTATGAGGGCAGAACAAAAAATGATTGGTTCTGAGAGATGGATAGGAGGCGAGACCAATTAACTAGATGTCTTGGTCCAGCCTCCTTTGCAATCTGATAGGTTATCTCTCTGAACCAATCATTTTTCATTCTGCCTTCAGAACATATTTGTGTGAGTAAATCTCCAATGAGTGTGGCGATCACAGGGTTTTCATTGCCTTTCCCCTGTACTCTTTTCCCTACGCTCTTAAATAAACCTTGTTCTTCCAGGTGTTATACATAATTTTTTGTGCTTCCTTATTCTCCAGTGTTGTGTACATAAATCATTGAGCTAAGTCAAATTTTGCTCTATAAGTATACTGCACTCAACCTAGCCGCACTTATGCCCAGTTGACTCGATTACTGTTTGTAATGTGGTATTTGCCTCACTTTGGACAAAAGTGTCTATGAAATATGTAAATGTAATGTAATCAAAATGCAATGAAGGTGCCCTTTAAAGACAAGGCTGAAAGCTGCCAGTGACCAGTCTATAAAAACAGCAAAGACCTTTCTTGGGTGGATATAGTTATGGATATAGATATATTCATCCATCCATTTTCTTCGACCACTTATCCTGTTCAGGGTCACTGAGGGTCCAGATCTTATCCTGGAGGCTACAGGTACAAGGCAGGGAATAACGCAGGATGGGGCACCAACTAATCACAAGGCACTCAGACACCTATGGGCAAATTAGGAGGTGGGTACCTGGAGGAAACCACCATAATGACATGGGGAGAACATGCAAACTCCACACGCATACAACCCTGGCAGTTACTCAAACTCTGATCCCAGAGGTGTGAGGCAACAGTGCTAACCACTGCACCACCAGGCCACCCCCCTTTTACAAAACAAGGTAGTTTAAAATATTTTTTAAAAGATTACACGTTTCATTCTTAATCTTTTTGTTCGTGGAGATGTGAGAAAGACTAGAATATGTCAGGAATATGTCTGAAAACTTTTAGTATAAGACAGCTCAATAATTCTGATCATCAGAATTTTTCAAGTATGGGTGAAGCATCATCACAGAAATTTCCATGCACGCCTGAGGGTTTAATGCAGATGGTTAGAGGCCTTGATTGTACTGACCCCTCTAATGATAACTCTCAAAATAGCCTTGATCATGCTGTCATATCTAATAAAAGTAACTCAACATAACCCCCAAGTGCTGAGATAGGTCCAGAGGTATCCAGGGCTCTTGAGTTGAAACGTTGAATCGATGGTGTGGAGAAGGGGTTAAGTAGAAAATATACACCCCCCCCCCCAAAAAAAAAAAAAATCTTGAATCTTGCACACTGATCATTTATATGACAACCTTTTGCTACTTTGACCTTGCAGTGAGGGTGACAGTCACTAGACAGGTGTTTCTGTACGAGAAGGATGTCAAAGATGCTGCAGTATGTCCTGACCTTGGAACCATTGATGTTGAGGCTCTTTGGGCTACTGCAGTGGTTGAGCTGCTGAGGATCCATGGGCTGATTATGGTACTAATCAAGGTACCGGTCTGTCATTGGGGGTGTACGGGGCCCTGACAAAATGTCACTTTGACCCCCCAGTCAGGCTATCACTTTCAGGGGTGCCGCTAAAGATTTTGGGCCCCATTAAGGTATAATATATTGGCCCCCCAACCCAGATCATTCAGATTATGTTCCAATTTTTTAGGGCCGCAGTTGCTCCAGGCGCCCTTGGAATCATCCTAACTTCCTCTTGCTTTATCACACCCCCATGACCAGATTCAGTCTGAAGATATATACATCCCTGATGGCAAAATTTGCTGAGCAGAGCTACAATTTTCCCAGAGCGTATAAATTATACTTGTTTGTATTCAGTGGCCCCCATAAAGTGCTGGATCCCCTTAATCTCCCAGAGTATCCGTACCCCTCCAATGCCGTTATGGGCCATGTATCTCATGATGTCAATCCCCTCACCAGCTCTGCCAGATCTACTGGAATCGACTGGCCCAAGGGGAGGACTGAAATCACTGAGAGCTTCAGTCCCCCAGACCTCAGGAGTTCCACCCCCCCACCCCATGCCCTGACTAAAGCTGACATCAGTGGAGAGCCAGTTGCCCAGGAGGTAAGGAGCAGGCACTGATTACAGTGCATTCTCACATGAGGTAAGAAGCAGGCACTGATTACAGTGTGTTTCCCAGGAGATAAGGAACATGCACATATTATAGTCCATTCTCACATGAGGTAAAGAGCATGCACTGATTCCAGTGCGTTTTCCATGAGGTAAAGAGCATGCACTGATTCCAGTGCGTTTTCCATGAGGTAAAGAGCATGCACTGATTCCAATGCGTTTTCCATGAGGTAAAGAGCATGCACTGATTACAATGCGTTGCCTAGGAGGTAAGGAGCATGTTTGACACAATTTTAAATTTTGTAAAGGAGGAATGTACATCTCAGGCTGAGTTTGAGTCACTTGAAACATTAAATCACCTGGGAAAGATTGCATTAATGTACAATAGACTTTAGTTTTACCTCCTTTGTCAAACAGCATTGTGAATGACCCCAAGCCATGGATTTTTGTAAGCCTGCCATTTGGCAAATACTACAGAAGAATTCAGTTACATTCATTCACACTTTTGTAATATACTGCTCCACTAAAGTTTTACAGCCACAGCTGAACTTTAAGTTCATGTTCCATTGTACCATCATCCATCACCCAGCTGCGTTTCCTGGTCAGAGTCACGGGACAGTGGCCAGGGATGCTAGTCCATCATCATTGGGCAGAAAAACTCATGGGTGTTGTCAGTGCTGCCCGCTGTCATGCATCTGGGTGACATGCTTTCAGACAAGAAATCTTATGGCAAATCTTTATTATTCCATTATAAACCTAAAATTAGCTACAGCTAAATCCTTGTGGGACCTTGCAAACTCTACAGATATTTATTTACATTGTAATGAAACTGTTACATAGGATTACATGTAAATGTATATGCATTTACATGCAGACTTGTTGCGAATTGAAAATCTCACCCTCTGTTGTGCTCATATAATTTCCTAATTAATTTCCTTCCGCAGTCCAAATGCATTCAGTTCAGTTAATCTGACCCCTGTGACCATCACCAAGATAGGCAGCTGGAAGATGATGGATGGTTTTAGATCAAAGGTGTCAAACTCAATCGCACACTTTAGGTCGTGAGCCGAACAGAATAAACGTTTACTGAACAGACTAAAACTAAACATTTTTTTTTTAGCACAAAATGAATTGAAACAGACGGGATACAATATTATTCCAAAAATAGATACACTTAAACTTAAAATTACTTAAAATATTTTGCTCTCCATAAAAATATCTCCTGTCAAAATTATACAAATTCAAAATATGAATATGCTGCAAAAACCTCCTGAAAATATAAATAAAAATTGTGCTTTTGTGTGAAAGTTAAAATAATAACAAATCAAAACATTTAATTTTCTTTGCTCTTATGCCATTCCGTCAGAGCTGAATGGTTGGCATCTTTTAATGGCAACAAGTTAGCCACATTATTTCCACAAATAAGACCCACTGGTTTCCAGGCAGTCAGTAAACATATACTCAGCCTCCTAGTGGTTTTGAAAGGCTCTGTTTTCAGAATCATTTTTTCTCTTGGCCATTGTTAAGGGCTAGCTTTGAAATTAGGGTTGTATACATAAAAAAGATACATAACATGATCTTGCGGGCCGATTATAATTGTACGCCGGGCCGGATGTGGCTCGCCGGCCTTGACTTTGACACATGTGATTTAGATGGATGGATTTTATTAACCTATTTTTGTGTTTTACCAAAAGATGTCGCACTTCACTTATATTTGTGAAAGTGGTATTTTTTAAATTTTATATACAACCATTAAATATATAACGATACTATGGT
>JAODKE010000001.1:12897959-12908576 GCA_026779605.1 Mormyrus hasselquistii
TATCTATCTATCTATCTGTCTGTCTGTCTGTCTGTCTGTCTGTCTGTCTGTCTGTCTGTCTGTCTGTCTGTCTGTCTCTGTCTGTCTGTCTGTCTGTCTGTCTATCGATTCTCAGCTCTGAAACCCCTTTTTTTCTGCTCTCATTTTATCTGATGGATTGTCCATCTTCCATCTATTGAGCTTTGATTAGTTTTCTTTGAGGCATCACTATTCCTTAATCAGCATCTTTGCTACTCTGGCGGATGGCAAGACGTGTTGTAAAAATAGTAAATCTAGGCTGAAAAATTGAGGTGTGTTAGTCACAGAGAGGGTAGTGATTCGCACCTCTGCCAGCCTTGAACGATTCTGACCTTCGTTTCCTGTTGACTTACCAATTTGTTCACATCTTCCGTAGGGCGGGTTTTTGGGTGGTCAAGTCACAGCAAAAAAGGATTTGTGACAGGAAACATAACATTGGCGGCGTGATGTCAATTTGGAATAAGAAATAAATTTTACTTTACGTTTTCATTTGTCTCAAGTGCATGAAACACTGGAAAACAGTCTAAATTTAGATGGTGAGTTCATGGGACCTGTATAGGCCTGTTGGGATATTAATTTGTAACATTAGAGTCAAGGTCAGTGCTTGATTGAAATTTGTCTTCAAACTCTAGAATTAAGGTCAGTGTTTGATTGTATTTTGACCAAACCCCTTGCAGTGACAGTGACTATTTCACTGGCACAAACCCCTTGCAGTGACAGTGACTATTTCACTGGCACAAACCACTTTCTACGAAATGCTTACTTTTTTGTTTCTGGTTCCCTTGAAGGTTTGATGACTAGTGAGGTCAATACAGCTTAGCTCAAATAAAGAGGAATGAAAAGTCTGAAATTATTTTATAAAGATTGATTCAAATGTGTGTAGAATCTCCTTATTGTGTGTCTGTTGATTCATTGATGCTGTATAATTCAGAGCCAAACTAATTTTTGTTTTGGATCAATTACCAATAAGAAATGCATTGTATAAAGGTTAGGGTGGAGATAGTATGTCAGTAAGAGTTTTTCTCACATTAGCCATTTGCAGCCTAGTTTAGTTGATGTCTGTGGGCTGAGACTGTCAAATAGGCATCATAATTTGCTGCTAGGCTTCCTTTTCTTCTGCCAGAAGAAGTACGAGGACTACCTCTTCACAAACACTTTTACAGGAAATGCTATCATTAGACACAGATGGAATTCTGACAGAAAGAGGCTGTCATTGACCCAAGTCCACCAATTCCTTGTGACGGTACTGTCGGAATCTTAAATGAATGATACATGAATGTATGTATGTCTGTACATGTCAAAGGATGTACCACGGTAAATATGCTTTATTAACCTGATTGCACTGACGTCCACACAGTCAAAATGGTGTGGATGCAAGTTCTCAGTTACACAGCATTCTCACACCATCAGCTTTTGTTATGGTCAGATCGCCTCATTTTGGCATGTAACTGAATCCAGTCGCCAGGTATAATGGCAGTTCGGAAACAGTAACTTGTTCTTCCCACTTGTTGTGTCCCAGTACTGGCAACAGTCTGGTTGACAGCATGTCTGCGGATGCTGTCTGGTCGTCTGGGCTGCTGTCGTCTTGTCATGTAGGGAGTCCTTCCTTGCGGGGTTGCCCAGGGAGCGCTTTTGAGCCATCTCAATGGCCTGACGTCTGTCCCGTGATCTGTATGCTGTGCTTACACATGTGCTGCGGGCTCTGCCGGTTGCCCTCGGTAACGAGCGTCACCTTGGCGAGGTGACACCAGCCTCCGGGAACTAGAGGGATGGAAAAGATGACAGAGCAGCTGGCTGTAGGGCAGTGGTGTCGGTAGGCTGTGCTGTGGCACATATATCTTGCCTTTTTCCGTTTTGTGTTAGAAATGTCTTTGAATCTTTTGATGCAAACAGAAATTGTTCCTTCACCTTAAAGGTTAATGTGGTGTATGATACTGTTAATTAGCGAGTCTCGGAGTCTCTGTCTTTATTTATTTTTATTTGGATGGAAAGAAAAAATGGTGCTGCAGTTTTGTCAGAAAATCCCATCTGGGAGGCAGGGCTGGATTGGGTAGCACCCCTGGGGCAGTGGTTTGGCATTAGTCTCAGAGAGCTGTCAGTCTGAATTGTTCTATGGAAAGGTCTGTGACTATGTGCTTTAATGACCTGAACACAGCACTTAACCTGAACATCAGACTGAATGAACAGGTGAAATTGCTCATTGTTAGGGACAGAAATTTTTTAAAATAATGATGAATTGACGGAGTTGGTGATTCTGAGGTCACTTGATCATTTGAGAGTTTAGTGAAAATGAATTTGGCTCAGCTGTCAACCAATAAATAACCCTGAGTGCTAATACCGCCCTCCCCCATCTCCTCATTACCAAGATGCTGACAAGTCTTCCTGCATATGTGCTTCAGTAGCATGTCCAGGCCTGTGGGTTTGCTTCACATCGTTAGCTCGACTTCCCGGTCTTTTGAAACCAAATAATCCAGCATTTATCATGGAGACCAAAGAGTGCCTTGTTCCTGGCAGTAACAGGAGGAAGCAGGCTTCGATGGAACCTGTAGTGGCTGGCTCACTCCTCTGCCCCAGATCGCTGACTGGTTTCAGCTACTTCCTATCAGTAACATTATTGGCATCCCATATCCTCTTGGTGAAAGCCATAAAAACCATTACTAATCCAGCTCTGGGTTATGAAACCACCTTTATTTTGACTGGAGTTAACAGAAGCCCATTTATGAATCAGATGTAGATACAATGAACTCTAAGCGAGTAGATTCCGGTGATTAGGGGCGATGGTCTCTAAGCACGTTTTTCAGATGGACTGTAAACAGCATTTTGAAACAGGAGAAGCATCTCTGTTAAGGAATCAGCTGTTCCTCCCATGCAGCACCGCTGGGCACATGCCGGTTTGATTACAGCTGTATGTGGGTGTTACGTTTCCTCCCAGTGACCGCGTGATCTCCCCCTCCATGGTGTTTCCTACCTCATGGCCTGAACCTGCTGGGATGGCCTCTATCTAACCGTGACCCAGGATCAAGATTTATAGCACCTTTATCTTTATTATGAGCAGTTGTGATTAAAGATCTGCAATTCATGAGATACCCTTTTTGCTGGATATCATCTCTGCATTGCAGTTAGCAGGAATCCCCAGGGGAACATGCTCCGAATATTGTCACTGCCGAGAGCTTTTAAATATGCAGTCTCTCAACTGAGCTACCTTCCATCCTGACACCGCGGTCGGGTGGCCGCCTACCTTTGGGCCTCTGGGCCGGGGTCTGTTTATCTGCAGCCGGTGGGGTTTGGCTGTCCAGCTGGGGAGGGCCAAGGGGGAAGTTGGAGTGACTATAGCAGCAGAAACAGGCCAAGTGGGACCGGGCCCGCTGGCTTCTCATGCGACCCTCCATCAGTCGGATGCCCTTTGGTTTCCGTCATGGTGGGCAGCCGCAGAACCTGAGAAGCTGCCCCTTCATTACCGGCCACGCCCAACAAATAAATAAATAACGTGGACATGTGTTACGCTGCCGGTGTGAAGTGACTCATTGTCACGGAGGATCTTTTGCGCACTCTCGCTTTCGCTGTCTGCTTGCCTCCCTCATCAGCTACTTCCTAATTAGTGAGAAAGTGGCATCTCTCTTTTTTTTTCTTTTAGCTTGAAACGGGTGAATTTGCGACCTGAAACGACAGAAAGCATGGGGGCGTGAGATGCCCCCCCTCCCATCAACCTCGAATTTAAACAGATGGAGATCTACGACTTCCAGAAGCATATCAGTGCTGGGGGCAGATTATTGTGCATGCTGAGAGGGAGGATTTAGTTATACCTGCAGTTAACGGTTGCATGTTACACGTGTGGTTTTTTGGTATCCTCTCTGTTAAGTCCATCTGGAAGCCTCAGTGCCAGTTTCCCTCTCTTACATTCCTATCTCTCCACCTTTGCCCCTGCAAAAGGCCATTTGTGACCTCTATGTGACCACAGCAAAAGAAGCTTAAAGAATGGCAGTTTCATTTGAAGGCAGGTTGGGTGGAGCTTCGAATTATCTTCACACACAAACGCAAAGAATAGCGCCGAAGCTGTTTATTGAAATGCATTGGAAACATTCAACCTGTAGCTCTGCTCGTCTCCATCAGCATGACTGTAATAATGCCCTCTGGCAGACCCCGTGATAGCGAGAATGAAGCCATGTGATGTCACTCCTCCTCCTCCTCTCCCCTCTCTCTCTCTACCTCCATCTCTCTCACTGGCAGGCTGACTGTGGTGTTGCCGGGAGAGACTGCTTCTGCCCGGTGCCACGCATGAGGTAGGTCTTACGTGTGTGCCATGCTTATGCGCGTATGTGCCATCCGTCCGTCGCCATGGCGGTAGCTACTATTGGGGCATCGCTGGTCCAGAATATCTCCTGAAGCCCAAATGCTGCAGCTTACGTGACGCCCTCTGAAATTATGAATGATAGACGTTGTGCAGATATTTGTTTTGTGGAGCAGAAGTAAACAACCATGTGAGGCACATGAAGGGAGGGACCTCCAAGAAACTGTAGTAAATTTATCTAGAACATGGTGTTCATTCATGGTCCTGTAACTATGTAGAATTGTGGCATGTGACTTGGTTTGTCTACTGATGAAGCGTCATATATGCAAAACCCCTACTCTTCATGAAGTGCTCCCTAAGCCCTCTGATTGGCCATTCCATGCAATCGTTTGTGTGGAGTCTTTGTGCTGGTCATGAGGTTGGTGTGTCCTCGTAGACGGGCAGATAATTACCCGGATGTAGCCTGTGACCACGCCTTTGGGATGCAAACCAATTGTCACTAGATCTGCTCACTATGAGGATGGGCTGAGGCTGGGGGAAAGAGGAGCGTAACATGGACCGAAGAGCTATTCCAAGAATCCTTTTGACAATGGTGTCACTGAGTATGTACTGTGAGGACGCAGAATCCCAGCTGGGAATAGCTCTTTTTGCTAATGTCGATGGCTTGCTCATTCATAGGTGCTGCTCATTCATGTCAGGCGTCTCCATAGTGGTGTCGATTCTGGCCCCGGAGCTTCATTTGAGTTCATAATAGTAAAATGTGTGAAAAAAACACATTTTCTGCAAGGATCAGCAGCACTGTTAGGCTGTAAAATTGATACTGCATTGACTGATAAAATCCACAGAATTTGAACTGTAAATCTATATCCTACTGAGATCCAGGGTAAAATGGATTTTTATTATTGTCTAAAATTTTCATTGACAGGAAGAGGGGTTTGCCAAGGTCACACATGTGATTTCATCTTAAAGCCCACTGTTTTAAGGAACAACAGGACGTAATAGAGTGCCATGTATAGTATGAGAAATATGAGCACAGGCACGATAACTGGGAGGGATGGAAGTGACGTGTATCCCCCAATATTTGTTTTGGCTTCCTTCATTCCCCCGATAAAAAATAAAATACAGACCTTTGTATTTTAATTAAGTTGTGTCCCCTCCATATCAGACTCCCGTGACATTGGATATGAGCAAAAACATAATGTCCTTTGCAGAGAACAAAAATGAATTGCTGGATCTCAGGAGGTTATAAATGTATAATATTCACGGAAGAGTGCGCAAAAAATCTACACAAATGCATGAAGAAACCTTTGATTATTTGTTTTAACAATTCCTATATTTATATAACTCTATCCTCAAAAGCACAGGCCTATGAGGATTTTTTGTAGTTCCTTGATTTTTCAAAGCTGCCGTGTAATGTGGTACCTGGATCAGCCTTGGATTATCCATAGGTCAGCCATGGAACTTCCAGTTTCTTCTCCTGGAATTGGCCGTGAGCTGCGTGAAAACGTATGCACCTGAGGCACCTCTGAGATGGTTTTGTTCCTTGGTTATATTACTTGAACCCGATATCCGGTAGAATTGCTTATGGGTTTAATTCTCCCATCCTTTTCCTCTGCTGCGTAGTACAAGGCATAAAATGAGAAATTTTAGGTGAAGGACAGGGTGGCTCAGGTTTGTGGCATCAAAAATGTCCTGCATGTAATGTAGCTACATTAGCAGTGAGTTTTTTTTTTAGTTATTTACTTAATTCAAAATTAACTACAGTACGGGGTAGACAGGTTAAAAACTTTGTCAGCTTTTCAGGTAAATTCGGACTATGCAAATGCGTCGAAGAGTAACATATGCCTGTAAGTAGATTTACAGTGAAAATTCAGTATTTGCATTTTTCATTTATTACATATGTGTCCTTTAATGTTACTAGTATATTTTTGGCTTATGTTTTTTTTGCTCTAAGGCAGGGGTGGCCAATCTTATCCACAAACAGCTGGTGTGTATGTGGGTTTTTGCTGCTACTCCCTAATTAGATCACTAATTAGAGGACTGATTGGCTGAAGAGTCCTCACACCTGGGTTTGAACAGCTGACCTACAGGTTATCTCAAAAACCTGCATACACACCGGCCCTTTGCGGATAAGATTGCCACCTACTCTAAGGCGTCTGGAATGGTATAGTTAGTGGTAAATCTAACTTAAATAAAATCTGGCTCACGTAAGGCTTTGTGGAACTAATGAGTTACATCAGTTGGAAACTGCCATGATATTTCTGAAATTGTCAACTTTGCATCCAGTAGTGGCTGTTGTTATGTTATCCATTGTGAAGTATCCAATTATGGCCTGTGATGGTTGTGCTGTCAGAGATAATGATTTCTTTCCTCTGGTCCTGACATGCGACAGATGTTAGAATGCGCAGGTGGCGGCAGCGTATTGTGTTTCGCCGTCTAACATGTTTTGTAAACTTTCCGTCAGGGCCGCTGCGTCACTCAGTCAGGCCATGTGCTGATGTCCTGCTTAAATCATCGATTCTCAAAGGCTAAGTGAAACATGGGTAGATAGATTCAGTAGGACTGTGAGGTTTTCTATGCACTTTTTGGCAGGAGAGTTAAAGCCAGCGTGACGTCGATGGTGGGAGAGAGGGAGGATGGGTGTGGAAGCGGTATGCTGTCCATCATCTGCTGAAAACAAGAAGAAGTCTGGGTGCTGTGGATGATTAGCAGTTAGCCGGGATTCTTCTTGTCTGCCTGGCTGAGCCCCCAGACCTACAGCAGAAAACATTCATACACAGTGCAGTACATATCAAGAGGATAAAATCTGTTTAGGCTGACAAACTGTGCTGCATTATAAAATTTTATTACTTTCATTTGGGGTTGTTGAGACTTTTTCTGTAGCTTTTGCATCAATTTCAGCTGAAGGAACGGTGTGAATTCAGTGCTGGAGAGATAAACTCACCAGTTTGTGTTAGCAGTCCTCGGCTACAGACGCTCTGCGTTTTACGTCAAGGATTTTCTTGCTCCTTTGAGCCGCGTTAGATTCTTTTTGTACTGTCGGCTATTGTTTCATTCATTAATTTTTGATTCCCACTTCAGCAAATCAGTTTAATAGGGGTCCAAGACAAGCACGAAGCTAAAATAAGAACCACTGTTAATTAATGATTAGTGAGACGCCTTTTATTTATTAATATTATTATTATTATTTTCCTTCTCCTCGCGAAGCAGGATGCACTCAGCTGCACCCAGTTCATCAGAAGGTGTGAAGTTATTGTCTGCCCTCATATTTCCCAGTTCAGTTTTCACGTTCTACTTCTCCCCTGCTGGATTT
This sequence comes from Mormyrus hasselquistii, assembly GCA_026779605.1. Classification (NCBI taxonomy): domain Eukaryota; kingdom Metazoa; phylum Chordata; class Actinopteri; order Osteoglossiformes; family Mormyridae; genus Mormyrus; species Mormyrus hasselquistii. The sequence continues at coordinate 12,905,579 of JAODKE010000001.1, forward strand.
ATTCCTACTCAGTTTGAGAAGCAGTAACGTCAAGAAGGAGTCATGGAGAGGTGATTAGGTGGGGCCTCTGTGAACATGGCAGATCGATATTTTAGGCTCTTTTATTGTCGTCCATCTCTCAAGGCCTTGTGACACTGTCATGGCTTGTCGAGGTCACCTGCCTGTCGCAGTAACTGTGATCTTCCTGAACTCCTGTGTTGAAAGCTTCAAATGTATCCTGGGCTTTTATTGTTGTTCCCTAATTCTTGTTTCTAGCAGACTTTGGGGACTTTTGTGTATCAGGTGTGCCTTTACGTCAAATGCTCAGGCATCGGCTGTGTGCCCTTGGTTTGCTCTGATGTTGATTGAGTCTGCCTGGAGCTGGCACGGTGCACCAGTGGTTCCGGTGGTAGAGAGATGCGAGCCCCTGAGTGATACCTGGGACTCAAGGCAGCTGAGGAGTCATGGAGGTACAGGCTGAAGCTCTGGGGAAGCTGGCTGGGCGGAAGGCATGGAGGCACCACCCTGCGGCGCACTGTATCGCTACCCTGCTCACTTGTCAAGTTCCTCTTGGTGTGGCTGGCCAATCTCATTTCAGTCTGCTAGTAGTTTCGACACAGAAATGCACATGAAACTGCTCAACAGGAAACCCGTTATGGGAGCGAATATTCAGATACCGATCACACATTAGAGGGCAGCAGAATTCACCTGAGTCTGATTTCCTAGAATGAGGTTAATCTATGTGGAGCATTTCACACCCAAGACCAACCAAAACTTGTTCATGCCATATACTTTGAAGGGAAGCTGGAGAATGTTGCGGAAGTTAATGCCTTTTTCCTCGCAAGTTCAAGGCTCTTCTTGTTTGAGGCATCATTAAGACTATGCTCCTCCCCATTATACAGTAAAAGGAGAAGCTTCCCCTGCTGGTTTTATAATGACCTGTTGTCAGCTCCACAGTTGTTCCGCATCCTTCTGGGGTTCCCCGTAGAGGGAGGAGTTGACCCATGGGGCCACGCCCTACCTTGGTGTTACTGGGACCTATGGCTTCCCAGAGGAGGTAGAAATAGCCAGAAGTTGTTCAGTCTTGCTAGTTGTAGCACGCTATCTAGTAGTAGCAATAGCTTTCAGAAGCTGGCATACTCACCCAGTAATCCCGCTTATTCCACACCTGGATCTGTTTGCTCGGATTTAAAGCACATGCTACTCCAGTTTCTGTTTTTATTTATTTTTACTGCCATCATCACCGCGCTTCTGGATTTGGAGTTTTGTACAGAGGAGCTTTTGTTATCTGCAACATCAATAGACCGAAATCGCACTTGAACCTTCTGTCTCACTCACTAGCACTTGCACTTGTCAACGTCTTCCTCCTGATCTTTGATGGAATGTAGGTAGATGGAAGGAGTCGGTGAGAAACAGAAAGTCACTTGGCATTTAATGAAGAGAAGGGGTTTTGCACGTATGACACTTCATCAAAGCAAACCAAGCTTGGCACTCCGATTCTGCCGGTATCTGTTCAAGCCTGCCACTTTGGGATTTTTGTACAGTACAACGACCATTGACGTTCCAGGTACCTAAATATTTTGACAAAGGGAACAAAAATGTCTCAGGCTTCCAACCTTCTTTTGGAGTTCCAGGGTCGTTGTGAGTTTGGAATTTATCCTAGGAAAAAGAATCAAGTTAGGGGCTGCCGTGGGCAACTGGGATTCCAGTATATCACCCAAAAGCAATGGATTGCAGTTTGGAGGTCATGGTTTTGCCCACTGAGCTGCCACACCGCTCAAAATGTGGGTTCTGTAAAATTAGTTGGGTTGATTGAACCTATTGGGCAAACAATCCTTGCGGTGCACTCTGCTCTCCCATACCATCCTGTGTATTATATTAATAATGAAAATATTTTTGTTGAGATCTGTTTCCATTGAGTTCAGCACAATGTGTTTGAAGCTAAGCAACAGGTTAGCATAGACAAGCATCTCGCACGATCTTGTTCCCTTTCTGGGGATGTAGTGCAAGTGCACCTCAAGTTGCTCGTGACTTTAGCTAGCTGTTTGCTCTTTCATAACAGTACAGAAAAATGGTCGGTTTTGCAGTTAGTTTTCCGTTTGCTGTCCCCTGCACCTCAATTGAAAATAATTCTCTTGTGATGCTTAGCTGATGCTGGCCATGGGCCAGACGCTGTCAAAATGCTCTGCTGTAATCCTTCCAGACTGTTGCTGCAGGTAGGAGGGCAATTAAAGCTCTTGATGATTAAGGTGATAACCACACGCCTTTCCTTCACTTGGGATTAACTACCATCAAGTGGATAAATTGGGAGTAGTAGAAAAAAAACTCTCCATCCTGTAGGGTGAAGAGACCATCGGCGTTGCTTCTTTATCCACCCGCTTCAAGTGGCTGTCACTTAATTACATGCAAAACTGGCTGAGGAATTGGCTATGGAGGTGGCATTTTGTTGCCTAGTGAGGAATTTGAAAGTTCTTAGATTGGGGTGAGAACTCAACGCAAGTGTATGGCACATACCGCAACATGCGAGGAAATGCTAATGTGACTCCTCCAGAAATCTTTATTGGGGCTCCGCTTTGTGTGTAGCTAATAATGAGGACTTTTTGGCATTAAACCCCCCGGTACTTCAGATGCATGAAGAGCGTCTGAGGAGGAGTGGCCATAGGTGTCGGCTTTGTGACGGTGTGTAGTGCCTGGGGGCTGAAGTGCTGGGAAAGCCTGCAGCACAAATGACAGCACCCTCCTACATCGATGCTACTCGCACTCAGTAATTTGATGGGCCTCCATCAACCTGACCTGCCTTCATCTCAATGCCTTGGTGCCCTGCTGGCATTATAAATAAGGGTGGAGCTGGTTTTCCTTCTCTGTAGCAAGTTCAGCACCATGCCCGCTGCCTTATGGCCCCACTTGTACACCCCCCCCCCCCCCCCCCCCCCCACGCCAACCCCAACAACACCACCACCCCCCCCCCCCCCCCCCCCCCCGGCTCGGCGCACGCCCCGCCCGCGCCCGTCCCGTGTCG
>JAODKE010000001.1:12908623-12926106 GCA_026779605.1 Mormyrus hasselquistii
CCCGGGTGGCCTTCTAAATTAGGTTGTGGCTGGTTTTCCTTCCCTTTAGCAAGTTTCTCACCCTGCCCGCTCCCTTATGGCCCCCCTTGTTCCCCCCCCCCCCCCCCAATACCGAGGGTATAGATCTTGCGATGGTGAGCACGTCCGTCGGTGATTTAAGAACAAGTATTACAGGCTCTGAGAATGTCAGCTGAATTGGAGCCCTTTAATTGCTTTAAATTGATTTAAACTTTAAGGCTTTTCTATTTTTTGATGTTGAGCATAGCTAGAAAGACCATTTCCTGAAGAAAATGTGTGACTGCTATGCGCATAAAAGCTCAGACGTATTCAATCAACTTTCATCTGTTTAACCCTCCTCATCCCTTCTTTTTCATCACTCTATTTTTTTGTTTTTTCCCATTGGAAAAAATTTGATAGGAATTAGGATGAAGAAGAGGGGTGGGGGTCGAATATCTAAAAGAGAAATACAGATACACTTAATGAACTGAACATTTGAGTGGATGTGGAATGAAGATTCTAGGTGAAAAAATATAGGAGGAAGTAGATGTCAGAGTTTTGGGAGGAAGAAAGAAATTCTCATACATATGTGAGAGAACATAGTGATTGCTGCGATGTGCAAAGCGATCACAATTAACCTTCTGATTTCCTTCCTTTGACTTAAATGCTCATCAGCCTAGTCCTACCCAGCCTTGAACCTGCAACCTTACAGCTACAAGGTTTATGTCCGTAACTGTTCTGCTGTTCCTGTGTTTACATTTGCATATTTATCCAGGAGTACTTGGCACGACACGACATTGTGACCTGTTGCTGAATTATATAACAGCCGCAAGAAATTATGGAGGAGAGTGGTTTAATTTTCCACCAGAAGCGAATACCTTGCCAGCATTTTTTTTTCGAGCCAGCCAAGATACTTGAGTTCTGGTCAGGCTATTTTAATGAATAGTTAATGTTGGATTTTTCTTGTTGTCAAGCCTGAGTGATCATTGCTCCTTTAACGTTCTACATTCTGCTGCACTGTGGGAGAACTACGTAGCCTTCAGGTAAACCCAGACCAGCGCTGCTTAGAGAATGAGTCCCATTTCCTTCAAGCATGATGTTGCTGGACGTCACAGGCAGCGTCAGGCTTGAGAAGACGAGGGGCCGGTGGTCGTCCAAATGGGATCCCGCCGTTAACCACAGGATCTTCGGTGCTGCGCGGCAGTTAGAGACTGAACCGCGGAATCCGCACAGGCTCCAACATGAACGTGCCAATAGATGGGGAAGATCTTTAGTAACATTGTCAGTGCTAGCAGCCGATTGGCGGGAAATCACGCACATCGTTGTTGATCAGGAGCCATAATGTTGTTGTACGTCAGAAACTTCCTTGTATAGATTTTCTTGTCATGGGGGCCCTTCTGCTCACCCCCGGAACCCCAGGCCCCACCCTCAGCTGAGGCTTACTGTATATCCCAATTAGAATGTCCTGCATCATTTTACAAATCAGTTTACAGTGATTAGTGGTCAAGATACACTGTGTGCTTGTAGCATTCGTCAGCAGCGAGGTCTTACTGTTCCTCCTCTCTGTGCCTGTCAGATTTTCCAAGCACCTACTCTGAGCTTCACACATGTTTTGCAGACGTTTTATTCAATGTTTAATATATATCTTTTAAAGCCCTTTTTGGCAGTCTCTTCTCCTTCACATCGCATTCTTACATTGTGTTTTTTGTTCAAGAATAATCCATGTCAGGGTAAACAAAATACTTTCAAACTGAACGGCTCCTGTACTTGGCTAGAAGGTTCAGTTCATCTAGTGCTTTAACGGGTTTGTAATCTCGGTTGTGGGACTTTTCACATTAACATTAGTGACACATGCGTGATTATAGGAGACTGACCAATCAGCACACAGCAATAACTGCTTAAGTGAAATCCAGGTCCTTTTAATTGAAATGGTAATTTATTAACCTTGTGCTAGCTCAAAGTGTCCCTGACATGGATTCCCTGGTCATCCTATTCATCCATCAATCCTATCCATGCAACCTTAGCCAGTGCATGGTTGTTATGGGGGTTTGAAGGTCTTTCTCCAGCAGGATAAGGTAGGGGTGTACCCTGGACAGGATGCCAGCCCATCGCAGGGCATGCACACAGAGAGCATGCAACTCTACACACACACAGCGTATGGAGCCCCCAGCCCTCGGGAGGTGAACCAGCAGTGTCTTAGAACAGCTAATGTACATGATCATTTGCTGTCTTTTAATATTGTGTTTTCATATGAATGCCTTATTTATAATAATTCCATTTCCTTCCACGGTACTTTTAAATGCATTGTGTTGAGCTTCTCTAAGCAACAAGCTGCTTTCTGCCTAGATTAATATGAACCACAGAAGACAAATGTTTCCAGCAGAGCTGTGAAACTGTCAGATTGCATTAAAATAAAAATAATCTTGAGCATCTCTGGCATCTGAGTAACAATTTGTCAGCAAATGAATGGTGTAGTAATTTTGGTGCCAGACTTGTGCCAAAAATTGCCTCTTTCTGCAGGACAACAAATTATCTTGGAGAAAATATCTTCGTCCATCTGTCCTCTGAAATTAACCTCGTTATGCAGATTGTTAAGACGCGTCTGCAATAAACACTTATTAAAAATAACTCGAGCAGCAAGACACTCATTTTGAAAGTGATACTGCACATTCTTATTTGTGTTTAATCTTTTCCCTCATCTCTGTCTCAAGAATAAATCTTTCTCAAGGCTGTATTTGAAGCTTTAACTGCCTTGGTGGAACTTGCAAGATATTGGGGTCAGTTTTAAGGTGCATCGAGGTGACTTTATCCTGTCAGCAACGTTGTGGTGACTTGTTGGAGTAAGTAAGCTGAAGGTAACGTCACCAGCCATGTTCTTGATGGCAGGTAACCACAGCTCTGACATCAGAAGATTGGGCCAAAGGCTGCTTTCTCTCATACTCAATCGGAACAGGCCTGTGTTCTCCATCTGCCCTCTGAGACATGGGTTGATACTGATGCACCTGCTGTAATTGCTGTATTACCATTAAGAATCAGTAACCTTGTCCACCTTGATGTCACAGACAGCAGTAGTTGGCGCAGAAATTTCCTCCTGCAAACCACTTTATTAAGGGGAAATTCTGTTTGTTTTTTTTTTTTTTTGCTCCATCTTGCTCTCCAATACAGTTGAGAGGAGGCTTGGGGTCACAGTGAAGGGGGAGCCGGCTTGCAGCACGCAGGGAGCTGAGGCTTAAGGGCCTCATTCAGGGGCCTGTAGACTTATGACTGTTTTTTTGAAGTCAGGCTCAAACCAGCAATCTGATCAAAGGAATGGAGGTTTAACCCCCTGAGCCACATCCCCCCCCCCCCCCCCGGGATGGACGACGTCCTTTTCAAGGGTGTACCCCCCCTGGAATGGGCTCCGAATCACCGAGACCGGAATAAGTAGGTGGAAGATGGATGGATGTATGGATGGATGGACGGATGGATGTTCTTCTTGGCCTTTAATGACGTATAATGGAATGGAATAAAATGGTATCATTTGACAGTCAAACCTCTCACTGTCACAAATCATATAATCACATGATCAGGGTGAACGTGCCTAAGTGCTGATCTCACAGGAAAACGTTTAAAAAGACAGGCACTGCATCCTATCATGTGATCTCCCCAGTTGGGTGTGTGTGAGAATGTTCTGATCTTTATACTTTGTTGGTTTGTTGCATGGGTGGGGGTATAATACCACTGATTTATTTATGAGTCGCAGTGGTTGCAGCCTTCATATAATATTCAGAAGACGATTTCTTGAAGCGAACACCTGCGCTGTCCATATATTTGAAATATTTCTGCTTTGGGCAGCACAGTGCATAATAGCATTGTGTGCTGGGCTGGTGGTTTGAATCCAGTCTCTACTCCATGTGTGTAAATGTTACACGTGTCCAGGGGGGCAAGAGTGGCTGGATGCACTGCAGGAAACAAGGACCCTTTAATATCTAAAACTATATAATGTAATAGGGAATTTGTTCAGGGGGGCCAGAGTTTGTAGCTGCGCTCTGCGTGGGTTTCCTTCCACAGTCTAAAGGCATTCAGAGTGCCTTTGTATGCCCTGTGATGGACTGGAATCCAGTCTAGGGTGTGCCCACCACCTTGTGCTCTATATTACCTGGGGTAGGCCCTCCCACCCCCTGCAGCCCTGTCAATGATAATTGCCTGGAAATTGGGTGGGTGGAAAAAAAAAATAATTTACTCAGAACTGTCTGTGCAGAAGTTTTTTTGGGTGGTGTGTTTGTTGTGGTGGGGAAGGAAATTAAAGGGCTCCATTTATCGGTGTGGAACGGGCAATATCAAAAGATGTGTGTGCGCTTGAAACGATGCGAGCGATGTAGAGAGAGAGCTGGGGGGGGGGAGGGGGGGCAAGAAAAAGAGCTGGAGCCTCTGCGAATAAACAGAGCAGGGAAATGTGAACAGGGGAGGGGGAGTAAAGCAAGGGAAAGAGAGAGAGAGAGAGAGAGAGAGAGAGAGAGAGAGGAAGTGGATGAGTAAAAAGGAAGGAGAGCAGTAGGAGCACCGGGGAGGGAGGAGTGGGGCGCGTGTGAAGGAGGCGCGGCTCGTCGTGCTCCACAGTGGTCTGTCTGCCAGCGTCAGGCACAGGAGGTGCAGATCAGTGCGACGCCGCGTCCCAGCAGCCTCACTGGAGGATTTCCTGCGTCGCCCTTCCTTACGCTGCTGTGGTACGTATGTGTGGTGAAAGAAGCCAGACGTTCCTAACCGAAGGAACATTAAGGGTGTATCGCAGTGACCCTGAGGAGGTCAGGTTAACCTCAGTCCGCTGGGCTTTAAACGGTTAGGTTTGTAGCTTTTCTTGTGTCGATGTGACCTTTGACGGTTTCTTGTTTTGGGTCTGTTTCCTGTACCTTACAGCTGATTTGGTGGATGCGTTGTGTGACGGAGTCTGTTTGGATGCTGCTTTCTCACTTTCTTAAGTCGTTAGTTTTTGTTTGTGTGAGATGATCAGAACCCTGATCATCTTGGCATGAGCATCTGAGACCGGTCCATTCCCTGTTACTGTAGCGGGGAGTTTCTGATTTCTCAGGACAAAACAATAGTACATAACTTGAGTGGTGGGGCTCTCGTCAGGAGCAAGATCTTCTGGGGTGGCCTCTGGAAGGAGAAAGGCTCTTCTCCCCACCTTGTTCCTGTGTGGACTCTTCCTGCAGAATTAATTCAGTGACAGGCGAACAGATTGACATTTGTCTGTCTGTGGTGTTTCTGTGGGAGTTAAACAACATGCAAGACTTCCTATGACTAACTGGGTCCTGCATGACAAGAATGAGCTTTGATAAATCTGACAGCTGGTTGCTGATCCATGAACCATCATTTCCATAAATAGGTTCCCTTTATTAGTTTATTGTTAATGGTTGCAGATGTCTTGTATTGCTTTAATTTCATGTGGTATATCAATCAAACAAGTGGCAAGGGGACATTGGGATGGGTTTGTTATTTTTATTGTTAGTTTGTGTTTTTCATGCTGCTAAACGTGATCATTGCATTTCCACAATGTCTTTCTTGCTCACTGAGGTATGTCTTTTTTTTTGCATTTGTTTTTCTTGTCCGTGACGTCGAGCATGTGCGGACGGTAAATTGACACATGGCATCATGGTTGATCTGTGTGAAGAGACAGTGGGCTTCTTTCTTCAGTGGAGGGTTGAGGAGAACCTGAAGGGAGGAAGCTTTGGTCTCCTGCTCATGTTCGGACACATCTCAGAACGCCATCACTCCGTGTCTTAGATAATGACAGTATCTGAACTCAGTTTTCCCCCATCTTCTCATATCCTGGTCCTCAGCTCCACTTTTATGTGTTATCTTCGTCCTCCCAAGATGTCGTCCGTGCTCCCGTGCCTCTCTGACCTTAGTCTTATCCGTCTCACTGTCTGACACTCCCCCGTTGTCGCCGGCCGTTTTCTCTTCTCAGTGCAAAATGTCTGCTTGGGGCTCGAATTTCTCCACTGCTGATAGGCAGTGCAGTACAGCAGACTTCTCATGTACTTATCTGGGTCTGACATTGTTGAGGACAATGGCGAATCATCTCATCTTTTGAAGTTCCCAAGCTAGAAGAGCCGAAAGCAGATAGGGAATGGACGATCCATCAGTTGCCCTCTCATCAAGTGGCCTGCCCTTCTGCCAAATCGAGGAATCCTGTCATCTCGAAGCTTCATCCTGTAAGTGCTCAGTTCTTTGGAGACACTTCAAAGAGTTCAGTTAAATGCCATTTCTCTTCTTGGCTCTGACTGCAGTTGAGCCCAAAGTTACAGCGAATTCCACGGTACATTTATTCCACAACACGTTTTAATGGCGCCTCTTTCTGTATGTCTTCGGGACCTTAAATGACATCCACAAACCATTTTGTTCACTGGATGCCTGGCAAAGGGTTAATGTTGGTTTCCTTTTCTTCTGAGTCTGCAGTAACAGCTTGTCCGTTGTGCGGATGTTTTATTTTTGTTTCCTGTTTAAGGCTTCAGTGCAGGAGATGCATCTTTAGAAGCTCCTCACCCCTGCACAGGACTGCTACCCGAGGTCTGGTGGGTTCTGCAGTGTGTGCTCTTGTAGGTACAGAGTGTTGTGTGGTAAAGTTATGGGTCAATGCTTTAGATCTTTAGGTTCTGTTTTTCTAAAGGGGAAATTCCCAAGATTCTTCATTAACGTCCATACTTTGAAGAATATTATCTACTGCTGTTTGGTAGACAAATTCAGTTAAAGTAGGCTACTTTGCTTTTTTGTGGAAGATCTGGAAACATCTACCATTCACCATAGGTGGAAATTTCAGGTCCATAAAGTAAACATCCAGACCAGGATTTTGTTTCAACCAACCAATTGAATATGAAGAGTCACTGTCACAGAGTACTCAGCTGGTTAGTTGAAACAAAATTATGGTCTGGATTTATACTTTCTGGACTTGAAATTTCCACCTCTGGCATTCACAGAAATAAATAAATAAACGTCTGATGAAATTGCATCAGATCAGAGGGTCGTGTAACCTGATTTAAACACCCCGGGGGGAGGGTCTTAATTATTTCTGTACATGGGCTGCATTTAATGGTTCTAATTACACAGGAAAGGGACCTGGAGGGTGGGAACATGGGCGGAAAGTGGACTCAGAATAAAGCCTTTTGGCTTGTACCATTTATATGTCACATTTGATGGGTCTCTGGCCCTATGCGTTTCCCGTTGACTGCAGGCTAGCTACTCAAAACCCATGAACAAGCCCCAGAGACTCCATGATCTCTCTTGGCTCAGTTTCTAAAGCTGTTGGGTAATGTTGAGTTGATGATGTCGTACATGATGTTCTGTGTTTGATTGCTTAATTTCTCTGAGCTACAGCTTTAGAGGTGCAGAGGGTAGTCTAATTGAATTGAAAACCATTAGTTGGAATTTTTGCTCTAAAAGCATTTTCTGATATGAGGAGCAATTTCTGGATGTGATGGGTTTGTTTATATTAAGCTCTTGGTATGTAGAGGACACGCCCCACAATGCAGAGTGACAGAAACAAGGGATTGTGGGATTGATTCCGTCAATAATGTACAGGCAGGGCACTGTTTCACTGATTTCCTGTGTTGCCTGGAGGTATTTTAATACCACCAGTCTCAGCCCTTGTGTAACATTGCATTAAAAGGTGTTTATTACCTGTGATATGGGACTCGTCAGATCCAAATCAGGTTCTTAGAGTTACATTACATTGGATGTCACAGTTTTAAAATGCGTCAAAGCAAAAAGTCTTCTCTGTAATAGAATAGAATAGTGATACTTTATTCGTTCCGGGGGGAAATAGTTTTTTTGGCTACCCCATTTTGCTCTCAATGAGACTTATGCTGGTGAGAGCAAGCTTGGGGGGTCACAGTGCAAGGTCGGGGAGCATGCAGAGCCCCCCCCCCCCCCCCCCGGAGCTGGAGGATAAAGGTCTTGCAGGTTAAAGGTGTCCGACAGTGCCATCTCTTGGTCTCAGGATTCAAATCAGCAAATTCATTCATTCCCAAAGTCTTCCCTCTATATTTGAGTTTGTGGAACTTTGTAATATTTTATAGATTAAACCAAATTTCTGGAAGAATCAATAAATGACTGCTGATGGTTGTACGGTGCGTCTGATGCAGCTGTGTTCGAGATTTTCCTGGCGTGTCACATGTCTGGAAGCTGAGACACACTAACAATCGGGAACAGGGCCCTGTGACACTGGGCCCTGTGACACTGCACTGGGACGCGAGGAAGGAAGATCGGGACGGGAGCGGAGATGGGTGGGGGAGGAAGGGTGAGGAATGTCAGAGTCAGCAGGGGATGGGGGGGTCTTAAAAAAGAAATGAAGGTAAATTAACTATAACTATAACTATATACACACACACACACACACACACACACTCAATAAGGATTACCTTAATTAATATGGATTTTTTAGGATTAACTGGGTAAAGGGATCCCCCAGCTGACCCCCCAGGATGGATGTATGGATGTAGAGAAGCCCTCCCTCCTGTGCCTTTATCATTATTTACAGTCTGGAATAGAAACAAAGTCCCCCCTGGTTAATTTTGACTATGTTAAACTTGTGTGCAAAGCAGTAACCTCCATTCAAATTCGGCCAGGTCGTTAGTTCACAGAAGTTCAGTCAGTGTTAAGAGTTAAAAATAAGTGACATGAGACATTTTTGTAAAGTGTTCGCATCAAGAAGTTTAATCAGATTTAGTCGTGTTTCTGGTTTCTCTGGCAACGCGACAGACCTTGACGAATGACGTTATTGATACAGAATGTACTCGGCAGAACTATTCAAGGAAATAGATACAGAATATAGTGTTGTTAGTGTTAATTATACTTTTAAAAGCATACATTACCTAAATACAGTTTACAGAGAGAGAGTATGGATAGCAAAAATGAATATTTTCACAATACAAAAAAAAATCTAATTTGCTGAGGAGCTGCTGCAGAGGGCAGCAGATCATACATGGCTCCTGCGAGTTTCTTGTCAGAAATGTTATATGACGCTGTCTGCTGTGTTTATTCATGATGTGCCAGACTGGCCCGGCTGCTCCAGCGCAGAGCTTATGCTCCTTGACCAGACGGCGGCGGGAAAGGGTTAGTGTGAGGAGCCGCAGCCCTGGAAACGGCCCACCGCCACAGAGCCTGGTGAGTGCAGCTTGGATTAACTGGCAGCCCGGGGGGTTACAGAGCTATCAGCCCTGGCAGTTGTGCCTGAACAAAGGAGACAGCCCCCCCCCCCAAGTAAATTTCACTGAATTCCCCTTTTTTTATCACTGATAACTTAATTATAAAATTAGCTCAGAGAACCACCATTCCCTACCCGCCACTGGTGGTGCCCCTTTATGGGCCCTTCCTAGTTTCAGTGAGGGCGACTTCCACACTCAGGCACTTACTCCCCCCGAGAAGCCTCTGCATGACCCTAAGCTTTGGTCACCATTACTAAACGCACTGTGTGAGCGAACCCAGATGAAAGGCACCCACAATCCTTTGGGTGTCTCCAGAGCCTCCACAGTGGTGAATCCTGAGGACCTCCTGAGGTCTCCTAGGGACCGAAAACCTGGAGACAGGAAGTCACGTCTGTGCTACAGGGCACCTCAGCTACCATGCTCCCTGTCTCTGGAACACCCCCTGCCCCCCTGCTCTGATGGCAGAAAACATGGAACCTGCAGAAGTAATGTATAAATGGAGTGTTACTGTCGTATTGTACGTGTTACAGTCCTGCCTCTGAAAACACGCTGCAGTTTCTCAACATCAAAGGGGAGATTAGAGGGGAATTTCAAGGAGAAGCACGTGTCACTGATAATGTGCATCATAAATTAAGGGGCTTTTCAAGGCCATCAGCTATCAGGAGGCGTTTCCCCCCCTGTCACGGATCTCATCAGATCTTTTTGGTCACTACAAACTCGCGCATCTGTGGACGATGTGAATTTACCATCTGTTATAGAACCTGCTATGGAATACTCCGTGAAAATTGTTCAGAGTGACTGGGAGGTGAAAAAAATAAATAGGTAAGAGGATGCGCTTGGTAATCGGAGGCGGTAAGCGCTTAGCTTATGGTTTGGGTGAGACGTCGGCCTCCCTGTCACGCTCTGCCTGAATTAATTTACAAAATCACTGGGAGTTTAGCTACGGCATGGAGCCTTGCAGTGGTGGGCAGATGGACCAGACCGGACTCTCTCATCGACTGCTTTCCCCCCGATTGATTTTGTGTAACAGAATCTCTAGAGGACTGATCCTTTTTTGACTCATTTGTCTGCCTCATTTTCTGGTTGTGCTGCTTTGACCTGTGGATTCCAGCTGCGCAGATCTGCTGGGTACGGCTGTGCTGGGTACGGCTGTGGTCTGCACCTGGCCTCATCGCTTCACTCAGAGGGAGAGTGACCATTTTTATTCTTAGTCTTGATTGTGGTTTAGGTCTAGCTGCCTGAGTAAATAACTGGAAAGTATGGCACCCACATAAACACCTATTTTAGTTTACTCATCACGTTCTTTAAAAGGTGTTAAAAACTGCTGTCAGACTCGCGGGTAAAAATAGAAGCCTTCACTCACTGTCCCCAGCTGTGAAGAGAGTGGCAGTAATTGAGCATCTGCAATTTGAGATTTGGGATGGATGTTCGGTTAGGTCACTGAGGTCTCCGTCTGGTGTGGACAGCAGCCCTTAAAACAGGATGATGTTTCCTCTGTTGGGGGAAATCAGGCTAAAGCAACAGTGGGTGGGATTATTGTCTCCTTTCAGTCGCAGGCTAGATTAACCTATGTCCTATTGGTCGATTCTCTTGGCTCCCATTGGGTTGAAGTCTGAAGTTCTGAAACACAAAACCCACCCACTGCTCCCAGAACTGCTTCATGGCACTCATGTCCCTATCTTCTGCTTAACATTTAGTACGGATGTGCTGATGCAGGTCCGATACTGTACTCATGTACTCGTCCTCATGACAATTTGCTCATGCCAATACATAATGATATATCAGTGATATCATTAACAAGCAAAATACTGTAAATGAGACGAATGTGTGAAAATACTTCAAAGTTAACATCAAAATTCAAAATATGGAAGACTATAGCAGAAATATAATATAGCAGACTAAAAGGAAGTATGAAACCAGGTTCTGCGCAACACTAGTAATCTAATAAAACATCCAAAAGCAAAATATAAGGAATTGCCACCAGCAGCAACACTCTATAACAGCCAAACATGCAGCAGAGAGTGAAAATGTCGAAAGTTAAACCTCGTGCAGTTAAAATAATGGAAGCTCTTACCCAGTATTGATCAGGCACAGTGCTGTAATGGTGCCATGCAGACAGCAATACCTTCTGAGATGGTATGAAGTATAAAAAGTTTAGGAACCACTGTTTTAGAGAGACATGTTTTTAAATCATAATTAACCCGTGATTCATTGTTTTCCACAGAGACTAAGGGTGGTCCTCCCACAAGGCCATTTGTACCATGCATTTGTATCATATCATTTGATTAGTGTGATCGCTCCGTTCCATCTCCGCTTGAAGAGGATGGCCTGGGAACTTTTCTCGCTTGGTGCTGTGGTGGAGGGGAGATTTCAATATCTACCCTAATATATTAAAATTTAAATATTGCATATTGTTTTTTTGACATTACACAGCCCTAATTGGTATCAGTGTTGTTGATTACCAGAAAGCGAGAATCAATACTTGTACTTGGTCTGAAAAGTTGGCTTTTCAACACCTTTTTAGAGAAAATATGTTGAGTTACTGCTTTACATCTGTGTTTATTACTGGAGTCTCCCTGCTCACACACGTAGGAAGGTGCAGCAGCTCAGGACCAATCTGAGGTGCCCAGTGAAGGAGAAGAAGGCGTCTTTATCACGCGTGACGCGTTCGGCCATCCAAGCGTGAAAGTGGCTAACCGCTACATATTGGCAGGTTCGCTTATGGCGTCGTCTGCAGGCATACAGTCTAGGTTTCCAGGTGCAGACCATTGCCCTCTCGCTGTTTCCCATGATCCCTGAAATCTTCAGAAAGCCAACCTAAGCAGGGGTGTAGGAACTGAGGGATTCGTTTGCCTCCATTCATTCCCCAAATAAACAGACCTCCATCCCACCATCCATTTTCTATAACCGCTCATCCTCTTCAGAATCGTGGTCAGGACGTGCAGATCCCTCACACATGAAGCCACGGCGGAGACTCAGGGGTGTGAGGTAGCAGTGCTAACCACTGCACCTCCATGCCACCCCATAAACATACATTTGCATTAACATTAAGTTGTGCCCCCCCACCATCCAATTATCAAATACTTTCTGATGCCAATGAATGTAGGACTGTATTCTTTTGCAACTCTGGAATAGATTTTAAATCATCAAAATGACGGATGGTACCTTAAGATACGGTAGAGGTTAAGCGGTTCAGGTTAAGGAGATGACACAGTATTGCCGTTCACTAAAACTGAGCTGCTTCTGTAAGATAATCTGCTGTATAAGTGTCAAGATACAAAGTATGTAATCCGGTTAAAGGCTGAAGGGTGGATGAAGTTTTAAGTGGAACTCAAACAGAGCCTCCACCCCCAGATGTGGGTGGAGCAGAATGTCGGTTCTGGCTATAGTTATGCAGCAAAGCTAATCCGTCGCCGCCTTTTAAGATTTATTATTATTATTATTATTATTATTATTAATGAAGCAAATGAGCAGCCTCAAACACCCATAAGAAACATTCAGTTTGTCGGGGGGGGGCGGGGCACACATGCAATGTCCTCATTGGCCCTTTTCGATGCCAATCATATCACGGTCTTGCTTCTCACCTGCATTAATCCAAATTCTTCACCCAGATGGATCAAAGCTCGCATCCCAGTTAGATTTGTCTTCTTTTCCTGTTTTTGTGGGCGTGGCATAGTACCGCTGATGGCGCTTTTCTGAGACCCGAGCCATACTGCGACAGAGCCTTACCCGCGCTGAATGGCCCTGCCTGCCGTCAGGGTGCTTGCATCAGCACCATCTGATTAGTCTTAATGCAAGGAGGGGCCAATATTCTGCGTCAATATGCATGGATTATCTGAACGGAAAAAGGACATATTCTATAGATATGTATTGATGCATTCCATACCACACCTAGTTACAAAGTACATAAGTAAGCAAGTACCCAAAATACGTAATTACCATGAATAGTTGAATGAAATAGATTCGTAATGCAGATTTACCTACGTGAAAGCTAATTCTCTGCTAACATAAGACGGAGACTCTCACAGAAATTAGCACATAGTAAATCATGATGTACCTCGTCTGAACAGTAAGGAAGTGCCTCACTGTCGCTCTCCAAACCCAGCCACGTCTTTCCCAAGCCGCCCCTTCTGCAGTGGTAAACCAAAGCCAGCTGGAACTGCGCTGTAACTGAACTCTCTTCATAGTACAGCTCGAGTACAGCACGATTACTGTATGCCAGTGGAAAAGGATTCATCCCACGCTCACCGGCAACATGTCCCCACCTCTCGTTACTCCTAGGATAGAAGCAACAGATAAGGACAGAATAGTATAACTTCCTTCATAGTACTACATGCTCTGGTATATGCTGCTATTTTTATGTATTCGCATTGCCTTGTGGCATTTTTTGTGTGAGGTGTTTCTGATTTAGCTATTTTTACACAGGCATTTATAAATGTTTATCTCATGTCCATGGTTAATGAGGGCATTTCCTGTTCTAAGTGGTGATTCTTTTCTGTGACACCAGCTCCCTGATACTGTTATGCAGAAATGCATCAGCACTCAGAATCCTCTGGGTCTGAATGTGTGAGGGGGGGGGGGACTTGCAGCACGGAATAAAATACCTTTGTTGTCATTGTACAGCTGAAATCAAGTACAACATGGTTCAGTTTTCAGGAATGCCATCTCTCTGTCCTGTGAGAGAAACTCATATTTCCAGGTGATGGTGAAGCTTGGAGCCATACCACTGAGTCAGCTGTTTATCCAGTTTTGGGAATTATGGGCCTTATGCAAAAGCCCAATAGTGATGTGGCTATTTTATCAGCCGGGGGATGTGAACCAACAACCTCCCGGCCAGTGTCACAATGGAAGGCAGACTCTTGTCCCGTTTTACCGACCCTACAGTCTCCTGTCTCCATCTTCTGACTGGGTGTAAGGCCACTGTCATATCGGCTCACCCGAAAAAGCTCTGTGCACGACACTAGGCTGGACTGAGGACACATGACCTCACCCGCCTTCGTGCTGCTGGGGTGAGGCCCCCCTATGTCCCAAGTGTAGCCAAGTGCTTCGCCTGAACCAGTGCAGTTAATGTTCCACCGGCTGAGACGGCAGTGAAGGGCCCGTAACACTGGTTCAGAACTGGGACAGAGCGTACCATCGATCGGGTTCACCTGATGCTCTGTCCAGGGCAAAGAACCACATTTTAGTGGCTGTTCCCATGGATCTAGCTGGACGTCCCCAGGTAAATATTTACTGCTGGTTTTACTCCTGGTCTCTCTGGGGGTTTGGATGGTTGCTGATGTGACAGTCACAGGAGCAGGGTGGGTGAGACCATAAACAGAAGTGCTGCGTTTGCACCTCAGACAGGGCCGTCCGCCTGCATGCAGATCTGTAGCCATGGAAACGCAATAGGGGCATCTCTGACGGAAACAGTGAGTCTCTGATGGAAAGACTGTGTCAGTGGATCATGGAAATAAGCTCTATAGGCATAGAAATAAATGAAAAACGCTTTGAAAAAATATATAATCTGAAGATTATAAGATTTTCATTACTAGAATAACTTTTGTATCCAGAATCACTTTTATAATACGGGCTACACATAAATTAAGGAAAAAGTGGGAATAATTTGTCCAGTTCAAACTCAGTGATTAATTTTTTATAGATGTTATGATTTTAATTTCTGCTTTTATTCCTCTTGTTTTATTAAACAACCATGGGTAATTTATCTATTCAAGACCATATGCCAACACCTGTCCTGTCAAGTTTAGAAATTTGTCATTAGTAAAGGTGTGTTTGCGCATCTACAGTACACCTGCCCTGGACGTGGAACTGCTCAGGCCCGCACACACACCGAACATGCTCCGTGGGTGAGGATCAGCGTGGTCGCTCTTAATTCTGCAAGTATTCAACCTTAAAGGACTACATTCACGTCAATTATTCGGGTTCACATCAATTGTGTCATAGAAGACATTACCGCTCTGGTCACCATGGTAATACTACATAATACATCTATTTAAAACTGCAATGCATGTGCCCAATTAGGGCTGAATATTTTGATAATTGATTACTTATGTGACCAGGCAATCAATTAATCGATTAGTTGGGCCAAAACACAGGGTTTAGTGCAAATATTAGAAAACATGTTAAAAAAACACCTAGAGGATTTTTTGTAAAGTCATAGTTGAAACTTTACAGAGTTTAGAGAATTTCTGATTTCTGTTTAAAGCACTGTTTCTCTAATCAGTCCTCCGGGACCCCCGACAATCCATGGCAGCTGGGAGGGAGCAAAACATCGACTTACTGGGGGTCTCCAAGGACTGGGTTGAGAAACACTGGTGTAAAGTGAGAAAGTGGCATAGAAACAAAGATCAGCTAGCTCCACCATATTTAGCGTGCAAACAGTTGTGCTTTATACCGTGGTATTAAATGGTGCTCACTGCAGAGCCAAGACATTTTGAGTTTGCCGAGTGGGGGGATACTTGGCTAATTTTGTTGCCAATTTTTCAACATACCGTGATATTCCATGTTTCCTTAATACTGCCCTTGGCTAGTAACAGCATTAAAACTTGAGGAGAAAAGTTTGCTCATTTCACTACACTGCTTGTATTTCTATTCGCTGCAATACATCTGCCCTCTGCTGGTCTGGTGGAGTATCATTCCTGCACATATCTGCTGACCGTGACCATCTGCATCCATGCACAAGTGTAGTGCATACTAGTACTGTGGAAAATGACTTTGTTTAGTGATTAATTTCACTCAGCTCACCAAAATTATTCAAATCCTTGAATCACTCGACTCTTTGCATCACTGAGTCTGTGTGTGTCTGCAGTTTGGCTGTTCGTTTGTTCGCCGCACAGACTGATTCCAGTGAACTAGTTTGATGTCCTGTTCCAGTGTGTGCGCAAATCTCTTGTCTACAGTTAGTTTGTTCGGTGAGTGATAAGAGCATTCAGTGGTACTTCAGATAAGTAGTCAATGAAGTGAAGTGAAGTTAAGTTAATGGCTCCCAACGATGGTGGAATGCAGTGTACCGTGTACTGTAGCATGCACGGCGTATTCATCAAAAGAGATTCGTTCTTCAATGTCATTGCATCAACACAGTCTTTCAGGAACCAACACAAGTACAAAATAATTAGTTTGTTCATTCATTGCACATCACTCATATGTACCTAAGCGTCTACGTGCAGAATTATGCACGGATTGTAACGGCACACAGAAAAGTTAAGGTTACTAGGTCGTGATGTCATTATACACAAGTGACTGTGGCAGACCTCAAAGATGCAGCCAGTTGATAAATTTTATCGAAAGCTTTTTTATTTCCGGGCTAAATGAGATGGATGAGATGTTGTAGCCCTATATACAGTACAGTATCACCTTTGGACTTGTTTTAGTAGCATTATACTGGAAATTAAGTTGGGCTTCCTGATCTGCCAGGAACTTTTGGATCTCAGCTGAAGCTCAGCTTTCCAGGATTAATCACAAATGGTGGAGGGTGGATGTTCTTAGCTTTATGGAGTTTGCTTCTCCTTTGCAGAATTCTGGTGTGGTTAGTTACAGCAGGTGGGCTGATTTTCACTGAGAAAGATAAAGTTTTGTGTGACCTGTTTGGTTGTGTAGGACCTGAGTGGTCCTGTCATCTCAGGACATCCTGTTTGGTTGAGGAGGTCCGACCTGGTGGGTTTGAAAAGATGCACCTTTTGCTGTTACCATTTTCCACACGAGGGCGAAGGCATGGAGCGGAGATGCCCAACCTGCAAGATGATACCGAGAGGCAGAGTGATTCCTGTAAGAAACGCACTGCTTACATCAGTCGATGAATGTTACTATGGATACTACGTCCATATGAGTGATTTTGACACATATGTGGGCTGTTCTGCAGCTGAGGCTAAATGCAGGCTATTGGCTTCGCTCTAATGAAGTTTTCTGTCTGACAGACTAGCCGACCGTGTCCTGCATTACTAACTTTAAAAAATGTCCTGCTGCTAAATTGATATTTTCGTATTTCTTCTACATTAGTGGCAATTTCAGGTCCAGAAAGTAAAAATCCAGATGATTTACTTTCAACCAACCAGTTGAGTATAAAGAGTCACAGTCACTCAACTGGTTGGTTGAAACAAAACCTTGGTGTGGATTTGTACTTTCTGGACTAGAAATTTCCACCTCTGCATCTTTGATATGATGATATGGACACTGAAGGAGTTCTTTGGTTGTTAGAGTGGAATTTTATTTTGCTGTCACATCCTCAGCCAGCCTCTCCTGGAGCCGACACCTTATCGTGGTGGAGGGGTTTGCGTGTTCCAATGATCCCAGGAGCTAAGTTGCCCG
>JAODKE010000001.1:12926159-12941285 GCA_026779605.1 Mormyrus hasselquistii
CTGTGCAAACCTCGCAAAACCAGGACTGCCAACTGTCATACATCTGCCTTAAAACTCACACTTTCAGACTCTCACGCTCACGCAAGAAATCTTACAGCAAATCTATAATATTACATTATAAACCTAACATTACTGGGGTAGTTTGCAAACCCTATGGGCTATTTACGATGTAATAAATCTGTTACATACATGCAGCTGTGCATGCAGACTTGTCTTGAATTGAAAATCTCACTGTACCCAGCTGACCAAAGATGGCAATTAGCATTAGCCGTTTGCAGCGCAAAAGCCAAACTAGCTTGGTGCTGCTCTGCTGTAGAAATGATTTCTGTACCTGCAGTGAGTCTCTCGCTTAATCCAGGTAGCACAGAACATGAGGCAGGGGACGCCCTAGACGAGATACCATTCCATCACAGGCAAAGAGCAAATATCATGGTACAAACGAATCGTCTGAAGTATCATAGCATTGACTTCACTGTACCACTAGAGGTCAGTGTTGCACAGTAAGCTTTAGAGGTCAGTGGAGCAAAACGAGCATTAAAGTCAGCAAAAAGACTAACTCGCTCTATGCAGTTGATCCAGATTTTTTACTACCAGGTTATTATGTGTTTTTTTCCCTGTGTTCTCCTGTTTGCCTTTCGAAAACCAGGTAATCTCTATGAGCCAGTATTGATTGTAATAATGAGTAAATTTTGGTTTTCAGAGTGCTCTGGGCTGTCGGGCTCATTTGGACCCGTTTAGGTCTTTCACCTTACCAGCGTCTTCATGGTATTTCCGCGTTAATGAAGAAATTTCTGCCTAGTGCTTCGGGGATGTCTGGGACGTCATGCGCTGGTATCAGCCTCAGCATGGCATTTGCTGCTCCATCGAACAAAGTGCTCACCCTTGTTTATGGAGGAAGATGTCCTCTGCTGCAGCTGGTTTTACTGGAGCCTTAATCCGTCCATTGTCTGTCTGCGTATCCTGGGCAGGGTTCTAGGGGAGGGCTGGAGCCTGTGCTCTGTGGACAGGATGAATGATCAATTAATGAACGAATGAATGAATTAGTGCTTTTCTTTCCCACTTTCAGTTGCCTTAATGTCCAGTGATGATGCTCAGCTTTTGACCCCGGGCAGAATGAGCCAGCGACAGGGGAAGGAGAGCCTGCAGGTCCCAGGTAGAGACGTCCTCCTCAGTCCCTCCGGTTACTGTCACGGTAAGAGTGCACCCCTCAGAGAAATACAGTGGTAACTGTGTTACATGTAACTCGGGTATGATTCTCGTTTTTGCTTGCAAACGTTTTGAAGAGCCGAAGATGTCTTTAATAGTGTTGAATAATGATTTGTTGAACATTTTACGTTGAAATTTGTGAAATTATGAATAAGGTAATGGGTTCTCGGGTCGGGTCCTCGTGTCGGGTGTAGGACCCTTCTGTGTGGTGTTCGCTTGGGTTTCTGCTAGGGACTCCGGTTTCCTCCCACAGTCCAAAAGGATGCACGATAGACTAGCTGGCAAATCTAAGTTGGCCCTGTAATTCTGTGTGTGTGACTGTGTGTGCAGCCTGCGCCGTGCTGGTGCCTGCCCAGGGTTGTTTCCTGTCTGTGCCCGATGTTCCTGGGGTAGGCTCTGGTTCCCCCCGTGACTCCAGTTGGGATTCCGCGGTTACGGTGATGGATGGATAATGGATTGCTGTGTGAGCATTCACTTTCAAAATACAATTTTACAGATTTTTAGTTCCACAACACATCCACTCGATTTCCGCTGCCTATAGTCTAGTGTCGACATTCCTTACTTTACCACTAGAGGGAGCTAAAAGCACAATACACTGGTTGTTATGTCTCACTAAACCCCTGATATGCATAAGCAGTTTGATTCAGTTTATTTTGTATAGTGCTTTTTCACATTAGATGGTCTCAAAGCGCTTTCCCTGCCCAAAGCCCCCAGCGAGCAAGTTAGAGGCAACAGTGACAAGGAAAAGCTCTCACTGGAAGAAATTTTGGGAGGAACCAGACTCAATGGGGGAACTCATCCTGCAGGGGGCGGCAGATGAGAACGTCTCGATTTATAGAGCAGGATTTTGAATATGAACAACACAGCTGAACCAGGTTTAAAACATGGTGTTAGTCCCTCAGGGTAGTAACCATCCCACAATTCATGGCCTGGTGCCTCGGAGGGGGTGGGGAGCTTTGTCAGGAACTTAACTTCACTGTAATATTGTAATACATGTTTTGTACCTGGTTTCATTAAATATGGTTGCATCTTAATATGTGTCTTTTATAGAAATCTTTAATGTTGTTACTTTTGGATTTTTCGTTTGTTTTTGGTTGGACGTGAGTTTATGCGGACATTCTTCTACAGATCCCCTAAATTAAAGTCATATTTCACAATCAGATACACCATCAGATTTAAAAGACTATGAGATTGTCTCATTGTGATTTCACAAGCGGCATGAGTAGGTTTATGATTTAAAAGGCTTTATTTGGGGCTGTTCATCTCCTTGGCATTAGTGGCTGAGTTTTCATTTCAGTCCTTGTTTGATGCAGCAACAGACATAACATCCTGAAATGGCATTTGAGAGACTTAAAGACTTAAAGAGCTACTATGACCTGTTTTTTTTCCTGTAAGAAGTAGGTGAGGTCAGTAGGCCTGGTGGAAGGGACCATCCCTGGATTTATGCCCCACTGAGCAGTATTAAAAAACTCCAGTCCAGTCACAGTCAGCCGGTTTGTGGTTTCCACTCAGCCCCTGACCTCACCCCAGTGTGGAACCTGCCTTATCAGGTGGGGACACCAGTTGTGGAACCTCCGTATGGTGACCTGCTTCTTCAGGATTAGGATCAGCAAGGGGTTCTGGCAGGGGTTTTAGGGAGTTTGGTCTAGAGTTGGCAGCTGAGAACACACAAGATTAGTGCTGACGGACTGGACTTTGGGCACTCGGAATTCAAGAATGGTGTCACTTATGAGGTCACTTAAGGACGAATAAGTGGGTAAGAGGGGAGCTGGAGTCTTGCTGGTAGTATTAATGTCATCAGTGGGTGCTGCGCTGAACTGCCCTTTCCCCTTGGCCGGAATCCTTGGCTCGTCGTATTACATCGTGCGTTGGACGGTAGAGTGATGTGACAGCTGGCCTGGGATGCAAATCAAGGTGAAAATGCCATGCCAGGTTTCTTTACCTTCTAGTACTTTGATGCTGCCATTTTCTACAGAAGCATCTGTGCTGCTTACTGTTATTTATTGCAGGACTATACACTTCAAATAAACACTTTGCTCAGGACACTGGATTTTAAATCCTCTCTCTAGGGATAGGTCAGCGGGTATTGGCCTGGAATTGTGTTATGAAGAAGTGAGGGGTGCCTGGCTCTTCAGCTGTAAATGTACTATTTAATTTGTTGCTCACTGCCACCCCCTGCAGGTCATTTTTAGGTGTGACTGAAGGTGGGCCTTCTTCATTGCCTCAGTGCATGCTCCAAGGACACTTTGGGTCTTAATATGTCTTTGCTGGTCGTGAGTCACCCACCTGAACATTTATCCTCTGCTGTAGATTTGCCAGGGCCCATCAAACCCATATTTACAAGCATTAGTAAAATTAGGAAAATGAGTAATGCAAAATAGAATATTGCTTCTGGCTTTTAAGGCATTGGTAAGTAAAAAGCATGATCATTGTCATCCTGTAGAAAATTTGCAGAGCTCCGTCAACTGTGAACAAACTCCACCTTCTGTAGACGGGAAGGACCAAAGACCCTCCAAAATCACAGTCAAATTTAAATCCTACTTGTAAGGTACATTGGTCCCTTTCTTAAGTAACATCTTCTCATCTGTCCACCTTCTCATCTTCTCCTGCTCAGACAGTCTCATGGTGCTTAACTGTCACCCCCAGACCCATGTGGATCAGGCTGTTTCTCAGCACCTACAGTATCCCCACATTCCTGGTTTCTGTTTTGTGTTTAATGCAGCCAGTTTTGTTCTTTGTGGGGGTGTGGTGTTGGGAGAGGCTTAGCCATGGGGACAGGCAGAGATTTCCATTCTGCTTCAGTTAGTGTCGTCTTTTTTGTCAGAGTTTACCTCTGACTCTAGACAGCCGATCTCTGCTGTTCTACCAAATGAGCCACCCATTGTCTGCCACACGTCTGTCTGATTGGTTAAATCCCCTGAAAGGCTGAGCGACAGCACGCTTTCTCCCTCTTTGTGTCAGTGGTCATTTGGGCCAGAACCCAAATGACCACAAGGCTTGACGTGTGTCAGCCTATCAGCTCCAACGCTATCAACCGACCCCTGTCTCCATAGCAACTGGCCAGACGATGACAGGAGTTGGCAACAGAAGCCGATGGGCTTTTCAGTCGTGACTTGACCAGCATGGGTCACGTGACCCGGACCCATCTCACAGTCGGGAGTCTGCACACCGTTGGTTAATGACGCCCGACATATTGTTACGTAACCTTAACATCAGAAAGCAAAATGGTTGGATTTTACTGTACCTGTTTGTAGCGTATTTCATAAACGTGATTCATGAGCAGTTTTGATAAATGAATGCATGTATAGATTTCTGATGTTAGATGTCTGTATGGGTGGATGTCAGTATGGGTGGATGTCTGTGTGGGTGGATGTCTGGAGCGATGTGTGTTTGGATAGATGTGTTCGGATGGATGTCTGTATGTGTGGATGTCTGTATGTATGGATGTCTGTAGTGATATGTGTTTGGATGGATGTCTGTATGTGCGGTTGTCTGGAGCGATGTGTGTTTGGATAGATGTGTTTCGGATGGATGTCTGTATGGGTGGATGCCTGCATTTATGGATGTCTGTAGTGATATGTGTATGCATGGATGTCTGTATGGGTGGATGTCTATATTTATGGATGTCTGTAGTGATGTGTGTTTGGATGGATGTCTGTATGCATGGATGTCTGGAGCGATGTGTGTTTGGAGGGATGTGTGTTTGGAGGGATGTGTATGGATGAATGTTTGTATGGATACACAGTTTCACTTTTCTTGTACAGTTGTTTAGCTCTCAGTGTTTGTCTGATTATCCTCTGCACCCATGCGTGACAGTTTCATCATGTTCCATAACCGTTGCCAGCACCTTTCCAGAAGATGCCAGCGGATGATAAAAAAGGAAAACTGTCACCCATCGATTTCTGTCCCCAGCGCTGCGTCTCCATCGACGAGAGAACTGTTTGGGGTGGGGGGGGGTATTTTTCTTTCCCATTTGGTTACTTGTTCCTTTAATTAAGCTGTTTAATAGGCCCATTCTCTCTTATTCTGTTTAGATAACAGAAGGAAAACCTTCAGTGTCTTGACTTCCTCTTCAGAGAGTTGCTGGCCCCCAGAGTGGCCTTTCCAGCGAGGTCTTCCCACTAATGCCCCCACACAGCACTACGTTTATAATTCATTTACGTAACAGCCATTTTTTTCCTAAGCAATGTAGAACTGAGAGAGCAGCGTTGGACAATTACTGGAACAATTAGGGACCCTAAAAGCTTGCGGGTTAAAAGGTGAAGTCAGTCTGCTGGTGTCAGAGCCCACAACCCCTCCGGCACAGCAGCCCAACTCACGGAGTCACACTTCTATGCTAAGTACCTGTAGCTGTGCTTCCACAGAAGAACAAAGGATCACAGTTACATGCAGATGTAACAGAGGCTGTGGTGGATGGCAGAGTGACGACGGGGTGATTCGGGGCGGGTGAGCTAGGCAGGGTGAGGGGAACGTGGAGTGGAGGAGGGATGGGGAGGCGGATACTGATTGCTCCTCCCATATTTATGTCCCACCCCCCACTTAATGGTGATTAATGTGGTATGCTGCTGTGGTGCCCCCCGCGTACCCCGGCACGCCCGCCAGTGCACTGGGGAGCTGGGGCACTGCATCCCACTGCATGAATAAGTTATTTGTCCTTATCTTGCCTTGGGGGGGGGGGGGGTTGGGGGGGGCTGTCTTGGTGCCAGAAGTGATACCCCAAAAACAAAAGCAGGCTGCTGGTGTGCCTCCTCTCCGGTTCGCCCAAATAAAGCAGCCCGTTTGCGATAAAGTCATAATGTGGAACTGGATCCCATGCCTGGCTGCCACTCCACAGCCTCTTACTGCATAGAGATGGGCTGATTACCCCATACTTTCCATTACCACCGCTTAAACATTTCACTTTATTTAGCTGAGGCTTTCATCCAAGCAGTTTTTGAGTAAGCCGGGTCAGACATTCCCTGGAACAGTTACGGGCCTTGCTGAGCTGGTCAACAGTGGCATCACTTTGCCGACCCTGGGATTTGAACTTGCAACCATCTGATCATAAGCATAGCACCCTAACCTGTACTGTTTCTGATACATTTGGGGCACATGGTTAATATCTTGCTTTTGTCTGATTTTGCCCCTGGCTGTTTATTTAATGACCTTTGATGAGGTCAGTGAATAGTGTCAGTCCATTGTGGTCAGCTCGACATAAACCTCCTCAAGACAAAGCTTTTTTGGCCTTGCAATGACAAAGTAATCAATGAATAAGTCTTAATGGCTTTTGTTGATCCACCTGGTTAATTCACATATTTCAGGTTTAATTGCATGGATAAAAGGGTATCATTTTTATCCTATAAAACTACATTTTCATGCGTGGTTTATTTTGTTATAGTTTACGAGGGTGAAGGGAGTTCACATGTCATGCCAGCAGTTTATAGGGTCTATTTTTAAAGTAGGAATAATGTGGGTGTACTGGAGGTATTTTAATTATCTGTACTACAAAATTAGACCTGATAAGTCTGGACCATTCCTCAAGGCCATCTGTTTAATCTTTAAAATTGGTCTGGTTGCCAAGCAACCCAGACCAGGAGTGGTTACCAGAGAGACAAATGCATCTGCCCTCTGCAAACCAGGGAGCTGGAAGCCCCCCTGATGTCAGCGAGAGGAAGTTCACTGTCGCTCGCTTTGGTGAGGGAAAAAAATGGCAAGAGTGAAAATGATGCGAAAGCATTAAAGGAGATTTCGATGTGCCGGGGGTGAAGGTGTGCTTTCCCGAGGGGTTGCGGGTTTTTCTACGAAGGCTGAATCATCCCGGGAAGTTCAGGTGAGATTTAAAGCCGCACATGGAGTCCGAGGAGACGTCAGCTTCGGCGGATGGGGTACCAGCTGCGTGTGCATTGTGTCGGGCGACAAAAGCAGCCTGTAAACATTTGCCGTTTGCCTCATGAAGCCTTTCTTTTGCCAGGAGCCGTGCCATTGGGTTAAAATGTCCCCACGGCTGAATAGGCTGATTCTTGCTGACTGCGAAACGTGCAGGGGTCACCCTAACCTGCTTTAAAGCCATGAAATCCTCCTAACAAGATCACAGTGGTGAGCTTTGGGGGGTGGCGGGTGTAATCCTTGTAGAGCTTGTAAGTGACAGTTCTCCGGTGCTGACACTGAAAAATGAACTCTTCTGGGGGCGGTGAGGCTGGCTTGCTATTAATTCTGAGCTGGGTACTATGCAGGTCCCCTCATGTAACTTTGATCATTAAGTATCAGGTAGATCTCCTGGGTGATGAAGGTTAGTGTGAAAAGGTTCCTGGTGTGGCAAAAACATGCCAATCCTGTTATAAGCCAGTGCTGTGGGAGAGTGCAGTTGGGCAGGTGGAGTGGATCTGCCTGCTGGGCGGTTAGCAGAGCAGGAGGCGCAGTTCAGCCGTCCTCCAGCTGAGACGATTAAGTCAAGTTGTGGCTTCTGGGGGCCAGGTGGTGGGAAAAAGCGGATGGCCTCCAGGTGGGAGGGGGGAATGCGAGTGAGAGGAGAGAGAAGAGAGAGAGAGAGAGAGAAAGGGGGAGGAAGCAATGTCGTGCTTGGGTAGGCTGTGAGCGGGAGGGAGTGGGGGGGAGGCTACCCGCTGATTGGCCTGCGGAGGATCCGGTGGCCACTCACAACCAGAGACACGCGGAGAGCGAGCGAGAGAGCGAGAAAGAGAGAGGTGGAGAGAGGAGAAGACACTGAGGCGTGCGGGTGGACTGTCAGAAAGCCAGGTCGCCCCCACGGGACAGAGCAAACTCTCAGCAGCCTCTGCCCACCCCCCCGATCCTGCCGCAACACCGACACCTCAGACCCCTCTAAGACTGACAGGACAACACCCCACCTCCCCCCGCAGACACACTAACCGAGCTTAACCTCTAGCCCACAGCAGCCAATCAGACCCTGCAGACCGCAAACATGCCAAGCTGAGCGACAAGCTGTCCGCTGACAGGGACCACGACAGCAGAGTGGGAGATGTGAGCCGCCCTAAACCCGACCGGGTGTGATCTCACACAGAAGGGCTCAGCCAAAATAACATGCGCGCGATGAAGAAGGCGTTTATTTTCTTCATGCTGATTATTTGCAAAGGCATATTAGACTATGAGGTACAGCAGTAGATCCCCTCATCAGCTGTGACCGTACGACCTTCTGATTCTCCTGCACCACTATGATCTGATTAGCCCATGTAACACCCTCCAGTGGCATCAATGCACATTTAGGTTGGTAGGATTATTTGTCATTTCAGCCATATGCACACAGTATACAGTGAAACGAAACACTGATCTTCCAGGGCCAAGAAGAAACAGAAGACAGAACGACAGAAACAGCAAAGGACAACATGAGTGTAATATACAGGACAAGACAACAGACAGTGCATAGTAACCATGCTGGTCGGAAATGGATATTTAAATTAATAGTGTTATTGCAGATACAGTATTCATGACTTATACTGCATTTTAGCAGCAAGATGGCAATAATTAGGAAATAAAAGTGCAAAAGTGCAAACAATAGTAGCGGCAGAACAGAGAGTGTGCAATATATAATAAATTGAATTGTATATGAAATAGTTGGTAATTCCGAGTCTGACAGCCTGAGTGAAGAAATGTCCCATCCTGGCAGTGAAGGCCGTGTGCCAGATGGAAGGGGGGGGGAGAGGGTGTGGGAGGGGTGAGTGGGGGTCGTCCGCAATGCTGGCGGCGGCTTTGCAGATGCAGTATGATGTGTTAATGTCTGCGACAGCGGGGAGTGATGCCCCCATGATCTTTTCAATTGTCCTTACTATCCTCTGTAGGCTCTTGCAATTCCCATACCAAGCTGTGATGGAGCTACACAGGTTACTCTCTATAGTTCCTCTGTAAAACAGGGTGAGAATGGGGGGGGGGGGGGGGTGCACTCTGATCGGTCTCTGCAGTAAATAGAGATACAGCCGGGTTTTCTTGGCGAGTGTCAGCTGGTATTGAGGGTCCATGTCCAAGGAACTCAGTGCTCTGGACGATCTCCACTAGGGGTCCGTTGATGTTCAGCGGAGAGTGGTCAAGGCGTGCCCTCCTAAAGTCAACAACCATCTCCTTTGTCTTGTTCACATTCAAGGACAGGTTGTTGGTTCCACACCCATCCGTTAGCCGTTGCACCTCCTCCCTGTACGCCGCCTCGTCGTTCCCTCTGATCGGCCCCCCCACGGTTGTGTCATCAGCGGACTTGATGACGTGGTTTGAGCTGTGCATTGCTATACAGTAATGGGTCACCGGCGTTTACAGCACAGCCCTGGGGGGCCTTGTGCTCAGCCTGGTGCTACTGGATATGCTCCTGTTGATCCTACTGACTGTCAGGAAGTCCAGAATCCAGTTGCAGAGGGAGCTGTTCAGGCCCAGTAGTCTCAGCTTTCTTATCAGATGCTGAGGAATGATTGTGTTGAATGCTGAGCTGAAATCTATGAACCTTACCTAAGTGTCCTTTTTGTCCAGGTGGGTGAGGCCCAGGTGATGGGTGGTGTAATGGCACCATCTTATTTATCCCACTAACAAACAATTTGTTTAGATTTTTCCACCCCCCAGGCACGGGTACCTTTTGCACACCTCAGAGCAACGGGAGATCCACTACAGACGCCAGAACGCCGGACAGCAGCTCAAAACACCAGGCAAACGAAGGGTGTAGTTATCTGTCCCAACAGGTGAGGGCGCACTTCTCACAACCACGCAGTAGTCGGATCGGCTCGCCAAAATACTTCCGTGCAGTCATCACTCAGCCAATCCGCCAGAGAGAATGGCTCCGTAAGCAGGACGGCCGTGTTATTAAGTGTATTAAATGCGTACTACAGGCGTGCGCCGCAGATGAATGTCAGGGCCACGCAAATGACGTGCAGCAGCCGCGCGACGGTCAATACGCATTCGGCGCTGAATTGCTGGCATCAATTTCCCAGCCACCGGTGACAGGGCAGTAAATCGCTGAGGGGGAAAACAAGGCCTTGCGGCTTCCCACGAACTTTAACCCCGGCCATCAAGCCATGCACGTATTTCACAGACCAGCACAAACGATCCGTTTTGCTGATGAAACAATATCCATGCCTGCGAGGCGAGTCCAGGGCTCAGATAAACACTCACGGTCGGAAGGCTTCTGCTGCAGAAGACAAAAGAATCCTGGGAGATCTCCACGAATCCGAGGAGTTTCCATGGTGGTTTTCGTCTTTTATATGGCGCTTGTTTCGGGTACGAGGAGGGGTAGATTATAACCCCAGTTCAGCAATGGGGAGCGTCTGGTTATTAGCTTTTGCTAATAGAGCTGATTACAGATGGCAGGCTAACGTTAGCAGGTAACGCTAATGTCAGATGAGCGATTATTCTGAGACCAGGAATCAGCAATCACCATTTCTTGCATTTTCTAGCAGTAAAAATGCCCTTCAGGGAACAAGCCTAGTAGGAGAAGCACGTCAGCATACTGTAAAGCTGGGGCCAGCCCCCTCCCCCCAGGCCCTCTCAGATACGAAAGCCACATACCCACCCACGTGGGGAATGACAGGTCACGATCAAGGCCCGAGATGTTACTAAGAAATCAAGGGGTCGCGTTTCATAACCATCCGTGTGCAGGCAGGCAGAATCTGCAAGAACACTGGGGGGAACCGTGGTTCTCAGACCCGCTAATCTGGTCAGAGGCCCAGTACCGGAGAGGCGCTGACAGATACTTACAGCCGGGACTACACTGAGGGGAAAGCCAAAGGGCACACCCCCATCCTAAGGGGGGGCAGGCAACATGTGGAGAAAAAAAAACAAAAATCAGGCCTAACTTCAAAACAGGTTCTCTCAGGATCTGACCCAGAATGTGACTATTAAAGTGGAAGGTGTCCGACCTGCAGAGCTTCAGATAATTATAGGAGAGTTACACCCACACACATCTATAAATACATATAAAACAGCAGGCTGCAGCCCTGATATTTATATGTATAGTGTTTGTGTGTGCGTGTATATATACACACACAGAGCTGCTTTCCTGCATGTGGCTACGAGCTTCTGCTGCTATACCGTTCGCTGGAGCTCTGTGGCCTGAGCGGCTGGATTTAAGTCGCCGTGTTTTCATTTATAAGTTGCCCAAGCAAACAACGGGCACAGAAAGCCACGCTCCCACTCACAGGGCAGGACTATACATCGGTACAGAAGGACCCCGGCGGGCTCTTCTGGGGGGCTGCGGCATGGATCTGGGCTCAGGTCATGGTTCTGTGAGGCGACATTGGGAGCCTCTCGGGGAAACTGGCAAGGCAGCCAATCTGACATCCTCCATGTCAAAGTCAGAGTCCTCCTAAATACATGAGTAACAAAAGAAACAAAAGCTGTGAAAAGGCAGAGAGTCACAATGCCACTGAGTCATGCTGAGTTTGTCAAACCCCTGGCTTTGGATCACACATTGGGATGAAGAGGTGTGTGGGAGGGGGCATTAGGGTCAATCTCGAGTGCTTCCAGCAGCTGGCACAGACGTGTCCCTGTGGTGGGGTGCAGACCCCCCCCCCCCCCGGTCCCGGTTTCATATCCATAGAGCTACAGAGCGGGCGGCTGTGTACTTTTCATTTCAGCCCCCATGGCCCCCGTGGACAGAGAGGGCCACCCAGGCCAGACGGGTCCCGCGGGCGGAAGAGAGAGACACACGGCCAGTGCTGCTCTTCCTTTTACTGTTAAATGACCCTGTAATTACCCCCCCCCCCTGCCCAGTGGGGCCTCCGCCCGCTGGCCAGATGCTGCCCCCAGCTCAACCTTCCTGCGTGTCTTAAGGAAATGGCCTGCTCTCCACGACCGAGTGACTCGTTACGCATCCTTCAGCCCCACCACAATGTCTCTGATGTCAGGGACGCGGCCTCCCATGCTGCCGCTTAAGCGCACAATGGCTGCCCTCATAAATCAGCCGCACCGGCAGAAGCGGGCTGGGTCAGACCCCGCTCGGGTCTCTACTTCCCAGCCGGTACTTTACACTCGGTTTGCCGGAAACATTCAGAACCCACTCATGGTCGAATTGCATTTCATTTAACACCAGAACACCCATAACTTTCTATAGCCGGTGGTTTTCCGCAAGCCTTGCATACTAGCCGTTCATTCTTCAGATGTTCTGAAGGCCAGCATTCTTCAAAGGGCTTCTGAAGCCCCTTGAAATGGGCCGGTTTGCCTGGGGAGACGCCTACAGGAATTAAAGGCTGCTGGAGAAAAAGTCATTTAGTGAAGCTCTGGTATTCGGTTGTGTTGCAACGATGGCCGGGCCATGCGTCAGTGAAAACTGTAGTCGGTCCTATTTTGAGTCCATCTCCCGCACACCTACAGAGTAGCGGTCACCAGGGCGGGGGGGTGGGGTTCAGGCCCACTATTGGCACTGCATCTGTGCTGCACTAAGGGCATGCCATGGGGTGGCTGCTTTCGAGGTGTGGAAGCGAAAATAAGCAAACAAACAAGCAAGCAGATAAATAGACGTTAGGGCGAGAAAAAGTGCAAGGATGTGACTCACTGAGGAAATCCCAAAACGGTTCTGTGGAAAAAAGACGACAGGTCAGGATCGTCCAAGCATATTGGCGGGAGACAGGCTCCTCAGGTCCAGATAGTATCTGCAGGCTCACCCAACTGGAAAAGTCACTAAGCAAATCACTAAAAAAAGTGGAACTGGTCTTTCAATAGTTATCCCTGTTATCGCTGTTATGACTTTACTAGCTGCTGCGATCCGGTGGGACGTGGCAAAGCCTGGCGGCCACCCCTCCCCTCCTCCACACCTCTGTGACAGTGTTTTGGGGGGTGGGGGTTGCATCTGGCTATTCAAATAGTACTGCAGACACAATGCGAAAGCAGAAAAATCATTTTCCATTCAGAACCCCAAAGTCCTGCGAATGAGGACAACAGCTGTCAGAGACTCAGCTCTGCCCGGCCATAGAGGTGATGCTTTCAGATAACAAACAGCAAGTTGCTTCTTCAACCCGTGGCATCACTTCCTGATATCTGGTGTCGATGCCACCTGCTGTCGTCCTCCTAAGATCTCTTTGTTGAGAGCAAGCCTTCAGCAACACTGCGATAAAACACTACAGAGGGATGTCCCCTGCGGTAACGGCACTAGTTAAAGCCACAAGCAGGTGAGCATTAACTACAACTACACCATCACCATCATGGGTTCAAATCCCAAGGCTGGCAGAGTCACCATATCACTGTTGGGTCCTTGAGCAAGGTCCTTAACCCCAACTGCTCCAGGGACATTAGCGAACCAGACTCTCTGATTCTCACTTGTATGTCACTTTGGACAGAAGCGTTTCATGAAGAAAAACAGGATGTTTTTTTTAAAAAAAGAACAATAAACAGAGTGCTC
Source organism: Mormyrus hasselquistii (assembly GCA_026779605.1). Classification (NCBI taxonomy): domain Eukaryota; kingdom Metazoa; phylum Chordata; class Actinopteri; order Osteoglossiformes; family Mormyridae; genus Mormyrus; species Mormyrus hasselquistii. Next base: position 12,939,688 of record JAODKE010000001.1, read on the forward strand.
AGATTCACGACGGAAACAATTTGTCGTCAATTTTCTGTTGTCAGTTTCTCAAGAAAAAAAGCCAGCTAAGTCTCAGAGTTTATCATTTTGAAATAAGTGCATCAAGATTACAAAACACGTTGGCAGCATCAGGTATGGGCATAGAGGCGACACAATACCCGGAACGAGTCAGGATTTAATCGTCACATCAAATTCAGAGCAGCAGGAACGTGTCGCCATGGAAACCAGCCCAAAACAAGAAGTGAGTAGGTCTAGGAAGTTACACTGCGTACAATTTCCCCAATAAACCCGAACTACGGGTCTGTAGAGAAGCAGAGCCTCTTCACCCAAAGGCAGCACAAGTCCATCTGAAACTGCAGCTCTTCACTGCTTCCATGCTCTTAAATCATCAAAAGGAAAAAAAAAAATATCACGAAAATATCAGAGTTTATGTCAATTGCTACTGGAAGAATCTGCAGCACTTGACCAATCTGACAAAGCAACAGCACCACTGTGTGGACATCTGTAAAACTGCAAGATTAAGTACGTCTAGCTCTAAACAGCCTAAAGGATCTCGTTATTTTCGGTTTTGAATCGCAATTCACGTGACAATCAAAAATCACGCTTATCTGAATCTGCAGAGTTAAGGTCATGTGAGCTGAAGTCACTCCAGGTCCCATCAGCCCCTGCAGAGGTCCCCCAGTCGAGAGCCCGGCAGATGGCAATTTAAGCTACAGGTCAGTGGTTGTGGTTTTAGTGATGGTGGCAAGTATCAGTCGCGTCACAGAATGGGGGGAAGGCTACAGAGTGACATGGGGGGGGGCCTCGCACGCCAGCTAGCTGTGCCAGCTGACAACCAGAGGGTTCCTTCACACGGTGTCTATAGGTCACCAGCATTCACACCAACCAACATCAGCAGGCATCTGACTAGACGGCCCAAAGCGAGCAGATGGCGCGGCACAGCACCTTCACACCGGAGCACGAGGACCCCTCACACAGGGCGGGCTCTGTTACAAAGGACAGCTGGGAATTCTCTACATCCTAGTTTTCTTCAGGGACATTTTTAAAATTCCCACGACAACACCCACCCACCAGCTCCAGCGTCACTCGCTTTTTCCTGCTCCCAGTCAGAGTTTAACCCGCGCCTGTAAAACACATCTTCCAGCTATGGGCAGCATGGACCGGGACCCACAAGGGGACAGTGTTGGGGGGGGGGGGTCGGTCTCATCTGTGAAAGGTGGATGGCCCAACCGGACTTAAGAACCATGTGTAGTAAGGAAACACAACACCAGCGGCTTCCCAGCATTTGGGCACCATCCAGCTGGGCATTCCTGATCTAAATGAGTTGATCGTGCCGTTAAACCCACCGGGAGGCTACAGTACCACCATTGAAAACCACCCCAGGACATAAACTGCCACTCTAACACCCGCAGACGCCAGGGATGTGGATGAACGACCGTAACGCTGACAGCGCTCAACAAAGGGCTTTTTAGAAGAAGCAGGATCCACACAGAGCCGGAGCATTGACAAGATAACCCCCCTCCCCTGTACCCAGCCTGGGGGGGGGTCAGGTGAGGAACAGCCGTGGAGACACACGGGATTTAGCGACACAGACAGAT
>JAODKE010000001.1:12945262-12971268 GCA_026779605.1 Mormyrus hasselquistii
GTCGCGAGGGGGGACCCCTGTTCCAAAAAGGGGGGGGGGCGGGACACTTGTAGAGATTTGTGTGCCCATTGGCCCCCCGCCCCCCCCCCCCCCCCCCCAGATTCCTGCCCCCTGCTCTCCCCCGTCTTTGCCCTGGGGATGTAATTAACTGGAAGCCTCCGTATCGCTGTTCTGGCAGTCGCCGCGGTGGATCGCGCGATGGGGGGCGGTGACTCACTCCCTTTGATTGACAGCAGACATTGGGCTTGTCTCCGCAGGGTTTGACAGGGTGAGGGACGACGTCCTGCCACTCAGGGAAGACTCTGCCCATTCCATCTCCAAAAGTAAGGTACGACAGGCCGCCATCTCCCCGCCGAAACTCTTATCAGGAAATTAAAATGCTGAGTTACACAGCTTATCGCAAGTCCAGCCGTTTTCGCATCATATCCTCCTGCAGTGGCTTTCGGCCCTTTTCGGTCTAGTGCTGTTCGCACGGCTGTGCACTGAACTGCAGCACCGTCCTGTACCGCTTGGTATTGCTTTGCTCAGAGGCTGCAGCAGCGCACAGGAGGCTGTCAGATACTTCCCACTCTCACCGCATCTTAACCGGCTTAACATTTGCGCCTCTTGACCAATTTGCAAAAGCTGGTCAAATGCTGCTCGTCCTCCCCTTCCCCCTCCTGGTGTCGGCGCCCGGGCTTGGAGCGGAGCATACCATGTGCTGGCTGCAGGAGGGAGGCGCCATTTCAAACCCAAATTAGTCAGTCCATCTGAGGCTGTCCATGCTTAGATAAGAGGTCCAGAGGGGCTTTAACGCGTTTTACATGGCCGCCGCTAAAAAGCAGCTCCAGATAACCTCCTCAGATCTTTCAATGTGCTCCCCCCCCCCCCCCACCGCCAACACCTTTGCAACTCTGTTGGCTGGCAGCCACCGGTCGAAAACTTTAAATAAAATAACAGGGGATCTCTCACAACTCAAATAGCCTGAGGGCCTGTGAGCATGTTAACGGGCCCCTGATGAGGTCTTTATAAATACGACCCACGCGGTGTTCACCGTAAGATCCGCGGTGATACCCGAGGCAGCCGCGACCCAGGCCCCGCCTCACCGCTCGCTCAGGCGCCGGGTACAGACAGACTTCACATCTCCGCGTTCCTTTCCCTGGCAGCCTCAGCGTGACACCAGCTTTATTTAACGACAGTCAAATAAGTCAGATCCCAGAACAGATAGCACAGTTGGTTTTCTCTTACTTTAGGAAAATTACTCAGCTTAGGGTGAGGAGTTCTGAGCAGGAGCCCCCTCCCCACTAAAAGACTGACCAACTATTTATGTAACAGAGAGTTAGAGTCCAAGGCAGTCACTGAGCCCAGCTTCGTGCTGTACATACAGAGGCTTATGCAGTTTCTGTGTCTGACACGTGTCTTTAGCTTGATGGCTAGTCCTACAGACCAGGGCTCCTCAAATCTTGCTCTCGATTCCAAATCCAGGCCTTGTTTTCCAGTTTTTCTGGAAATTAGTTTAATAATTACTGATTCTGATTGGCCACAGAGGCTTCTCACCTGCCTCATGGGTAAAGGAAGGCTGGAAAAGCAACAGTGCTCAGACCATGAGGACCGTGAATTGAATAGCCCTGATCTAGACTAAAACTAACCTGAATTAAGATGGGTTATACTTTACTATAAAGCAACTTTTACATGGATTATTTTGATCATGTGCATGATCATGATTAGGTGACAGACCGGCAGTGTGTTTTTCTTTGAAAAATGCTGCATACCTTATCTGAAGAGAGTGATGCAAGTTTCAGCATAAATGCCAGCGTTCGCTCGTGTATCAGACGTGCGTTTTGGCCGCATCACTCACTCTGGTCTTTGCTGCCCGCATTCTGGACTGAAGGGGGGACAGCATGAGCTGATCTGTGCTCTGTCCCAAGTGCTCACACTTTGTCCCATTTTCCAGATTGACAGTCAACCAGCCGCCCCGCTTAGTGCCTGGGGTTTTGGCTGTCTGCTATCAAAGATGGTTGCACTGCATCTCTGTAATTAGTCTGTGTGTCAGGGACACGGGTGGGTTTTGAGCGGGAACGTGACATGGTGCCGGCAGAAATAAGGTGAAATCCGCTGGCGGCTTCAAGGACAAAAAACGGTGATTTATTAAACAAAACAGAAAACACTAAGAAATACAACAAAATCAAAAGACCACGAGGGGTCAAAAACTAAAGGGGATTAACAGAAAATAAATAACAAAACCTGCATATACATCTAAGCACAGCAAATCTCAAACATCACAAAACAAACACCTACTAACAGCAACAAACAATGAACCACTAAGGGACTAAAACTCAGGACAGGAACTTAAATACAAAACTGAACAAGGTAATGACAGGCAGGAGAGAACAGACAATTAACCAATAGGGGAAGGTGCAGGACAATGAGCAATCAGGAAAACACACAAGGGCAGGAACAAGAACGGGCAACAGGTGAAACTAATAAACTCACAGAACTGAACAGGGAAACAGAAACACGGGGGAATAACAGACAGGTAGAAACACAAGCAGGGACACAAGGGACAAAACCAAAACCAACTACAAAATCAGACACAAGAACTAGAAAAACTCTATGAATGAAACACTAGGGAGCAAAATACAAAAACAGGAGGTAGGATTCAAACACAGAACAAGGACCACAGGTAACCACATGCTCAACACACTGAGCCATGTGGCCAGACAAGTAACTGAAGAGAACAAAGACTAACATGAAGAACGGGATGACCAGCAGCACCTGCTGGCCAAACGGGGAAGGGACACGAATTGGGACAACGGGGACCAACTCTGACACCATGCTAATGATACAGACCACAGTTCAGCTTCTTTCTTTTGTCTGGGTGCTGGCTTTGGCAAGGCTGTGCTGCGGTGCCACTTTGCACTTTGCTGACCTGTCAGACAATGAACCCTCCTTGTTTCCACAGTCCGAGTCTAAGCTCTACAATGGGTCCGACAAAGATGTGTCCGTGGCTGGGAGCAAACTCAACAAGAAGGAGTCCCTCAAGGTAAACCTGCAGGGTCATGTGACACAGTCACCGCATGCTCATTGGTCCTGTAGGTCACATAGATTTAAATGGTATTGTTGCAGGCCAGTTGATTTCAATTGAGAAGCGGCATCTCTTTGAGAATGGAGCATAAATCTGACTGGCACCCAGTCACCCATGGCTGCCCCAGGATCTGATATATGGCTGTTAGGCTGGCAAGCCTTCTCTGGTTTGGCTGCTGCCTGTGTCACTGTTGGGGAGAGTTGATAGATCACATTTTAGGGAGGGTCATTATCCTTTTGCTCCTGGCAGATAAACACTGAGCCTCTGGCCGCTGCCACGTCACCCATCATTTTCAGGACAGGAAGGTGCTGCTGTCATCTCTGCTAATTACACGCGGCCATCAGTTAAGCCTTTGCAGGCCTGTTCCGGAGAAGCGGGAGCTGAATGGCATTTGGAAATGGCAGATATATTATATTACCTGACGTCACGAAGGTTAGGCTAAGGCCCCATCTGCCTGCATGCTACCCAGCATTGCCCATCCGTATCCATCCATGCCCGTCCGTGCCCATCCATGCTCATCCCTGCCCATCCGTGCCCAGCCATGCCCATCCCTGCCCAGCCATGCCCATCCGTGTCCATCTATGCCCATCCGTGCCCAGCCATGTCCATCTGTGCGCATCAATGCCCATCCGTGCCCAGCCATGCCCATCCTTGCCCAGCCATGTCCATCTGTGCGCATCAATGCCCATCCGTGCCCAGCCATGCCCATCCATGCCCATCCATGCACATCTCTACTCAGCCGTGCCCATCCATGCCCATCCGTGTCCATCCATGCCCAGCCATCTATCTATCCATCTATGGCACACGGAGATATTTTTATCTATGACTTGGCCTTGGAGATTTAAGGTTTCTCCATGTCCATGTTTTGTTCTAATGTATATGGAATACTGATTCCTAGTGGTCTTACTGTCTACTGTATAAACCTGCTTATCCCTTTTCCAGTTCCTTATGCTTCTCGAATGTGTTTGGCTTTCCCGGGCAGCTTTAATGGCTGGTAAGCTAATGCACTGTGTGGTCAGAACAGTGTACCCCTTCCGCAAGGGTCACATGCCAGTGTTTGCGCCCCATATAGGTACAGAAGAAGAACTACAGGGAGGAGAAGAAGCGCGCCACGAAGGAGCTGCTTAGCACCATCACGGATCCCTCTGTCATCGTTATGTCTGACTGGCTCAAGGTCAGGGGTCACCTTACACCGATCCATGTTGTCAGCTTGTTTCTGCCGAACAATGGCTTCACTCTTACCTCACAGGGACACTGCACAAATGCAAAACAAGCTAACTTTATTATATTAGCTGAGTGTGAAACTCCAGCCATTCCTATATATTAATATAACTTATACGGTCAGTTATGGTCACTGATATGTTTCTCCGGATGCGTAGGGTGTAGGACGTGGTCCACCTTAGACAGGAAGCCAGTGCATCACAAGGCCTTCACACATACTAACAGAGAGACACATTGATGCCTTTGAACAGAGTGGGTCTGCAATTCTGTTCTTGAAGACCCACAGACAGTCTGCCGCTTTGCTCCCTCGTGGACCAGCTGTGGGTCCCTAAGGACCGGATTGGGAAACACTGTGCTAAGTAAATAAAGGGAAAACTGTATGGGAAGTACCCGTTTGGAAGCTCACACAGTTATGGGGTTCTGTGAACTGCAAGGCAGCAGCGCCGCACCCTGAGCTACTGTCCGTGCATCATTCTGCTGCTTTTATCCTTTGAGAACAGAGGATGTTTTATGTTTCTCATTCGTTATTAATGTTATCGGTTCGGCCGCTGCGCTCACGCCTTCGTGCTGCTTGTCTCGCTGTTCCACACTTTAAACGGCCTGCGCCGCTTGCTGCTGCAGATCCGGGGCACTCTGAAGAGCTGGACCAAGCTGTGGTGTGTCCTGAAGCCGGGCGTGCTGCTCATCTACAAGACGCACAAGAGCGACCAGTGGGTGGGCACCGTGCTGCTGAGCGCCTGTGAGCTCATCGAGAGGCCCTCCAAGAAGGACGGCTTCTGCTTCAAGCTCTTCCACCCGCTGGAGCAGTCCATCTGGGCCGTCAAGGTGATGCCCCACCCCTCAGCTCGTCTCTGTGGACTGTGTGTGTGGGGGTGGGTGGGGGGTATGTCTGAACTGCAGTGGGGTGGGAAACCATACGTGTCAGAGTGAGAACGTGCTCCTTCTCCTAGTGATACCACACGTCTGCTATCTGTCAGGGTGGGAATGTGCCTCTTCTGTCGGTGAGACCACGTCTGCTATCTGTCAGGGTGAGAATGTGCTTCTTCTGTGAATGAGACCACGTCTGCTATCTGTCAGGGTGAGAACGTGCTCCTTCTCCTAGTGATACCACACGTCTGCTATCTGTCAGGGTGAGAATGTGCCTCTTCTGTCGGTGAGACTTCATGTCTGCTATCTGTCAGGGTGAGAACGTGCTCCTTCTCTCAGTGATTCTACACATCTGCTATCTGTCAGGGTGAGAATGTGCCTCTTCTGCCAGTGAGACTTCGTGTCTGCTATCTGTCAGAGTGAGAACGTGCTTCTTCTGTGAGTGAGACCATGTCTGTTCTCTGTCAGGGTGAGAACGTGCTCCTTCTCCCAGTGATTCTACACATCTGCTATCTGTCAGGGTGAGAACGTGCTTCTTCTGTGAGTGAGACTTCATGTCTGCTATCTGTCAGGGTGAGAATGTGCTTCTTCTGTGAGTGAGACCATGTCTGTTCTCTGTCAGGGTGAGAACGTGCTCCTTCTCTTAGTGATACCACACGTCTGCTATCTGTCAGGGTGAGAAAGTGCCTCTTCTGTCGGTGAGACTTTATGTCTGCTATCTGTCAGGGTGAGAACGTGCTTCTTCTGTGAGTGAGACCATGTCTGCTATCTGTCAGGGTGAGAATGTGCTTCTTCTGTGAGTGAGACCACGTCTGCTATCTGTCAGGGTGAGAACGTGCTTCTTCTGTGAGTGAGACCATGTCTGCTATCTGTCAGGGTGAGAACGTGCTTCTTCTGTGAGTGAGACCACGTCTGCTCTCTATCAGGGTGAGAATATGCCCCTTCTCCCAAGGATTCCGCACGTCTGCTCTTTGTCAGGGTGAGAACATGCCTCTTCTCCCTGTGAGACCACATATCTGCCATCAGTTAAATGACTCACTGTGGTTGATCTTGACGTTTTTGGCATCTTTGGTTTTGTTTAGGGATCTGTTGACTGCATATCTGCCATTAAACGTCAGTTGACAATGGCTTATCACATGGAAATTATCTTTTGATGCTTTAATTTTTCTTGTTATTGCCTGTCCGATCCGTCAAGGCATATATACAAAGAGGTGACTTGTTCTCTCTTGTCACCATGCTAAGCGACGTCGGCATTAGCCTTAAACAGGTCGTGCCGTCGTGAGCCTCGTCGTCCGCATGACTCATAAAGCAAACACCGAGCTGTGTACCAGGACAGTGCATGATATAGGGCCCTAGAATGAGCCTGGCCTTTTGTGGGACGATCATTGCTGCTGCCGCCGCTACAGGTGAAATTAATGCTTCCATTATAACGAAACTATTAATGACTTAGACTAGATCGAAGTGTTGGTCGGAAGAACTGAACCATTGACGCTAAATTGCTGTTTGAGGAACTGTTTGAACTGTATGATTGTCATTTTTATATTATTACGGATGCAGTGACACAGCTAATGACACAGAGATATGACTCTTTTCTGTTTTTTGTTTAGTACTTTAAATACAGATAGTATGGAATGTATTCGCACTGTTGATGTAGGTTCATACATTTATAATGAAGTTCTGCCATTTGTAATCTTGCACGATTTTAGCATAACACATCCAAAAAGTAAGATCTAATTTCTGTAACCTTTAAACTTATTTGAAATGCACAGTTTTTTTTTTCAATTAATAAGCTCCTCAAGTTGAAATAATTAAGAGGTCAGCTTGAACATACAGTAAGCCAGCTGTCGCAGTGATCCACCCCCATCTGCCTCACCAGCGCCCTCTACTTGTCAGTGCTGATTGCCCGTTCACTTCTGTTGCAGGGCCCCAAGGGGGAAGCCGTGGGCTCCATCACGCAGCCGTTGCCCAGCAGCCACCTGATCTTCCGCGCCGCCTCTGAGTCCGACGGTACGAGAGGGTGTAGGTCTAAGGTTCAGTGTGAGGGATTCTGGGGAGTCTGCTCATCTGTCAGCTGGCTGCAGACAGGGTCAAGAGGTTCATCTACTCTACAGCTACACATTATACTAGCTAAGGCATGTGATGTAAGTGATTACTAACATCCCGGGATGCCGGATTTGGTGGTTCTGCTCCTTAGAATCAGCCCACTGTAGTTCTGTGGCAGAAAACACCTTGTTGATAACAGGGGTCAGAGGAGAAGAGCCAGACTCATTAAATCGAACAGGAAGTTAGTCACAAGTGCAAAAAATAGCAGCTCACTACAACTGTGCTGTGCAGGAAGTCATTGACCCTTCATGTGGCTCCTGAGGCAAAGGGGATCCTTCCTGGTGTAAATGTCAGAGCTGAGAATGAGGCTCACATTAAGACCTAAAATCTCCCTGTATTAAATGGAGGAATTTTCAGATTCATTGCTATGGGTAATAATGACATGGCTTCCTGTATCCAGGCCGCTGCTGGATGGCCAGCCTAGAACATTGGATTCTAGGTAGTGATAACATTGTTTACTGTGTCCAGAGTGCTGCTGCATGTCTGGGCTGGAGCAACGGATTCTGGGTAATGATGACAAGGCTTACTGTGTCCAAGCTGCTCCTGGGTGGACGCTGTTAAGCAATGGGCTCTGGGTAGTCAATTCAAGGCTTACTGTGTCCAGGCCGCAGCTGGATGGATGCCCTGGAGCAATGGGCTCTGGGAAGTGAAGACATGGCTTACTGTGTCCAGGCCACTACTGGATGAATGCCCTGGAGCAGTGGATTCTGGGAAGTGAACTACATGGATTACTGTATCCAGACTGCTGCTGGATGGATGCCCTGGAGCAATGGATTCTGGGTAGTAATGACATGGCTTACTGTGTCCAGGCTGCTGCTGGATGGATGCCCTGGTGCAATGGATTCTGGATAGTGATGACAATGCTTACTGTGTCCAGGCTGCTACTGGATGGATGCCCTGGAGCAATGGATTCTGGGTAGTGATGACATGGCTTACTGTGTCCAGGCCGCTGCTGGATGGACGCCCTGGAGCTGGCTCTGAAGTGCTCCGGTCTGCTGAAGCGTACCATGATCCGGGAGGGCAAAGATCAAGAGCAGGGGTCTGTGTCCGAACACTCCCATGTCAACTTCTACCACCTGCTGAGAACACACAACCTACAAGGGCCCGAAGGCTTCCAGTGAGCACCGCCAACCTCTGACCTACATTCCACTTGTCATTAGCCAAAGTTAGCACTGCAGCTCTAGCTGGAGGTGACCGGACACTTTATTACTAATGTCACTATTTCTTTTCTTTAACAGTCCATAAGTTTCAGCTCTTTTACACTGCTGGTTCTATTTACTGCTTCAGTTCATGTTAAGTATGTTATTCAAAGGTCCAACAGCAGCTCCCCTGCCAGGCGAACGTGTCGTGCAGCCGTGTGGGAGGAATAATGTCTTTTTGACACTTTTCGCATCAAAGTCTAGAAAAACAGCACTGTGGCCCAATTTCACATGCCGTCGTTATCTAACTGCAGATGGCCTTTCCGGAACGCCTTGCAGTTTTGTGTCCGTGGGTGTTGGGCATTTTAACAGGGGCAAAGTGAGAGACATGCTTCTGCCTGAAGTTTGTTTTTAGCAAAGCCCCCTGTTTTTTTTTTGGCTACCCGTCGAGAAATTATCTTGGGGGCCTGTGATGCTTATGAAGGTGTTTTTCAGGGGTCTAAAACCCCCCCCCCCCCCCCCCCCATCGCATCAGGTTCAGCGACAGCGAGCATTTCAAGGACTCGGACCTGTACTCAGACAAGTCGGACCGGGAGAACGAGCAGGACCAGGAGTCGGAAAACGAGGGCCCGGAGAAGAGCGAGGAGAGTGACAGCGATACGTCGGAGCAGCAGGACGACTCCTGTGTGGGCATGGAGCCCGGCGAGGGCCTACAGGAGACGCACTACATGGAGCAGTCCCACGAGGAGCTGGGGGAGGTAAACGCGTGTGAAGCCGCTGCTAATGCCGGGGACTGGCCGGCATCCACCAGGGGCAGTGTTTGCCCTGCAGTCTGTCTGTCTGTCTGTCTGTCTATCTATCTGTCTAATCCATCTGCCTGCTTTACCCTGATAAAAAAAAGGCATTAGTGATTATGTACTGCTTAAGGTCTGTAAATTACATTGGGTTTATTAAATAAGTAGATTATTATGGAAAGCAAAGGGAAAATGCACACAGCTCATTCCCCAGTATGTTTCTCTGGTTTAAAGGCTGGTGAGGCCTCTCAGACAGAGACCGTGTCAGAGGAGAACAAGTCTCTGATGTGGACCCTGCTGAAGCAGGTCAGGCCCGGGATGGACCTGTCCAAGGTGGTTCTACCCACGTTCATCCTGGAGCCTCGATCTTTCCTGGATAAGCTCTCTGACTATTACTACCATGCGGACTTCCTCTCAGAGTGAGTGCACGTCCTTCTTTAGTGTCCTGTCGATTTTGATTGGCTCATTATATGTGGACAGCTGACAAAGATCCTCCTGATTGGAAGGAGAGTTAGGTAAATCAAGACAATGGTGAGTTCAGTCTAGAATTCCATCTTGCCGCTCTGCTAATAAAGCTTTATTCTGGATGAATGTTTGGTTTGTGTGTGTTTATAATTAAAGCAGAGGAACTTGCACTATCGCTGAGCCACTTTTATACCCAGTTTATTTGCGGCTACTGCCTGTGGTGTCCCGACAAGCCTCACTGACACTCACACCCATGGGCCTCATTGCTTGTGGATCCGCATGAGCGACCATTGGGCGAATCTGATTTGCCTTGGTGAGGCCGTCTCCGGGCGTAAGGAGTCATGTGACACGGGGATGGGAGGAAGGAATCGGTACTTTATTTGGGTATGGGAGTGGAGATGGGGGAAGGGATGTTAGTCTTCCTCAAGTGCTTTGGAGCATTTCTCAAATGACAATTAACATTTGCAAAACAATAAGTGTAATCCCTACACCATAATGTCACTTTTGCACAGCAGAATATCACTTCTCATTATTTCACACAAGTTTCCAAATGTTTTAGGTCATATGGAAATGTTTTTGAACAATTGTCAACATTTGACACAATTTTCAGTTGCTGTAATCGTGTTGGTCAAAATAGATCATGTAGTTTCTCATCGTGATAATTTCACACCCAAAACTATATACGTGCATGATTACTGTGTTAGCCTCCATATGCAAAACAGTTAACCAAGGTGTCAAAATGATATAGTCCATAAATTGCAGTGATACAGCACTGATTGTGTTTTGATTTGTGATAGTACATGGTTTTGTTGCCCTTTTGTTGTTATTGTATTGCCAAATTGCATTTTTTTTGTTAAACAGTGCTATGCCACTTTTTTGTTTGCTATTGTACTGTGCTTTCTCTTGCCAGTAAACTTTACATATTGTAATTTAGAGCCTTTCAATGCTGAAACCAGTGTCTTTGACGTGAATAAGTGTCAGTTTACTAAAGAAAAATGATTAATGAGTAACACTGACAAAGTAGAAACTGAAAAATCTTGTAGAATTGTGGAGCTCAGGAACTTACTTACACTGACATATTTACACTGGGTTTTTGATAATATATCTAAGCATTTTGACTCTTGTGGTTAAAACAATGCAGATTGTACTTTTCATTTTGATAGCACTGACTAATTCATTGGTGCTATTATTTGCTTCTTAGACCTGAGTTAATTGTATTGAGTAAGTTAGAGACTTTTGCAGCTAAACCATAATGTGCTGTATGCATGAATTGTTTTGAGAAATACCATTATATGGGCTTGAGAGTTTAAAATACGTTTCATCAGATGTTCCAAAGCAATCAAGAAAAACTGTGAGCAGAGGGATACACTAAATGGGTATTAAGTTTGGAAAGGGCCGGGGCCTGGGGCCTGGGCTCTGGGCTGAGGCAGGGAAGGGAGTCCTGTGTTAAAGGAAGGAGTATCGACCCATGGTCAGTGCCCTGCCCAATAGCTGCAGACGCTTTTGGGCACATCAGGCCACAAATCACTGTTCGCGACTGGCAGAACAGCAAAGATCCTTGCGCCGGTCTGTGTAGGAGCCGCCTTACTGCGGAAGTCCATCCTTAGTGGTAATCAGGCCTGGTGACGATGCTGCACTTGGAAATGGGCTGGCGGCTAATGAGGTTGCGGCTAATAATGACATTCTGCTTTCTGTTGCCCAGGGCTGCAGTGGAAGAAAATGCCTACAACCGCATGAAGAAGGTGGTGAAGTGGTACATCTCTGGATTCTACAAAAAGCCAAGGGTGACAAATTTTGGCATCTTCTATTTTATTCTATTCTTTCAACTACTCACCTGCTCATCATTGGCCATCCCTTAGTTATGGTCTCTAGGCAACACTGAATGCTCTTGTATTACCCTTGTCTGATAGGAACCTGGTGCTCATGATGTTCTGTTTTGAACAGCTCTTCTGTTGGCTTCTTGCAGTGTTCTGTAATGTATAGTATGGCTCCAGCGCTGCCTTGCACTTCTCATTAGAAGTTCATCTTAGCTGCACTTATGTCTAAATTGGCTCCTTGTGATGTATTATATGTCCTGCTCGGTCACTTTGAACAAAACCATCTGCTAAATAAATAAATGTGAATATAAATATATTCATTTACATCACATCTACGATGTCTGACATGTGGTTGTTGTTTTTTTTTTTTTCACTCCAAACTCAGGGTTTAAAGAAACCGTACAATCCCATTATTGGCGAGACCTTCCGTTGCATGTGGATTCATCCCAGGACCAACAGCAAGACCTTCTACATCGCAGAACAGGTATAGTCAGGCCAGAGGATCATCAGTGCGTTTTATCAGTGGCTCGATACGGGGCAGATAGGTACTGCATACGTCATACTCAAGAGCTTAGACCGTTGACAGCCGTCGCTAAGGCAAAGTGAGTAATCAATTTCCTTATAGTGCGTGGTGGCGTCAGTTACCTGATTTGAAGGTACAATGGCAGGACTGCTGAGATTCTATCTACTGTAACCCTGTTGCAAGCCTGTGAGATTCCTCCACGTGCTGGTCTTTTCTCCTGGCCAGGTCTCCCATCATCCACCAGTGTCAGCCTTCTATGTGAGCAACAGGAAGGATGGCTTTTGCCTCAGCGGAAGCATCCTGGCCAAGTCCAAGTTTTATGGTGAACAAAGCGCCCCCTTGTGTTCTCTAGCTGTTATTGCATATTACATTTATCACATCTTTCTAAAAATGTTGTCTATGCCATTAAAAGATACTGTAAGACAGTCCAACTCTGTTGGACATTGGAGCTCCATTTGGTCTTCGTGATGAGGTCACCTATCCTTGTCTGTCCACAGGGAACTCTTTATCAGCCATATTGGATGGAGAGGCGCGGCTGTCCTTCCTGAACCGTGGGGAGGATTACGTCATGAATATGCCTTATGCTCACTGTAAAGGTGGGACAGTTCAGGCTCAACGTTCTCATAGCACACCTTCACACATCTGATGTTGCTGGTTTACAAAGTGAATAAGAACATTAATGGCTCACTATTTGAGTTCATGGATCAGTTACCCAAATGGGGTTAGGGTTAGGGTTAGGGAAATACTATCAATTGAAACACTATCAACACAAAATGGCAGAGCATTTTGGCTGGTACCCGACCGACTGCCTGTCTTCTATGGTAGATGATAGAAATTAATTTTCTTTTTGTGTGTCAGCTGTTTGCGAGGGTGATTCTAGGATTTTTTTTAAGGTGAGGGGCCTAATTCATAAAGATGGACCGACCTTATTATTAGCCATCGGGGTTTATTGAATTGGTGAGTGACAGGGGACGAGGCACCCTGGGGGGCAAATAAGCACTTAGCTAGGGCCAGTGTCCCCGTGGTCACGCCCCTGTATATACCTCTAGCCGTTTACCTTCTGTTTTTAATGCATGTGGAAGGGGCCGAGGTTGACTTTGCTTCCTGTACGCTGCAGGTATCCTCTACGGCACCATGACTCTGGAGCTGGCAGGGCAGATCTCGATCGCCTGCGAGAAGACAGGCTACAGTGCACAGCTGGAGTTCAAGCTAAAGGTCCGCTGGCGTTTCATTCAGACTACGTGCATGACATTTAAAACAGAGGTTACGGGATCCGCTGTCACTTTCAGTCACAAGCCTCAGTGCTGAATGACCAGTGCGGATTAGGTATAGGAGGCTGGCCGATGCGATTGGCTGGGTAGATTGACGTAGCCATTCATCATGTAAAAATATGAAACAGTGGTAAGTTATGGCTCTGGAAGACAATATGGAATAAAAATGCATCTAACCGTCCTTGTTCCTTACCAGCAGGGCCTTATCACCTGCCTCAGAAGGCGTAGAATACAAGGCAAGGTGGCCCTGGTGGCCAGTGTATTGCAAAGCACAAACACTCACTCATTAAGAGCATGTCTTTGGATTGTAGGAGGGAACTGTACCCGGCAGATAAGAAGGGCACACATGCGTAATCACACAGGAGGTGTGATGCAATAGTATCACCCACTGAAATGCTAATGCTAATTAATGAGATGTTCCTCGAACCTGTCACACTCAGGGGTCACATGTGGCCCAGAGTTTCCCCTGAACCGTTCTAATGAAGCTGGTATTGTCTTCTGCAGCCCTTTCTGGGATCCAATGACAGTGTGAACCAGATCTGTGGGAAGATCAAACTGGGAAAGGAGGTGCTGGCCACCTTGGAGGGACACTGGGTAAGACCTTCGTCTGGAGACAAACACAGTGATGATGATGATGATGATGATGATGATGATGATGTCAAAGGTAATGACTTTTTAACTTCCACTATAATTAAATCCATTTCTGGAGGTTCCCCTCTAGAAGTGAACCCAAGAATAAGTGCCAAAATTATATAAATTGAAACACACATTCAAAAAGTATGTATTTACAGTGCTGTAGTATAGTACCTTTAAATGAGGTTCTTCCAACAAACCAGTTTCTCTTTGGCAACTCAACCCTTCCAAGTCGACCAATCTCCTAGGCCCTGAAGGTCCTAATTACTAGGGGTTGCCCCTGTATACACCCCTGCTCTCCTGGCCATTTATCTGCTCTGAGGAATTCTTGTACTGTTCATCTCTTGAGGGTGCAAAGGACCTGTCATATATTTGTGTATCCCTCCCCCTTTTCAGGACAGTGAGGTATTCATCAATGACAAGAAGACCGGTCTGGTGCACAACTTCTGGAACCCGACGCCAGAGCTAAGGCAGAGCCGGTTGACCCGGTGCACAGTGTCACTCGAGGAGCAGGGTGGCTTTGAGTCTGAGAAGTGGGTCAAGGGCCCAAGTGGTCCATTTGTCATTAAGACAGCTGTGGCGACTTGCATGAGATCTAAACCTATTGATGTCAGACATATTCAGAACACTATCAGGCTTCTGTTTTGATGTTCACTGCAGTCTTAATTATTTAAGAGCTAACTCTAATAACCTCATGGTTTCTATGTTTGTAGTAATGACGGACAAAATGATGCTTCATGAACCGTTTGCTTTATTTTTTGACCCCACTAGATGGTGCTCTTTGTACAAAAAAAGGCACAGAGCATGCACCAAAGCATACAAAGAGCACCATCTAGTTGGGTCAAAAAATGCAGCAAATGGTCCATGAAACGTCATTTTGTGCAACACTATTATGTATTTCTAATAGTCTAATTACCATGAGACTGGATGGCTGGATATTTCATTGTGCGAATCTGGACCTTGTTCCCAGCTTGGCTATACCACAGTGATGTCCTGGGAACACTTCCTTGGACCAAAATCAGATCAGACTTGAAAGACCATGATTCCTCTGTGTGTGTCCCCCCATCACTCTGTCCCCACCAATTCGATGTCCCCAGGCTGTGGCAGCACGTGACCCGGGCCATCGTCAACAAGGACCAGACGGAAGCCACCAAGGAAAAGTTCCTGCTGGAAGAGGCCCAGAGGAAGTCGGCTCGCGAGCGCAAGGCCAAGTGTGAAGCCTGGAGCCCAGCGCTCTTCGAGCAGGACCCCATCACAGGGGAGTGGCACTATCGCTACGCCGAGTGAGTATGAGGCCAGGCGCGATACAGCGCCCCCTACTGGACTACATGTTCCTCAGCTCCTGCAGTGCAGCCCTGCTCTCCATTAAGTCAGATCATTCATTCTGACTCCCATTTGGCTCCTGACAGTATAAGTTTATTTATAGCTTTTAAAATGAATGAAGAAATTGGTTAATGAAATATTAATTTAAACTTCATGATATCATGTTCTAATATTTTTATTCAAATGATGTAACCCTGCATAGGACAAGCGGGTATAGAAAATGGATGGATGGATAAATGGCTCAGTGGCGTTGTTGCCTTGTGCTTCTGGGGCTGAGGGCTTGAATAAGAACATAAGAACTATACAAACGAGAGGAGGCCATTCGGCCCATCAAGCTCGCTTGGGGACTTCATGTCGTCATGTCTTCATTCCCACCCCACCCCAGCTCTCAGTGTGGAGTTTGTCCGTTTCCTCTTGGTACTCTGCTTTTTTCCTACAATCCAAAGACATGAAGTTAGGCTTACCGGTGTCTCATAGATGGACCGGTGCACCAACAAGGGTGTTCCCCAACATTGCGCCCTCTGATGGCCGCATGCATGTATGTAAGGGGTTAAAGGTCACTGTGTCTTATACCCTTGCCTCCTTGTTTGGAGCTTCCTTGCCACGTCATACTGGTGCCTGGAAAAAACAGATGTCCAGTCAGTTTAATTGGTTAATATCGCTGGAGATTCTGTACTCAAACGTAAGAACATGTACTTTTTGGTACTATTTTATTCATTCACTCACTCATTCCATCATTCATTCATTTGTTTTTTCGTTCATTCCCTGATGGCAGTACTGTTTTTTTTTTAAAAGTCATTTATATGGGTTGACATGCTGAATTAGGTAAATGTTATGGTTAAATGACTCTATAATATAGGGAAAAATTACCCAGTGAAATAATGATATACAACAGTGTAGGAGAGAGTTTGAGACTGGGGGTGGGCCGACTCTGTAGTGAGAGGTGCTACATAAAAATAAAATGAATTGTACTGAATTGAAATACTGGGGAGTAAATGTCCCCCCCCCATCCTATACCCCTGGTGATAAATGACCCTTTGAAATTTGAATTGAATGGTTTTGAATTTAATTCCTTTATTGTCATCGTACACAGTACAATGAGATTCAATATGGAACTCCTCCGTATAAAATGATAAAAAGTCTGATAAAAATAATAAAAATATGAAGACATGAATATAATTTATACTAACACATAGTCCATATGGTTCATAAATCATTCAATGTTACGCTTGTATTGCAAAGTTTTGCACAGTACAATGAGGTAATTGTGAGTACACACTGTTCTATCGGGGACATTTCCTGGACAAACTAAGGGCGTTTACAGCCCTTGGGACGAAACTGTCTCTGAGCCTCGAGGTCCGTGTGTGAGAGGCTCCATAGCGTTTTCATAATGGGAGAGTGATAAATGATAATGGTGGTAAATGACCCTATGAAATAGAGAGTAATGACCCTAGTTATAAAGTAAGCTGGTCAGGGTGTGCTGTGCCCCCTAACGAGAGCTCACCCCCTCCACCTGCAGCACACGGCCATGGGACCCCCTGAATGATCTCATTCAGTTTGAGAAAGACGGCTGCATCCAGACCAAGGTCTGCCACCGCACTCCTATGGTACGTTCTGCCAGCGTAATTAGTCTCAGTAACCAGGGCTCCAGGAGAGACCATTACAAATGCCAGGTACGTCGGCCCTTCATCTGCCCCGAGTTCATCCTGCTTCGGTCGCTGTGCTGCCTGCGTCCCACCTCACTGCTCACTGGCGCCATCTCCTGGCTGCTTCATGTGGCCTCTGTGATTTTCATATTTTGTTTTTCCCTTCTCCATTTCAGTCAGATTTGCCGACTCTATGAATCTTATGTTTTACTCCATTAAGAGATGCAGCTTTTCTTGTCTGGTGTTTCACTGCAAACTAAGCATCTCAAACACAGCTGTTAGGAGGGCTGGTGTATGCAGTGTTTCTGCAATCCATACATCTAATTATTCACTTAGTACTATGTTTTAAAGTAATTTAAAGTAGCTTAATATCTCTTTTTGAGTAGCTCCACATACCACCTGTACCACTTTTTTTTTAAGAACAACCTGTATGTACCTTCAGATAGTAGCAGATATTAAGTTATGGTTATTTAACCAGTTAGTTGTCAGATTTTTTGGAATGACAGCTGGCATACACATGGCCCATCAGGATTTGTCAGACTACTCATTTTTGTCGGGTTATCCTTTTATAACCTATGGCTTGGGTTTTTGAGATGCACAACAGCGCCCTCTGGCTGCCACCTGGTGATGCTCGCACGCTTCGCAGCCTTGCCTCCATTAGCATCAGCATTTGTCAGCGTGCTGTCATGTCGCCGACATCCTGCACCCTCCACCCATTGACCTGGCACCTTTCTTCCCCCAACACAGGTCACCGTGCCCAAGCGGAAACACAAACAGAGTGACCAGGCAAAGAGCCCTGAGAGCGGAGCTTCCTCGCCGGAGCCAGACCGCCATGACTCCTCCGGGAGTGAGAGTAAGGCCTCAGCCTTGCCAGTTAGTCTGCAGTCCCAGTCCGACACAACACTGATTTTGATTGGTTGCACACAGCAGCTGTAATCCCCATCAATGAGCAGCATCGTGTCATTAAAACAATGAAGACTTTTCTCATAGCAATGTGCCGTGTGTGGGTAGCTGACATGCCCCTGGGGGGGCGCCCTCCTCTGTTTCAGGGCACAAGAACAAGCAGGGGGGTCGGTTGAGGAGAAAAGCCACAGACCTGAGTGAACTCCAGCGTGCCATTGACTCCATAAAGCAGACACAAGAGGACATTAATCGGTAATCAGTGACCGAATTATATCCTTTAGTCCATTCTCACTTTGTGCTCACATTATTAATTTTATCTTCAGTCTTTAGCCTCTTTGGGAAATGTATTACATGTATTACAATATATGTGTGCAGTCAGTTTTTTCCTCTTCACATTCATTTTAAATTCATGCCGTTGCTTAAGAGAATATGCGGTATGTTTTCTTTGGGAACAGCTGAGATTTTTGAAACATGTTCTTATGGAAACATTGTTTCACAGAAAAACAGCTTGTTTTTTCGACGATTGATCGTTAAAAGTTACATTTCAGTGATTCATCTGTCATTGTAGCCCAAGCCTCGCATTAGCCGAATAGCCATATATGACAAAATATGGGGTCAAAGTTCCTTGCAGTTAAGCAGTTAAAGTGATGGCGATAAACGTTAAATTTACTGATTCCTAATCATATTCCTGTATCATCTCCCAGGAGCATCACAACGCTCCGTAGCCGAGCCATCAGCAACCAAGTGCCACCTGAGGGCAGCCTCCTGCACCATCGTGACTACGTCATTATCATCTTCCTCGTCCTTGTCCAGGTTATTGTCAACTTTCTCTTCAAGTGATGGCATCAGCACCCGGAGAAGAGCCAATGCTACATGGCAACTTCCTCCACTGTCATTCAAGACCAGGAGCCCAAAATCGCTTCTGACGTGCATTCTACCATATTGCCACCAGGGGGCGGCATAGCTCACCTGACACGCAGACACTTAAATTGTTCTAGTATCTGAACATTCCGTATATTTTAAACGTCTAAATGGCAGTGAGTCAATGTGGCATAGAATCTGTTTGAAGCCTCCACATATGATAGTGTGTTAAAAAAAAAGGACATATGTTGGTCTCGGTACAGATTTCTCCCACCGTTTCAGGATGTTAAAGCCTTTGAATCGCTTAAGAAAGGGTGGTTCATTTTCTTTTCGTTAACTTATTTCCTCTGCCTTTTTAAAGATGGTTTTTTATGTTCCATTTTTGGGCTTTTCATTACATTTCGACAGTACACGGTGCTCTGTGAGCAGACCGGTACATATGGAAGGGATCCGGGGGGGTTCATGGGGGGTGCTGGTGAGCAGTGTACCTTTTTAAAGAAACATTGGGGCATAACTTAATTGCGAATCAGAATTTAAATAACAGATTAGTCATACCTCATTTCCAGTTCTCATAGAAAGCTTTGGATGCTAACATCATGCACTGGGAGATCTTAAAGTGGAAAAATAAGCTTTCTTTCGAGTTTTGGTCCCTCTGGAGAATACTGATAGCTGACTGAGTAGGAGAATAAAGGAAGATTAAATTTTCATGTAGCATCTAATATAGGTAGCTAGGAGACCTCGCTGTTTCCCTTGGTTAGGATATTTGATGTGAAAACTTAATACAGTACATAGATTAGAAGCAGCACATTTGAAGAGAAATTGTAAATAGTGAGTAGAGCGTCCTAGTGGTAGCATGTTAGCATGTCCATACCCATAAGCAGGCCTATCTGTGTCTCCCGGTCACTAGCCTCTGTGTCACTGCTCATCTCTCCTTTGTCTGCTTACCGCAGGAGTGGAATATGGCAAAGGAATTGACTTCATAGTGCCTTCCAGGGTGGGTTACTAGGAGAGACTGCCACTCGGATCGCGATGTATTTACGTGCCATCGCTAGCGGGCCGCCACCTGTGCGTCCCCGGCGTGCGACCCTAACCTCTCTCCTGACCGGTTTGAGCCTGTTTGTTCTTTCTGTTCACGTTTGGCCTCTGAGCAGGGTACCAGGAGAGCAGAGCCATTTTTATTAAATTGTTTTTTGTTATTCACGTTTGCCGTGGAGAGCTCTCTTTATTTCCAACGCTGCGGCCCAGGGTCTCAAGGCTCGGTGAAACTTGTCTGGACGTGATACAGCATTTCATAACGGTGTCCCTGTATCTTGGCTCTCTCACCGTACTATTAATATTTTTAATATTTATTTGTATGATTTTAGAGGTCCCACTATGTCTCGACGTGTCAAATAAATTGGAGAAATTGCATAATCTCAGCATCGTTTTCATGTTTATCTGTGGGATAAAGTAGGACGGTGGGCTTTGTAGATGTATCGTGTGCCTGTCCTCTTGTGCTGGTTAGACACTGAGCCTGAGCAGGACTGTAGAACCACTTTCAATTAAAATTTCCAGAAACTCCCTTCTGTTGTATGATTGTATGATTGTTTCTTTGTCTTTGACTGGGCTTCAGCACAAATGAAAGCTGGCCAAAAACAACCTAGCAAAGTCACTGACCTTCTCCACTGAGATGCATCGTCTGCATGGACCACGAAATCTGCGGGCGGGGGGTTGGCACACTTTAGGAGCATCATTAAAAATGCTGTGATGGATGATCATGAAAAAAGTACAAATGAAAAATGTTACGCAAATTGGTAAAACTTTATTAGTAAAAGCCTGAATCTTATCCCTTTTTAAAACAAAATCTTATATCTCAGCTTTTCGAAAGCATACAGATAACTGTGCATGAACTAACACGCTCCCATCCCCCCATTCGGATGTGCTTCAAGGTCCCTGGTTTCCTGGATCGCAGTTGCGAAGGTACACCCCTCCCCCATTTCCCCCCTGGTACTCCCCTCCTAGCTGTGCGAGTCTCTTTTTAGAGGCCCTACACTGCCCTCAGCAAACTCGCCCCAGCGATAACGTTGCGTGACACTGATGAGTGAGTTAACATTTACAATTGCACTGTCACAAGTCTAATCACGAACATTTTAAACAAATCTCTAAAAACATATCAGCGGTGAAGAGATTTGGTTGTGGCCAATGGGGGTGGGCGGGGGGCGGATGGGGGGGGGTTACTGAGGTGACTCTCTATAATTATATATATCCACCCAGCTATGCATCTTTCATAGTCGCTTTTCCAGTGCAAGGTTGCAGTGAGCCTAGAGCCTATCCCAGGAAACACTGGGCATTTGGCAGCAAGTCCCTGCACTGAAGTCCACACATCATAGGGCACGCACTCACAATGTGGGCCGTTTATAGATGCCACTGTACCCAGCCTCCGGTGTTTTTGGTTTGCTGGAAGAAATGTCAAAACGTCAGACTCGGACTCCCGACCCTGGAGGTAGTTGGCCGCAGAGGTACCTGCCGAGTGTGTGAAGGAGCTGCAGTGTATCGCGATAACCGTGTTAACGTTACGCAAAAACGTTAAGCTAACACTATTTTTCCACTTTATTATGATGCACTGCAGTAACCGAGCCTGCATTCTAACCAAGGCCTGGGCTGGTTCCCTCGCTGGCTTTATCCTCACATAACCTTGCCACAAGCTCACGGTCCCATACTTGTTATTTATGGCACCAAGTGTGTGAATAAGCTAGCAGGTCGGTACCAATGTGCAAAGATCCCCCCCAATCAAACTGGGCACACTGGGACTCCCTTCAGCTTGTTCTTATTTGCTTTCCCTCTCCTCTTCTCCCTTAAACTCAAGCTCGTCTCCCGGTTATTCAGCTCAGTGGGTGGACACAGGTTTTGATTAGACAGAACCGGAAAAGATCACCTAGACCTTCTAACCTGCAGATTCACGACGGGGTGTTCCGAATTATTTGCAGAGAGGAAACCCTCAATTTTTAATCACTTCATCCCTTCAAAGGTTCAGGTGACTCTTCTTCCCTCCTTTCCTACTCTCTAGCTCTCCATGTGGTAATCTTTATTTACTGGCAGCACTTTTAAATGGAAACCTTCATTATGAGATGGGTATGTACAGTCGGTAAAGCTCTCTACTCTGAGCTGTATTGTCATGTGTCAATCAATGTTAAATTGCAGCGTTATAAAGCAGGAGCCTGTGAACGACCACTTTAAAATAGCATTAAAATGGTATTGCTATACTTGAGGTTCCGGATGGGTACATCTCTAGGTGAACAACTAACCACATAAGCATAAAGAGTTACAGAGTACTCAGCTAGTTGGTTGAAAGAGGAAGTGACACGGAGTGTGGGGTGTGTCTTGTGAAGAAAATGTCCTCCTGCTGCTTTGAGGTACTCAAGTGATTTACCCCCCCCTCCATATTCCCATCTCTAAGCCAAGGACACTCTCTAACTCAGGAAGGAAGTTCTCCTCTGTTCATTTCACCAGGGTGGGGGTCCTGGACGCTATGCTGGGCCAGATGGGAGGTGACAAGGTGGCACCCTCCGTGACATCTGCGTGCAAGACCGCGAAGAGACATCAGTTCTTTATTACCTCCCAGAATGCATTGAACGGTGTGTTTGTTGGCTGGTCTTGGGTGCGTGAAGAACTGGCAGCCTGCAGACAATCCTCGGTGGTGCGGGAGACTGTTACTCCTGACGCCCTAGTAGAAATTCAGGCACTGCTAGATGCAGATGTCCACAGGTCATGCTACCCAGACTATAGTGCCACAGAGGGCGCTGTTGAGCTTGTGCTCCAGTGACACATCTTTCAGCACCACGACCAAGACCTCGGGTCCAAGGCAAAGGCGTCAGACTAGAAGCTGATGGCACTGCATGTGTGCCCAGACTGACCCGCTACCACTGGCGTAACAAGCAGACTGCAGCTAGTCAGCCAGGGCAGGTTTGACAGGGGAGCCAGTGGGGTTTAAACGCATCCGCTGCCTGCTGGTGACATCGATCACACCTCCGCTCTCAGCGGGGCCTTCAAAGGCTGAGGAGAGGATGTCCGAGGAGTGGGGTTGGGGTTAGGCCTCTGTAGTCCTATGTACACTCTCACTTTTATATTTTGTTCTGTTTTCAAGCATCTAACAGCCCTTACTTTCTTATATTTGTATTTCTGTTTTATTTGCACAGTGACCTCTGTGATCTCAGAGAAGATTAGAATGAAAAGATTACAAAGATTTTCAGTGAAACGAGAACCTCTCACATCTGTGTGCTGTGATCTTTTTCCCTGCTTGTCATTGATTTTATTTTTAATCTAATTATTCCATATTCAGGTAAAGTAATGGTTCCAATACCCCAATCGCCGTCATTCCCACCACCGGTGACAGAATCGGTTCAGCCCTCTTGAAATGGCAGTGTTCTCCGTTAGGTCCCCTCTGTATTCACCTCATTACCAAAACTGGAAATCCGGGTAAATCCTGCACAGAGCCTGATCGCATTCCCTCAGACCTTCAGCTGGAATCCCAACTCTCTGAGTAGCTCCTGGGAAAACCAGGACGAAGAGATAAATACTGAGGTCCCACTGAGGTATTTCACCAGATCTTCTGGAATACATTTACCTCAGGGACCTGATGTCACTCAGATGTTGGCAGCTTGTGGAATGTAGCATTGTGATTTGTGATATAGCTTGACGACGCTTGACCATAACAGGGCTGTTACCTGGCAACGGAGGACCGATAACACCTGGCCAGCTTGCACTATGAATACCGTTTGACCGACTAGCCGCACATGTGCTGTTTCACTATGCTAACACCATCAGTTCCATGTGGATGGATCCTTTGTCGCCAGTCGCCGGTCAGTACCAGGGTTGGACTTTTTACCCTAACTCTATTCAATGTCTATCCTGCGTGGCAAACGGCTACACAAATAACGTGAGGTTGCATGTTTGTACAGTGTGGCTGCACTTAATGTGAAACATGCAGCTGCTTTCATGGGTAGCAGCAAACAGGTTAAAGGTGTGGCATTGGAGTCTGCAGGTTGTTGGTTCGAAACCCTTGAGTTCAGCGTTAGTGAACGCTGCAACACTTGGATGCGGTAAATGTGAAATATAACCGTGCTATCAGAAGCAGTAGCAAAGAGGTTAAAGGTAATGAATATGAACCTGCAGGTTGTTGGTTCTAAACACTTGACATCTGTATCAGTAAACACTGTGTAACATGGCTGCGGTTAATGTGAGACATATGGCTGCTACTGGAGGCAATAGCAAAGAGAAGAGATTAAGGGTGTGGGATTTGAACCTGCCAGTTGTTGGTTCTCGGCCTGTGACATCAGCAGCAGTAAACAGGTACCATCTGTGATTGGTAAACGTTCTAAAATTGGAAGATGAGAATGAAAGTTTCTGCAGGGCAACTGGAGCTCTGCTCAAGGGCTCAGGTAACAGGGCACCTTCTTATTTTTATGCGCTGTCTCAGACGCACACGACACGCCGGCCTGCCAAGGCTGCACTGACTCAGCAAGGATCGATGGGTGATACGGTGGGAAGAGGAAGTGGAGGTGGAGAAAGTGGCAGAGGCTGTGATCAGCTGGAGCCGGCTTGGGTGTCTCAATCCTCCGGCAATCGAATAGCCACTGGGGCCATGCTGCCTCCTACGTGGGGAGGGGGGGCAAAATCTGAACCCAGTCCTCTCACATATTATCCATAGCATAGTGGAAGCAGAGCGGTGAAGACGGTGTATTCATAACCATAAGGTTGGTGATTCATATCCCAGCAGGAGCTCAGCGGTTATACCCTTGAATGAGACACTTAACCTGAATCACTTTTAGTAAATTATCCAACTGTCATTCCGTCTTCTAACTACTGATCCAGTTCAGGGTCAACTGGAAGCTGTCCCAGGCAGCTTAGGACACACGGCTGAGGTACACCCCCGAAAGACACATACTCACAGGCACTCAGCCCCCCCCCGGCACTTATTTTCTGTGGAGGGATGAATCTGCGCTTCACTGAATTAGCAGGGGCCATGTTTAATGCTTATTTTCAAATCCCGTGAAATTTACAAGACGACTTGTTCCTATTTTTTGAAGAAGCTAATTTTTGCTGGTTTGGAAGCAGCCTGGTATTTGTGATCATTCCTAGAACTGAAACATAGAATCTTACCCGTTTTTTTCCATTTCAATTTTTGAGTCTGCTAGTAAAAATAAGCCATAGGCCTCAGCGTGTAGAGAGAGGAGGGGCGGGATTCAAACCAGCGTTACCCCCTGAGCCACCCTGACTGTGCTAAAAGTATTTTACATTTATACATTTACAAAAGAGCAGGGCTCTTCCCAGGATGTCAGATTGTAGAAGTCTGACTCCTGATTTGGGCCTCCCCTTGCTGTTCCCCCCCTCCCTCCCAGCCCATGAATCATTGATATCCCGCCTGATCCATCTCCCCGCGACTCTTCCTGCGGTGTCCTTCCTGCCGATGTCGAGCGGCTGCCCCGAATGCCCAGGTCCGTCTGCCGTGTAATGGGAGGCTCTCGTCCTCCTCCTCTGCCCCATGGAACCTCGCTGGGGCCAGGAGCCACTCCCGTCGCCTGCATCCGTCGCTCCACCTTATAAACGTGACCGGCCCACGCCCCTGGGGATTCCGGCATATCGGCGAACAAAAGATGCTGCATTTTAAGCCTTCGCAACAGTTTCTAAATATAGTGTGTGCACTCCACTCCGTAGGCAGATTAATAATGCAGAAGACAGCACAGTTTCACTCTAGTGGGAGGCGAGGTCAGGGCAGCGTGTCATTCTGGGACACCTGGGCCAGATTCTACCGGGTTAAATGCAGATGCTCCGGCGTGTTGCTGCTCACGGCATCATGAATGACTTCTTTGTTTCATAGTGTTTCATAATGAGAAGAACTGAGAAGTGAAATTAGCTTGTTTATGGACCTGACATTTATTCATCCATCCATCCATTCATCCATCCATCCATCCATCTGTCTGTCCATCCATCAATCCCACAGATCATCGAGCTGTCTGTACTTTGACAAATGTGTCTATAGAAGACTTGACCATTATTTTGATGGAAATAAAAAAACTCTATAGGCTACGTTTTTAAATACCATGTCCATGGTAAGAATTGCATTTTGATCAAAATGTTCACCATTGACAGGGAGGTCGATCCATCCATCCATCCATCCATCCATCCATCCATCCATCCATCCATCCATCCATCCATCCAATCTTCCAATTGCTCATCCTAACTAATTCTGTGCTCTGCATTTGATCATGCGTCACTCGATGACGGAACATAGTTTTTCAGTTATGATTGGGTGGGGGAGGGACAGCAAGGAGCCCCCCTCCCCCCGGCGCTGTCGCCACTCATGATCGCTAAGGTCTGGGTAGGGGGTGGGCTTTCAT
>JAODKE010000001.1:12971368-12983572 GCA_026779605.1 Mormyrus hasselquistii
AATGTCCTTCGGACAGACGAGGCCAAACGCAATGTTTGGCAAAAATACAGCATATCAACACAAATACCTCATACCAAATGGTAGTGAAGGGGTGATGATTTGGGCTTGTTTTGCAGCCACAGGACCTGGGCCTAGTTATTGAGTCGGCCATGAACTCCTCTGTATACCAAAATATCACAGAGTCAAATGTCAGGCCATCTTTCCAACAGCTAAAGCTTGGCTAAACAAGGCTTTCCTTTCTCCTTTTTCAGACTACAGTGTCATTGAGTATCTTTGACAGTATCTTGATGCATATCGCATGTCCATGGCAAATTAGCATGCGAGGCACACTATGGGATTCTTAAAAGTCTTTTTTATTGGTTCCCGATGATCCCTGTGTGCCTGTTTTCTGGAAGAAGAAGAAAAGTAGTTTAAGGCACTATTTGGATTCAGTAGTGAAACTTTGTTTCCAGCACTGTCACAGTGTATAATGTCCTTCACACAATGGCAGGCTGTGGGTTTTTATCTACACTGGCTTGACGTGATATGAGTTACAGCTGAACTGACAAAGTGCACGTCAGACGTGTAGCTCAGACGTGTAGCGGTTGTGAAAACTCATCGATTGTTTTCTTCCATTTTCAACGATCAAAGGTTTTTTTTTTATTTTGCCATCTGTTTCCGGCACGCTGACTGACCGCGGGGCGGCGATACCGTGAGGGCAGTGAATGCGGCCGGCATGCACCCATCCATCAGGGGGCTGGCCGCAGGCATGGCGTCAGCAGCGGCGATGAGTGGCGCCGTTTGGGTGCTTCAATGTGCCGAATTAACTATGGGGGGGGGGTGGGTGGATGGGTGTGATTTATAAAACAGCGGGTAGAAATGGGGTTGGGTTTATTTGGGCTGTTATTACGGGCTCCTGTCGGCCCCGTTGACATGGGGGGGAGGTGGGGTTGGTGGGGTTTGGGAGAGAAACACCAAACTCACTCTCTGCATCTAATCAAGCTGCCACTTCTCAATGCTCAGCAGCCAGAACGAAGGAGCCTCACACAATTACCCCCTCCTGCATAATTACTGCTCCCCTCTCGTAGCGCCGCGTTTAAATCTCAGGTACAAAAGCCGTAAATAAATTCCCCGTGTCGCTGATTTTGACCACGTCAGCCTGCCTGCCCCCCCTCACCAGCCAGCACGCAGAAAATAATCTATGCCCCCCCCTCCTCACTGCTTGCTGCGTGTGTGACGAAATGCTGGACTGACGCAGATCCGACTGGCTCTGTGACGCGACTCATGGCTTCTCGGCAGCAGAGACAATCGCAATACTTTATTGATTCATTTTAAAATACATTTCCAGTATTGCACCAGCTGGCCGACTCCAGGCCTTTTGAGACCCCCACCATGACGGCAGGCCAGATAGTTTCTGTCTTCGTCTGCCTTTTTAAGAGTACCGTAAATATTACTAGTTCAATAAAAGCTTAAAATGCTTAATTAAAACATCACTAGAACATCTGGCTAATAAAATAAAAAGCTTCACTGCAAGGCACATTTGTGAAGAGATCCACCGTCTTCGGGGCTGACGAACATGCTTAGTACCAAACCCTGGGCGTGACCCCCCCCCCCCCCCAAGGCCTGCAAGTTAGTCCTCTGGTCAGAGCAGGGGCTTGAAGCAGGCGGCGTTGCATTGATAATGAGGTGGGGTTTATAACAGTGGATCCGGGGGGTGAAACACTCACAGTGCGTGGTGTCTGTGATGCTTTGGGGCTATAAGATCCTCCTTTCCACACATCCTACATGCGTGTCGGGTACAAAGTCAGAGGGAATGGGCCCCAATCAGTGCGATTGCATCCATTTTGGGGCCCTTCAATAATGAGTCCGCTCCGGGGCACACTGCAGCTTCCTGCTTCTGGGAATGCCTCCAACCACACTCACTCCCTGAGGATTAAATGCCCCCCCACCGAGGCCTGAGCACAGTGCCGGGGGGGGGGGGGGGGCTGCTTTTGTTTGGCTGTGGCTGGCCCACCATGACTCTGCTGGGCTTTCCGGCAGGATTCCTTGTTTTCCTTCACGTCTGTCTACAGCCTTCCCAGGATCTCGCCATGTTCGCGTCACATCGCGTCTCTGTCTCACGTTGGGCCCCATCTGTCCATCATGGGCCCCAGTGCAGCTTGTGGGGGGGGCATGCCGACACACCATATACACGTCACCTTCTTCAATTCCTGCTCCATAATTGCTTTGATTAAACATGTCTTATGGCAAAAGGTCCATCTTTATCCTTTCATATCTGCTTTGTTTTTTTTCCCCGACCCGCCTAACGACGGGATTTCCGGCCCCTGACTCAGAGATGCTGTTGATTGGCCTTTTTGCATGCGCTCTCTGCTTAAGCCCTTTCGGAGGCCTTCCCTGCCCGTCATTCGCCAACCCCCGTGCCAGAGAGCTCGCGGGGCGGAGCGATTCGCTGGGCCTGGCAGCTAGTGAGCCCAGGCTATTTTTGGACCTGCCAGGTGCTGGCCTGCCCGGTCGAAGCGGGCGGCCTCGTCCCTGAATGTAGGCCAGTGGTGTGGATTCCTCCACAAAATGCCGCCGTAGGAGGCGAATATGCGCATCACAGCGAACACACGCGACACACAGTCACAGCCTTCATCTTCCTCTTCCTCCGTCTGGCCTGTCAAGGCTCAGTGATTCCCTGTATCTCTGAGTCAAATTGCCGGGACATTCTCTGGAAAAGAGCGGCACGATTTTAGGCATTGGTGCCATTCTGGCAGAGCTGGGATTCCTCAGTGAGGTATAGCGAGCCCCCGAGGGGGGGGTATTACTGATTGGGATGCTTTACTGCCCATCTGCTGACGGAGGTGTCCTTCCTGTAACGATTCGCTTTAACCCTGGCGGAGGGACACAGTAGTCTCATACTTCCAGAGCTACAACTTTAATTTAGTCATCCAGTTGTTGGTTAGTGGAGATAAATATTATAAAAATGCTTCCAGCGGACTGGTGGCTGCCTGTGACCTTCGGTATCAGGCCTCTCCCAAACGAGGCACTGGGCTCGATTTCATCGTGTCAGATGCACAGAGCACAGCCTCGTCAGGGCTTCTCTGCTGGCATTAAACCTGCGTCTTTACTGCCGTCATTCTCTGTGCCTCCCGTTTTAAGCTCTGCTCTTTAGCTATGAAAATAAGCGATATCATTTAAAGCTCCATTATGGCTCCGTGCTGAACACATAACCGTGAAGCTTTCTGCAGTGGCTCCAGGTCACGGATTCGGGAAATCCCCCCCCCCCCCCCCCTTCCCCGTGAGCCGTCATTTCTCCGCCTTGCCCCACTGCTGTTGTCCAAGGAGCCGGATGCGGTCCCCAGGCTTTTTTTATCATTTGTTTATTTTTAGAATTTTGATGTTTATTGCTTGAGTGCTCCAGCAGTTTACAGTCTATGTGTTCAGTGTTGAACAGAAATAAGTCATTAGTGCAAACAGAAGACTGAGGCTTTACTGTGCCGCCCTCATCCATCCATCGTGTTTGATAGCCGAATAATTTACTGTATGAAATGCTTTTCCACCTACTTTCAGAGTTCCATTCATCCACCCATCCATCCATCCATCCATCCATCCATTTTCTACACCCGCTTGTCCCATGCAGGGTGAGGCAACAGTGCTAACCACTGCACCAGCCCTGCTTCAAGAATTGAGGAGCAAATTCTACAGAAAGAGTGCTTACAAACTTATCCCGTCCATGTATAACTTTTGGAAAATTACTCTTCAGTTGTGCTTGGAAGGAAATGTGCAATACATGAAAAACAAAACAGTATATTAGGATAAGAATAAATTAGAATAAAATAACAATAAAGATAAAACGACTGCAAAATTGCCAATAAAAATTGAGGGTGAGGTATCAGTAGCTGTAAATAGACAATGTGCGATGGGGGGAGGGTCACTTCTATTTTGGCAGACTGTTTTTTTTTTCACCTCCATCTGACTCACCTCACCGATTGGGACCTCTCCTCCTCCTCCTGCTCCTCCTCCTCCTGTTCCTCCCGCCTTTCCTACTCTCACTCCTTCTCCTCTCATTCCTCCTGCTTCTGCTCCTCCTCCCACTCCTCCCTTTTCTCCCACTCCTCTTCTTCCTCTTGTCCCTCTGCTCCCACTCCACCCCCCATTCCTCCTGCTCTTCCTCCTCCCCCCCACTCCTCCTGCCCTGGCTTCTCCTCCTAATCTTGCTTCTCCTGTTCCTCCTGGTTCCCCCGCTCTCCTGTTACCTTTGCTCCTCCTCCTCTACCGCCGCCACGCCGCCCAGCCTGGTTGTCAACGAGGAGTCACGTACCTTGAAGCCAGCCATACAGGAGATGGAGGTGATAGTGCCATAATAGCTGATGAAGCTGTCACAGTTGACGCGCCGGCGAGGAGAAAAAGCAGTGATACTGGAGTGATTTGGGTGAGACATTTCACAAATGTCACACCACTGATACGGCTTCCATCTTTTGGGTTTTTAGTGAATTATGTCATTTTTTTAAAAGCTATAACATGATTTCTTAATGGTTTCTAACCCCATGCCCCTTGCTGTGCTGTGTCCATCATTCCTGTTCTCAAATCCGGCATCCCGCTTTTCCACGGCGGCCTCGTCAGGCTTCAGCTCTGGGGCTGATATCTGGCCGAGCCCTCTCCGACACATACCGCCGTGAGCGATTGTCCTGTGCAATACATGGCTTGTCGTCCTTCCGTCTTCACTTCCGTGGCTGCCTTGATGACCATCTAAGGATTATTCCAGGCTTCCAGCAAACCCACTTCCCTGGAATCACAGTTTTCCAGCTGGGCTGCAACGATGTTGCAATGTCATGTCACCCAGAAATGCAAACGGGTGGAGTCACAGAAAGCCACCCTCCACTGTCACACTGTTATTATTATTATTATTATTATTATTATTATTATTATTATTATTGTCATTATTCTTTTACTCTCAGCTTTTGCTGGAAGTCTCGGGCTAGTCCGTGTTACAAGCAGGGACCTGAGGTAATTAACTCAGTAATTTGGGTACCGCTAGCATCCTCTCCATCAGTACTGTAGGACCTTCTGCCATTCTTGGGCAGCAGCTCAGCTCTGGTCCTCGCTCCCCGCATCCTTCTGATCTCCATCTCCAGTTTTTCAGCATCTTTGCGCTCAGTGTTGATGTCACCTGGGATCGTTACGTCGATCAGCGGGCGTCGCTTCTGCTATTTGAAGCGGACCCCTGAATCTGGACCATTTGCTTAAATATACTGGTGGCTCGGTACTGCCAAGCGCCACATGATAACTATGTGTCCGACGTTGACGATAATTTCAGGCATGTATCCGTACAATTTCTAAGGCACTTGTCCACCTAGCGCACTACAGATCGACTAATTCACATAACTTTTTGTGGCTTTATGCGGCCAAAAGTATGTGAATACCCCAATTAATTAGAGGAACTGCCTAATTAATCCACACCCTTTGCTGACACAGGTGATAATTTAGCACGCAGTCATGCCGTCTCCTGCAGCAATCATTAGCAGCTGAATTGGTGGGGTATACGGGAGAGGTTAGTGACTCACATGCACGTTTACGCTACTGAATATCCTAGTGAAGATAATGTCCACCAGATATAAAAACACTTCATTGCATAGAGATAATGTGAATAAAACCGGTTGCAAGGTTACAGAAAAAATTTTTCATAGTCATTTTTGTATGAATCTGGCTTTCTGACATTCCCGGGGTCATCTGGCTGACCTGTTATATATTTGTGCATTTTTCTTGCTAATATTTCTTGTCCGCAATAACGGCCGATGAGGTAAGCGGGATGTTTCACATGGAAAGTGATGCTGTCGATATCTACAGATCATCTCCTTTGTGTTTCGGCATCGTGAGGGGGCGATGAGGGCGGGGGATCAAAAACGGAAAATGGAATGGAGGAGAGAGAGGAGAAAACCCGACTGGGACGAGAGGCTGTTACAGCGACACGCAGAAGCATTTTCACCCGAGAAGCCCTTCAGCGCATGACAGTTGTTGCAGTCCTGATTGGCTCTATGAGGAAAATAGCAGAAGCCGTGTCGCGTGCAGGAGTGCAGCACGGCGGCTTTAAGGTCCCTGCGTGACAGAGTGACAGAGGGTCTTAACCTAGGTCCCATCTACATTTCCACAGTGGGGAGGATCAGTGTATTTTGTAGGATTGTTTGCACAATGGAGTAATGGTGAGGCTCCGGGGGGGGGCGCTAAGGGCACGACTCAAGGGCCCAGCGGATATGTGACTATACTGCCAAGGACAGGACTCAAGCCAGCGACCTTCCGTGCACAGAGACCTATCCCGCCAAGCCTCACACAGCACCGTTTTAATGCATATGTGAAGTTCAGCTTCAGTACATTTTATTATATTCATATTACTACGCATCTGTGTATGGCGTGCTCACCATGACGGCTCGGTTGGGTGAGCGAAAGCGGAAATGAATGGAAGGATATCACAGCCTTAATATTCACGTAACAGATAAACGCCAAATATAGTTACGACGCAACAATGGAAATCAGCATTATTTATTACAAAGATGCCATGCGTGTTTTCAGACAAATTAGTATTTATTAAAATATTATACCGTAGGTAATTATTTTTATGTCTACATGATAGAACTTCCTCGGCTCAATTGGTAGCTTAATATAACTTAAATTTGTTTAAAAATAAAAAATGTACTCTGCATGCTATAACTGTGCCTCATTTCATATTTTAATACTAATATGCTTCTCAAGTTTTCAAAGGCATCATTTTTCATGTAGAGAATAAACTCTAAAGCAGCTAATGCGGGTGAGATCTGCTTTTTATCATGTCATGCACATTCTGACCCGAGCAGAATCAAAGTGCTGTGTTAATTTTTCCATTTCTCTCATGTGTTTGAATTTATATTGAGGTACTTTGCAGCATTTATGTTTAATTGCCCTCCAGTGAAAAGTCAGGCAGCAATTTTCCGGCCCCAGGCTTGTCTTACGTTGGAATTCTTCTCGTAAAATCTCTGTGGCGACACTTCGAACATAGTCTGTCATCTCTGCGATCTCCCGCGTGACACCCACCCCTCTTGAGTGGGATTTGTGCCCCCTGTTTTCTATTAAGAGCTCTCTGCCTCTGAGAGCCCAGCTCCCTGCCCCCCGGGCCCCTGCATGGCGGGGGGGGTGGGGGGAGGTGGTGTTCTGGTGCATTTTCTTGCTCGTGTGACACTTACTCATGTGACCTCGTTGGCTGTCCTGTTATTTGGTTAGAATTACAAGGCACAGATCCTGCTGTGATTACCGATGACTGTTGCTCAGGATTAATTACATGTCACACAGTTTAAATTCAGCCTCAGTCTAGTTATTTATCCGTCTTTCACTGCCGTATCCAGTACATGGTCACAGAGAGTCTGGATTTGGAGGTTGAAGAGGCATCGGTGAAAATGCAAGACTGTGTGAGATCTCCTTAGTTTTTGTACAAAAATGGTGTGATTTAGGGGAGACTCAAGGCATCGCCAGACACCGCATGGATTGCAGCAGTAATGATGATGTTCATATCTAATTGTGACTAAAATTTCCCATAACTACAGTTGTAGAATTACAGGGGTGACTTGCTTTGTAGGATAGTAGATTTGCCCTGTGTGTGTGTGTGTTTGTGTGTATGCTTGTGTTTGTGTGTGTGTGTGTGTGTGTGTGTGTGTGTGTGTGTGTGTGTGTGTGTGAAAGCTGCCTAGCCCCAGAGTTCCTCCTCCCTGTCAATCATCAATTCCAAACATCGCATTGGTTAGTCCCTCTGCACAATTATCACTGGGGAGGGGCTTCCACGCGGCCCGTTCCTCTGCTCCGTGTCCCCGCCATGCACTCCTGAGAGAGGCCCGGAATCCTCATCCTTCCCAGAACCGCCAGGGTAATCCGGAGACCCGCAGATGTATCCGGCTCCTCTTTGCTGAGCTAAATCCAGAAATGGCTTTGACAAAGAGGGAATCCGTCTCAATCTGGCGACTCACCATATCTTCCTTTTCAGTCCCCTTCTCTTCCTAGAAATGAAAACAGTTTTGTCTGCCCCCCCAGTGATTCGCTTCTTTTTCGAGTGACATTACAGCCCCTCGTCCACGCAGAGGGTCTTTACCACACGATGTTTCCTCACCGATTTCACGGCGCCTCTGTCCGACGGCGTCCACACACATAATGTCGGCTTCTCGGTTAGTCTCAGCAGACATGACCTCCATTGTTTCATTTTCTTCCTTTTTAATAGAATGGGGGGCGAGAGCTCTCCCTTCACGACCTCTGGCTATTCTCCAAGGATGTCTGGTCATTTAGGATGACTGGTGATAACTGTATGATGTATTCTGTTAAAACACAAACACTGCCCCCCCCTACACACACACAGGTTTGTAATTACATCTTTGTGGGGACTCTCCATTCATTTCTTTGGGGAAAACTCTAATCCCAATAAACCCAATATGATGACCTTATCCCCCACCCAGCCCTAAGTTTAACCACAAAGAACCAAAGATGAGACCAGACTTTTACCAGTTTTACGTTTTTTGATTGCATTCACAAATCTTTGACCTGAAAAGTCCACGCACACACACACACACACACACACACACACAAGATCCCTGTCTTCTTCAAGCCCAAATATACATGTTGATAGTCTGCTTTCCTGGGTACTTGACATTAGATGTTAATAACATAGCAATTCCTAATCAAGTTCCAGTTAAACTCAGCACCAGATAAAAATACGTCATGATGTTTTTTTATAAGGGGTAATAGAAGTCTACACGATGGACACTTTTATCCACTTATTGAGAAACCAGGGTTAGACAGTCCTTGGAGCAATTGGCTTGGGTGAGGACCTTGCCCAGAGGCCCTGGAATTTGAACTGGTGACCATCTGTTATGCAGGAACAGCAGGCTAACCTGCTAAGCCACGCACCTCCCCCTGACTGTAGCAAAAAAGTATCTGGTTCATTCCTTCCTGGTCCTGATGTTCGTCCCCATCAATGTACTTACACAACCTGAGACCCTTTGCTATTTTTTCTCCAAAGTGTCACTTCTTTTTTCCCTCCTCCCTGCACTTCCTGTTAACCCCGCTTCCGTTCCCCCCCCCCGATAACATCCTTCCCACTTCTCTCGTTCCCGTGTCAAACGGCTCCGTATCCCTTCCTGGCCGCTGCTCTCCTTACAGTCCATTTTTACCAGCCTGCTGTTTTACGGGGACACCTTCTCCCAGCTGGTCCCCGGGGAGCCACACAGGCCCTGGATGTCCTCCCAGCACGCCCACTTTGGCATTTCCTGTCACACGCAACGGAACAGGCGCTGTATATACCTGTACACATCTCGCATCACTAGTTCTGGGTCATGGGCCTGTCCTAATCTTTCATCTTTGGCCACAATATTTCTCTGAGGTGTGCAAATATACATCTGTGGAGCCTAACGGCAGAGCTATATGACAGCTATGCTGAAGTCAATATGAGACAGGTATTAACCCATCCCGGGTGCCATTAAACAAACTGCAGACAGTGAGCATGCATGGCATGTGGTGTGGTTTAGTCATTAAGGGACCAGATCGGAGAGCCGCCGCAAAACCCGAGGTCAGCATGTGACTGAAAGTAACAAGAGGCCGTCTCATAAATATATGGAAATGTGAGTTAATTCAGTCAGGTATTTAGTTAAAGGTTTGTGGGTTACATCATGTATAAATATGATACACCAAATAAGATATTAATTAATTAATATTAACCATACTAGTCGACAGTCTGGACACAACTACCCGCAGAAAGGTTTATTTGTACTATTCTCTACATTTTTTAATAATTATAAAGATATCAAAATTAGAAAATAACACATATGCAATTATGCACTGACCTAAAAAGTATTAAACAAAAAAAGTAATTTGTTACAGGTGCAGATCTGTGGATTGGGACTCGGGAGGTTGCTGGTTTAGATCCCATGGTTGGTGGAGTGATGCCACCATTGGGCCCTTGAACAAGGCTCTTAATCCCAATTGTTCCTGGGACTGGCTGACCCTACTGTCTCCTCTATGTCAGTGCCATGAGGTGGCCTCCTGGGATGCTTCTCCAGCTGTCCAGAAGGAGGTCCCGCATTTAAGCTGAGCCCTCATTGGCTGCTTTCCCTGCACTGTCTAGTCAAACTCCTCCCAGACTATTTCAACTGTGTTTAGATCATGTGATGCCTGTATTGCTCTTCTTTGTGGGTGGCTTGGGATTTCCAAACTTTTGATTGGTGCTGCATAAATACGTGACAGCATGCAGATGCTTGACTCATCCTAGCCTGGGGTGAAAGAACAGGAAGTGTATCAGCCTGAGAGGCTGACAGAGTCAGTGGTTCACGGTGATGCTCAGGCTCGGCCTTTTTTGAGTCCCACTGAACACGACCAATAATGCAGAGCCGAACCAATTAAAGCCTTTTTCTCCGGCAGCCCTAATTCATTTCCAGCAATGGCAAGTGCGAGGGGGAGGGGGGAGAAAGAAAGAAAGAAAGAAAGAGAGAGAGAAAGAGAGAGAAGCCAATAACTCACCATTCAGTAGCATAAAAACCCCAGAGCGTGCTGTGAAATGTACACTTTTTCTGTGCTGAGTGCTGGAAATGTAAGCAAATTATGTATGGTTAACCTGTCACCGTAATTAAAGTTAAAACCCATAAGTCCATCTGAGGGGTGCGGGGGGCAGGCGGGGGAAACGAGTGCCGCCATTAACGGCGGCCGAGGGCCGTGACAGGTGTCCGTTATGTTTTGCCCATGAGCCGAAGTCCCTCTGTGAGCGGCCCTTTCAGTTTTTGCCCCTCAGAACCTCTGAGGGTTTAATTAATCTGCAGGACAGAGCAGCTTTGAGAAAACTTTCAATTTCTGTGAGAAATATTGAACTTCTTTGTCGTGCTTGCATGTGTGTGTGTGTGTGCTCAGTGACTAAACACACAGAACTCTCCCGTATCCTCGCTGTGTAAAGAGTCCCAAGAGGACAATCAGCCTCCAGGCCTCTGACCTTCCTGTGAAATATAGGCTTCCACTTATTTCATCTCTTTTCAGGGATGGGGGGGGGGGGCAGTCATGGCCACTTATTGTCTTTCCTCTGACAGCACAAATTAGCGCCGCCATATTGACTCACAGGTCAGCTCCCAGAACCGTAATACCAATAGACCCACATAAGTCTGTCCAATCAGATCTGTTAATGCAAGCAGTCCGGAGTTTGATTGGATGCGGTGCTAGGCAACCCCCTCCCCCCACACTGTCTGTGTTTGTAGTTTCCTCTATCTTCATCAGGAATTTTATCGCATCATCGGTCACATGTAATGTGTAATGCAGATGTTAGCTAATAAACAGTCCGAAGGCGAGCATCTCCAACATAAGGAATAGGTTTATTTACCATTTAGTGTAGTAACTGTTTGTGGCCAAAGCTTAGGGGCCCCATTCAAATGCATGGCCGCGTGTGTGTGTGTGTGTGTGTGTGTGTGTGTGTGTGTGTGTGTGTGTGTGTGTGTGTGTGTGTGTCTCCATGTTCATGCGCTCTGTTTTCCCTCCCCTTCATTTTGAGAAGTGTGTGACTCAGAATTCTCACAGTCTTTTATTTAAATTACACGTTTTCGGGTTCTAGGTGTCGTCTGTTATCCTGCCACCCCGTGTCTTTGCCACGGACTGACGGCATAAATAATCACTGCTGTCAAACAAACAGCATCTTTGCTAGATGGATGACAGCAGTTTATGTGTAAATACTGCCGGAGACATTTAATGAAAGCTCCACAGACACTTCGTTATACGATTGTCCATCCATATACAGACTGTAAATCCCAGGAAACGGTATTAAGTGCAGCATCCCAATCAGGCCAAAGTTCAAAGAGAGGCAGGGATGTTGAATCTTTGAATAAGGCACCTTGAATATGGATTCTTTCTTAAGGATACAGTTGCCAGGTTTCCAGATACATACAGCTACATCACTGAGGTATGTCGGTTGCTCTGGACGACAGCGTCTGCTAACTAAGGACACACCAATAAAAGTTTTCGTCCAGATCAGATAAAACTTGCATGCCATCTCTATTTTGTATATTTATATCTTGGGACTCTGCGATGGGCTGGCCCCCCCTCTCGTCGCTTCCGGGATAGGCTCCGGACCCCCCGCGACCCAATAGGATTAAGCGGGTTGGACAATGGATGGATGGATATCTTTGGACTTTAAGTTTTTTTTTTTTTTGGGGGGGGGGGGGGGGGTCTGGATAGGGGGGTGTGGTCTACTGGGGGGAATAG
>JAODKE010000001.1:12983582-12995170 GCA_026779605.1 Mormyrus hasselquistii
CGCTCTGGGGGCGCGCCCCCCCGCCCCCCGAGACGATAAGTGGGTGGGGGTGTGGGAATGTGGGGGGTTTTTTTTTTTTTTTTTTTTTTTTTTTTTTTGGGGGGGGGGGGGGGGGGGGGGTTCTGGATAGGAGGCTGTGGTCTACTGGTGGGAATAGCAAAACATTATTTATGTCAAACAAATGCCTCTCTCAGCATCCGTACCCTGAGTCATGCTATAGAAGATTAGCGTATGAGCCCGGTCTCCCCCAGGGGTGTGGTTATGGTTCATCTGCCCACCCAAAGGGTCGCTAACACCCTCCCCCGCCTCCCCCATGAAAATCCTACACCCGCCCATCAGATCAGCACCAGCCCTGTTCTCTCTCATCCCCATCGCTCGTTAGCGATAGCTTCACAGCCTGCAGAGACTAAAGCCTCTTCCTGCAAAGCATCCCATGTCTCTGTCCTGCATGACCCAGTAAGCTGTACGGATCAGTGCAACAAGTCTTCATCCATCAAAGCTCTTTACAGACACAGAGTCACGGACGCACAAATGTGCACAGTGCCAAGACAACGCATACCAGTGCGCAAGTACGGCGGCGGCCCTGTGAGCAATAAGCAAAGTGCCAAGCCAGACCAATTAGGGTCCTTCGATTGAGCTCAGCAGCTTTAATTCATCGGCTGTGTGAGTAGAAGAGAGAGAGAGAGAGAGAGAGAGACAGGCTGGTCAATAACTCGGCATTTCAATTGACTGAAAAACATTATTGCGTCTTCACATCCTCCTCTTCAAATATCTCTGCTTTCTGCGTCCGCAACATTCGGGAGAGAGTTTCTTCCTCTGCCTACAAACATCTATCTCCGGACCATGATTAATTAACCTCCAGTGCTATCAGCATCCTATTTTAATAAGTTGTTTTGCTGAGAAAAGGTTTCCCTTTAGGGTAAATTGTTATGCAAGAAGGAATTACCGTAAACAATAACGTTGGAAGGACTTTCTTCTGCTTTGTAATTTCAGACACTTACGAAAACAGTTCTGGGAAAGTGCCTTAAAGGATAATCTGGTTCTTTTTATTATTATTTCTGGCTCTCCTTTAAGTCTGGAGTGTATTCTGCTATTGGAGTATGTCATCGTATTCTTGCGAGATGCAAGTATTCGAAGCCCCCGGCATTTAAGAAAGATGTTAAAGTCATCTTTAATCTGTGTGTGTGTGTATGGGGGGGTAATCCTGAATACAGTTCATGGCCCAGAATCAAGGAAGGCTGTGTGCATTTTAACTGGTTTACTAAAGACAGCCTGATTGCCCTGTTTCATGGTCTGATGGAATGGGTTGTTGGGGAGGGGGGGAGGGGGGGTCTGGATTTACTGCCACTTGTTAAGTAAATTCAGAGCTTGGTCAACAGGTGACAGTGTTGTGCTGTCAAATTCTAGCTGATTACACTGCCTTGTCTAACTGGGACAATTAACTC
This sequence comes from Mormyrus hasselquistii, assembly GCA_026779605.1. Classification (NCBI taxonomy): domain Eukaryota; kingdom Metazoa; phylum Chordata; class Actinopteri; order Osteoglossiformes; family Mormyridae; genus Mormyrus; species Mormyrus hasselquistii. Next base: position 12,985,028 of record JAODKE010000001.1, read on the forward strand.
ATCTGATCTATCAGCGGGGTAAGAAAATCCAGGCCCATGTCTGTCTCCGAGGGAAGGATTAGTCAAAGTCTGGAAAAAAGTCAATGAACTACTTTGACAGTTTCAATATAATGTACTGCTGTGTTTAGGTAAGTTAATCGTTTACTTGCTTTCATCCTATGCAAATTTTTAACCCACTTTATTCTTATGTTGTTGTTATTATTTACTTCACTTTACTATCAATTTTATTTTTTATTTGTTTGTTTGCTTTCTTCATTGACCCATCTCGCCTCAATGATAAGCAGCCCTCGGGCTTCCTTACGGACACGACACTGGGTGTTGCCGGACTCGAACCCTCGACACATGGGCCTCCCTCAGTGGCCCTGGGGCTCCTCATCATGCCTCCTGTCTTGTTGGCAGACCGCGAGGAGGAAGACCAGAAGGTGAAGACGCAGAGGCCGAGGTCAGCAGACCAGCCCGGCATCTTCCAGGCCCAGACAGGTGAGCCCCCGCTACTCACTTCGGCGCCTCCCGCAGGAGAAACATAGATCTGCAACTGTCTGAACAGGGTCTCCAGCTACAGCTGGACATTTTTTTTAGACAGTATATTTATTTATTCACTATGTGTATGCCGAATGCACAAATTAATTTTCCTCGGTGCTGCCCCGAGGTCTTTGCTGGTTTATGCGCGATGTATCCAGAATCCGGAATTGAATTCGGAAGTTTATGCGTCGCAACACATCAAGGGGCTCCCATTATGCTAAAGCAATTCAGGTTAAACTGGATGGTGGACCTTGACGTTCGTGGAGTGGGGGGGGTGGCTGGGTGGGTATATATGATCACGTAATTAAACGGCCCAGCAAGGACAACTTTTGAGGATGAAAAGGCCGTCTCTGAAAGCTTCTCGAACCACTTACGGTCTGATTAAACCTCCAACTTGAAAAATAAATGGGCAAAAATGCTACCCCCTCCCCACCACGTTTGCTCGTTTAGAAAATGTGGCCTTTGACTTTAATTGAGTTGACAGTTATGAATCCTGGGGGGTTAGGGGGTATTTGAGAATGCATTCCTGGCTGTCGAATACTTACAGTAGCCACATAAAGGCCAGTAAAGGCTCTCTTTGAAAGCACTAATGGATACAGCCCCAGTACACGTCCAAAAGTATGTGGGCACCAGCTTGTCCAACATCTCATTCTGAAAGCGTAATGCGAAGTTGTCTGGCCTATTGTCGCTGTAATAGCCTCTACTCCTCTTGGATGGCTTTCTATCAGATGCTGGAACATTGCTGGTGGGACTTGCTGCCATTCAGGTTGGATATTGATGTTGGGTGATCAGGTCCCTGTCTGTGAGCTCGTGTGACAAACTTCTGCGCAGAACCTGCTCCCAGACTTTCTCACCTCCACAATCATTGCGGTTGACAAAGGCAGTTCTAGCAGGACAGGAATGTGGCAAATGGACTTGATGGAAAGACGGCGTCCTCTGATGGCGCCAAGTGGAAAGAAAGCCTCGTCTCCTGTAAGGCCGCCCATTCTGCAGCTAATGCTCATTGCAGGAGATGGTCGTCACTGTGTGCTAAATTATCACCTGTGTCAGCAAAGGGTGTGGATTAATTATGCAGTTCCTCTAATTAATAGCGGTATCCACATACTTTTGGACATACAGGGTATGAGTCAGCAGGTAGCGTTTAGGTAAAGCCTTGGAAGTCCACAAAGCTGCATTATTGGGATGCCCTTGGACTGAACGCCGTGCCTGAACTGATTCGCTAAATAATGTAGCTGTAGGGAGGGGTGCAGTTTATGGCACAGACAGTACCTTGCTGAGAAAGGCCTTTTTGTTAAATATTAAAATCCTGCTTGAATATTGATGCAGGTTACAGGCCCAATATCGCTGAGCCCTTCTGTTCACACATTATTATCGGTGAAATAAAATGATTTACCGTCATGTGTATTTACCTGCCAGTTGCCAAGAAGGCATGAATAAAGGAGTCAAAGTAAATCTGCAGTAAACTATTAACGGTGGTACCGTTACTTTGTGACTCACGTGTTATACGTCAGCCACGCTGTTACTGTGTATGCTACAGTAACCAGTGTGCAACTACGAAATCAGTTTATGTCAGACCCACTGCATTAACTATACAGTTATTCTCCTTTTTTATCATTTAGCACGGTTATAGTCAGGGTGTAAGTTCAGGTCATCCTTGGGCTGTTGTACATGTTGACTTGGAATAATAGAAGACTACTGAGCACTGACAATTTCCAGAACATTAGCATCTCGTTCGGACTGTAGCCTGTACCCGTTATGCTGCTGTGATGGGTGTAGACACACGGATGAATGGATGGATGGATGGATGGATGGATGGATTCCACCATATAGATGTTGTCCTGTGTCCACACCATCTCCGCCCCCCATCAGGCCTTTCCTTTCTGCGCCGTGAGCCCCCTGACTGGCCTCTCTCTGTCCCCCGGCCCCCCCCCCCCCCCCCCCCCCCAGGTACTTATGAGGGACTCCCATCCTGCGACCGCGATGTTCCGTAACAGATCATCAATAAATCATGACCAATCTGCTCCACCAGTGTGTGCAGGCAGATGGCGTCCCGCTATGCACCACACATAACCATCTTACCGCTCAGCCCTTAATCTGTCGGGCTTTCCGCTACATGCTGTCCGAAGCCTCGTGTTGGTGATGTGTCAACACTGCTGGTAAAGCCCTCATTTGTTTAAGTGTGCCCAGGGAAGTTGCAAGTGTCTTAATGCGAACCAAATCGTTTGCTCATTTAAAGAGAGTTACCTGCAATCATTTCCTATTCTTCTTAAAATCTAAGTTGCGTGTAGCTGTGTTTGCGGGCCTTCCTGCACTGCACAGCCTATCAGTTGCTTTCTACCTTCTTCCATGGCATAACAGAGTTGCGAGGATTCCTAAATTCCCCTTCCCCTCATCCCCTCCACGGATGCCCATGTTGGCCTTAAATCACCTGGGCTCAGCCGTTGCCACGGTAGCCGCTGTAAGATCCACAGATCCCCCACACCTCGAGGTTTCTTTTGAATTTCTCAGAGCCTGGCACTCTGCCACAAAAGGGAAGTAGATTAGCCGATACCCATAATTCAATGCAAATGTTATGTTTATGGAATGCAAAAAGAAACCAGTTTCTGTAATCAAAGAGATGTGAAGAGAATGGAGGCAGTATTATGAATCAGTACAGGCATATACAGTATAGGGATAAACAGAAATACACAGGGGTAGATATAAATGAAAGATTCCAAGCAAGTTTTTGTTACCACTGGAAACACGTTTCCTGTCTGTAATGACAGGAAGCCAGCTTTCCCATAATGCACTGTCAGGGGGCTGCAGATGTTTCACTCAGGAGTTCATCTTCAGGTTGTCCGTCTGGCTCTTTTTGATGACATCAATGTGCAGATGTGACATGAGAGGAGCGGGTAGCGAGAAGTGCACCTGCGGACCTTGCGAGTCAGACGGTAGGAGCCCAATGAGACTCTGGCAGGACTCTCTCAGAGGTCTGCTGAAAGAGAAAAAAACAGGAATGCCCTTAACACAGAGAAAGGGGGCTGGGGGTCACCGGAGTGTGGCGGCCTGCTGACTCAGCGGTGTGTTCATCCCCATGCGGAATCGCCGGCAAGCGGATAAAGGAAATGCTGCCGCCAGGTCCCCTTTCAGATGGGGATTAGGCAGGCATTACCAGCCCCCCATCCCCCGCCCCCCCCCCAGGCCCTCCACAAAGTAAGCATTCGCGACCTGCGCCTGAGCGTGACCGCCGCATTCGGCCAAAACCGCACTGTCGTCAATGGATACCCGAGGGTCCCCCCGCTCTGCCCCTCCCCGCTCATTTTCCTCATTCCCTCCGGGTTTGGGAACGCTGCCACTCTGCCAGGTGCCGTCTGTCCGTCACTGACCATTACTGTTTCAGCTCTGTGTGAACAATGGCATCATTCATCGTGACTTTATATCATAAGTGATACTTTATTTTATCATTCTTACAAGTACAGGTATAAAGGGATTTTGTCATTTAACCCACTCTCCGATGAGATACAGAGACACGGCTAAGATCAAAGTTTGTGGTCAGAGTGAAGGTTAAGCTGTTTATCTGCTGCTCCGGGGCAGTTCAGGGTCAAAGGCCTTCCTTGAGGGCTTAACAGTAAGCTTTGCAGGCCAAGACATTTGAATCAACAACCTACCCATCATCCATACATTTTTTGTAACCCCTTGTCCTACTCAGGGGGTCCAGAGCAGTGCTAATTTTGGCAAGAATGTTTAATTTAGTTTTAGTCCTAGTGACTTGTACTTGGATTAAAGTCACATTTTAGTCTAGTTTTGTTTTAGTTAAGATTTAGTCAGTGGGACTCAGGTCTAATTTTAGTCTAATTTTTTTTATCATATTTTTCTCAAACAGGTTAATGGTACTGAAATGGGCTTTGCTGAAGGGTATTTCTCCTGGCTGTATAAATTCCCTTGAAAAGTAAGCATACCTCATACAGAAGCATGCTTGACCACAAGTAGTCATCTAGGCTGGGAATTTGTTATTGACTTATCACACTTCTTTTATATATAAAAACAAATCCCTACAGTTTGTTAGAAAAACAAATTTCCTTCAAAGGTCAAGATATATTTATAGATATATATTTATATTTTTCCCTGTTTCATTTTCGTTCTTAGAACTTTAATTACCCACCAAATTTAAGTGCATGACCATATAATACTGTAATAATTTTTATTATTAGGGCAGCAAAACACCTATTAAACATTCATTTAACAGTGTGCAAAATCTGTCGACAATTTACAATAACCCTTCTTCGAAAACAGAAGGTAGATCATACGGTAAAATGGTGACAAAAAGACGACAAAAAAGGGGACATTAGTGTCATTTTAGTTATACTGGAAGCTGGCATTTGCGCAGACATGCACCAAGCAGGAAAAACAAATCATCCAATGAGAAAGATGCATGGAGACAGAGAGAATTTGTACGTTCACTTGCAGCTTTATGCATGCGAATGATTGGTTAAAAAGGATAACAACCAATACTTTGAGATGACAACTGTGATCTAGGTTGTCTGCCCAGACAGAACCAGCAATTTAGTCTTGTCTTTACTCATCGGAGCATAACGAACAGAGATTTCACCATAATTTTCATTCTCGAACACTTTTTCATTTACGTTGTCTTTACAATGTTGTCATGAAATAAAAGGTCATACAAATACTTATCAAAATTTTCGTTGACAAAATTAACACTGGTCCGGAGCCTATCTTGGAGGCTACCTGCACAAGGCAGGGAACGACCTAGAACGTGGTTCCAACCCACCACTGGGTGCACGCACACACTGGTCATTTGGGAACTTTAATTCACCTTAGCATGTTTCTGGACTGGGGGGGGAAGCCGGAAAAAACCTCATGATGACATGGGGCGATCATGCGATATCCAACCTCAAGACTCGAATCCTGACCCCAGAAGTGCTCTAACCTGAATACCAGTTGCGAGCAAAGATACATCAAACATAAAGTGGTCTCAGTCTGTGAACTTCATATTTCTGTAGGATAACACTATCATGACCAGGATTCAGAGTGACCAATTAAAATGCACTTATTGATGTCTGGAACAAACCTGTCCAAAATGGGGCATTCCTACAGTAAGTGTCCCCAGAAACTGGAAGTCTAAATCGCAGATAGAGGGCGCTTTTCCAGTGCACCAGGAAATGAACTTCTGGTACTTCAATGTGCTGGTTTTCCACTAGTGTAAAAGGGCACCCCTACATGTCCCAGTAATCTACACAGTACTGTGAAAACCAGGATGGAGAAGCAGTACGCGGGAACCAGGAAATGTGGATGAAATACATCATCAAGACAACCACAACAAGCCTAAAACAAGACGCTGGGTGCAGGGCACACCAGGCTGCAAACACTGACCGAGGTGCAGGCTAATTAAAAACTGTGAACCGAGAAACCAGACACTAACTTACAGAACCACAAAGACACCAACAAAACCCAGGTATGAAGCACTAGCAGGTTAAACTCAGCCCCAGAAACCTGAAGACTAGACAGCAGACTGAGGGAGCTTTTCCACCGCACCAGGTACTGCAGGCCTACTTTTTGATACTTCAAGAAATTTCCAAAAGTACAGTACTTCAAAGTGTTTTCCACTGGCGTAAAAACCGGTACCAGCACTGAATGACATCACTGCGCTAGACAAGGTATTTTGTACTGAACTCAAAAAATAGCTGTAGTATATTACAGGGCTGGACGACCTGTGATATTAATACCAACATTGCATGTTATGCACAATCCAATTCTTACATCACTGATCAGATAGATTAAGATTAGGCTTTTTCTTACCTTCAATTCTGTAATTTGTTTCGCTAAAACATTCTCATAGGAAAAAAAAAAACACTAAGTTTTGCAGTTATAATGATTATCCCGTTTAGTGCAGTGAAATACAACGCCGGTTGTATTTTGTTTCAGAGGCAAGTTATTTGCTGAAACAATCATCTAAAAAGCGTTTCAAATCCCAAAGAGTACCCTAGTTGGTTTGGCACTTTTTGGTACTGGTACTCGACTGGAAGTTAGTGGAATCGGAAAAGTACTGCACCTGGTGCGGTGGAAAAGCACCCTGAGTGCTGAGCTTCTCGATCAGTTTCAATAAGATTCACATAAGAAGGTGGATTGAAATGTCTGGAAAACTGTTGCTCAGAGTTGGTCTCCTTCTTGTTGATTCAATGAGAGCAGGACTGGATGGAAATTGTATGGGCCTGGTATTTCTCTGTGGGTTAGCCCTCTCTGTCGGTGATCGGAAGGGTGCTGGTTCAAATCCCATGGATGGCGGTGTGATATCGCTATTGGGCCCTCGCATTAGGTCTTGAGCCCCGGATGGTTCAGGGACGCAATCTGAGCCTGCTTTCTGACTCACTATGTCATACTCTGTGGGGAGAGCTGACCTCCGCTCTGTAGCTCCATCAGAGAGGCAGTTTGCTCAGGCTCTCTGACAGGAGATGAGTCCTGGTTAATCGCTGCTACTACAAACCAGCACAGGAGAATAGAACAGGGCGCTTTTATTTGTCCCCTTAGGAAATCCAGCCTTTGCTATCTAACTTGTACAGACCACCAGTCCGTCCGGCTAAATGCCCTCAACAATTAATCACAGGTGAGTAGAGGCAGGGTTCAAGTCGTCATGAAGCACCTGGATGCCCTCCCTCTGTGGGGAAAAAAAACACAAAACCATCAATTCATCAAGAAACCAAAATCATCCCCTTTGAAAGTATACCACATCCCCCCCCATTCATGTAAAGGTAAACCTACCAATTATTTAAAGGGATTGGGGGTACTGGCGGACATCGGATCAAATTTAATCCGGACTGTGCCACTGTCACAACGGGGTCCCCCCCACACCCCCATCGTCCCCCTTGAAATATTTTTGCAGCTCAACCACTGAGTGATGAGGATTGCCCTGTAACACTGATCCCTTCCTGAAACATCCACACCCTCTTTCCTACTTAAAATGCCTGCTTTGAATGACTAGCTAGCAGCACGGGTGGTATGGCGGCTCAGTGGGTGGCACTATATATCACATCTGCAAGGTTGTGGGTTTAATTCCTGCCCATGGCTCAGTTTGTGTGGGTTGTCTCCTGTTACTGCAGTCCGCCCTACGGACCAAACACATGTGATTTGCTTGAGCTGATGTCTAAAAATTACCCAAGTGAGGCAGTTAGAATTTGTCATTGTTGACACACCACAACAAAATGTGCTCTTTGCATTTAACCCATGTTTGGCAATGTGACATAACAGGGGGCAGCTAATTCAGCACCTGGGGAAAAGTACCTTGTTCCGGGTACCTCGCTGGTCAGGGATCTGAACCAGTAATCTTTCAATTACAAGTGCACATCTCTAACCATTAAGCCACCAATGAAGATGGATGTGCAGTTTATTTTTTTATGTATAGTTTTTTTCCCATTTGTATGAATGATTCCTGGTAGGACGTCTAAGAGATCTTCCCACGGTGCCTCTGGGGAGAATAATTGTCGTCTCCAGAAAGCAGCAAAAGAAACCATAATTCAGGGCTGTGTCAGCCTCCCGCACTTCAGTGTCCCAGCTAGGCATGCCTGTGGCCCATAGGGGGCAGTAACAGCAATAACAGTCAATGATTTTTAGGTTTGAGTCGCTGTTCCGCTACGAGGACGGGAAATTAATACAGACGCTCCTGATGAATATCCAGATGTAAAATACCAGGTGATGTGCATCTACTTGCCTGAAAATGCGTACTAAGCAAATAAATACCAAACCGGCTCCCCAAGGCGTGAACCCCAGTGCCACATATTTACATAGCTTCCTTCCTCCGCTGTGGGAAGAGTTCCTGCCAGCTGAATTAGCAGAAGTAGGCCATGTGCACGGGGAAAGCCCACTCCCTACCGTATCCCAGTGCAGAGCTCCCTCCTCAAAGCCGTCACAGATGAAAGGGCTGAATGCCGTCTTCATATACGCCTGAGAAAAGGCAGCAGAAGGCTCCGGAAAGCTGCGGAATACAGGCTATCGGAGCAGTGATTTCCCTGGCTCCTTTCCAGCCGGTAGCTAATCTGGCCTTGATCTCGAATACGTGTTTATATCTGGCGTTTACTGAGCTATGCTGATTGCATGCCTCGACTTTTGATAATCTAGTTAAAATGCCTATTATTAGTAAATAGTATTATTATGAAATTGTAAATAACTGAAAATAAAAATTGTCTTCAGTTCAGTCGCTGAACTTCAACATATGCACAGGTATTCCTTTGATGATTAAATATTGTGCGAGTGGAAACCACTTTTACCTCCTGAATGTGCTTTCAAATATGAATATCACTTAATCATAATTAATTATGGGGCCAAAGTAAAGTCATACTTCCTGAGTTAGGGATTCAATGCCCTCAAATGTGGAGTTTGCCGTTTTCCTCTGGATTTCCTTCTCCAGTACATAAACATGTGGTCAAGTGAACCTCCATCCATAAATATGCGGCCCTCTGATTGGCTGGCATGACATTCAGGGTCTCCCCCTGCCTTGCACCCCTTTGCATTCTAGGATATGCACTAAACTCACCACGACCCTGTACTGAATACATGGTTATGGAGGAAACTGAGTCTGAACAGCTTACGGTTCCCAAACAGAAGTTGGGTTGTTTCTCCGGCATTTAGAGAAATTCAAAAGTAGAAATCATTAGCAAATGCCTTAAAATGAACAAAGGGTGCCATTACGTGTCTGGCATTTCGGGCAACTTCACGATGAGCCAAACTGCATCTTCTGGGGAAGGGAAGGATGATGTAACTGGAAAGACTGCGACGGGTACAAGCATACAGATTGTCCTTTCTGTGCCAGCACAACATACTGGCACTGTGCTCAGTCTGTGGAGAGGACTGTGGCTTTGATAAAAGAAAACACATAAGAGAATGGTGACTTTGTATAATTTTATTATTGATATGTTTTTGTACTATTCGGGAGTGGAGGTAGAGGTGGTAGTGTGCTTTTAATTCGGATGACAGAGATGCCACATTCTCACCGTGATCAGTCTGTGGGCTGGCCTCCTCCTCCGTTCCATCATTTGAGAGGCGAGAAGCGTTGCCATGGGGATAGCACGCTGCTGCCAGCCTGCCTATCTGCCTGCCTGCTAGCATTCCAGATGTTTCTGCCTTATCTGGCACTTCTATAAGGAGGAGGAAATTCCTGTTTGATTCAACACCATCTATAATGGGGTCACTGTTTTTTTCCTCTTCCTTCTCCGCATTTTCAGATGAAGATGGGTTTTGGAGATAATTATGCCTCTCTCATCATTGTGCACAGCAATCTGGGATGCATCTTATTACAATTGTTTGATCCCAGTTCGGTACCGAAGAAAAGTAACATGTGGTTGCCATTCAGTTTCATTACCCTCCCAAAGTCTTAGACAAACGAGCCATACGATTGGTTGCCTGTAAGGTGCATGTTTAATGCTTTCTTGAAATGATGCTTTATTTGTCATTTTCACAAGTATGGGTTTATTGGAATGTACATAGCTGTACCACCTGCAGTTCAGACTAGGAAATCTATCTAAAGCTAAGCAGGTTTAGCTCTGGCCAATACTGGATTGGGAGACCAACTAGGAAAGCTGGACTGTTTCTAGAAGAGGTGTTGGTGTGACCAGCCCATCCCATAGTCTGTGT
>JAODKE010000001.1:12995270-13009926 GCA_026779605.1 Mormyrus hasselquistii
GGATCCCAGTGCCCCAGTGCAGTGATGGGGACACTGTGGCTAACAGCGGAGCCCACCCTGTGGTCTGTGTGGATCCCAGTGCCCCAGTGCAGTGATGGGGACACTGTGGCTAACAGCGGAGCCCACCCTGTGGTCTGTGTGGATCCCTTTGGATGATATTTAAAACCAAGGACCTGACTCTCTGCGTAACTTCTGAAAGACTAGGGGTCGTACCCTGATGTCCTGACTAAATCTGCCCACTGTGGCCCTAAAAAATCCGGCCTCCTAAGCATCCCCTATATGTAACTCGTAAATTCAGTCCTTCCCTTTCACCACCTTAGCTACTGTGCAGTGGATACACAGGTGCTGAGAACATTCCAATTGTTTGCACAAACCCTGGAACCTTTAGGAGAAACGACTGATTCCCCTACATTCAGAACAGGCCCTGAATGGCATTCCAAATGACTGGAGCCTGGTTCCTCAGATGGTGATGTGGGTAATGTTACTAAGTGTCACCAGGTTTAGATGGATCTAAAGTTCACTGTGTGAAGAAGCATGGAAATTGTGGCCCTTGTGACAGAAAACAGCATATTGTGTTTCTGGCAGGTGTTACAGGTTGCATGCAATGTGTGCTATACATTAAACATGGCTCACGGCGGGGGGGGGGGGGGTATTCTCAGATGAGAATAGCCCCACAGGTCATTTCTGAAATCGCTATGCAAAGCCATACATTCTAGAGAGATAACAGTTGTTTTAAGACTTTTTGTATAAAAAAGAGACAGTTAGGGGCCCGCATGTGAATTTACCCTCATAATGAATAATACATCATAAAAAACACATCCAGCGAGATGATGTCTGGCTTTTGGGGGTATTCCCTAAGAAGCATGGAATTTATCGTCACATGTCACTGTGACACACTGCCATTCTCTGGGCATGAACTTTGAAGACAGACTTCGTTTCCTCGCAGTGACGGCATCCAGGGACCATTGAAGAAGTGAGCCTAGAATATGCCATGAAGGGTTAACGGAGCCAGCGTCGAGCATGAATATTTAACCGCGTTCGGGAGCTCCATATCATCTCTGCTTACGGCCGGCAGGAAGCAGGCTGGAGGTGGCGGAGGACGCAGCAGTAATAGAGAGTGCAGTGACAGCAGTTTGTAAGGGCAGGGCTGGGGGCACCTCTGACAGGTCAGCATACAGTTTGTCAGAGGGGCCTAAAATACAGCAAAACAGCAGTGAATGATGTCACTGAGGCTTGCGGGGGGCCCTTCCCACTTTTAGCTGCAGACTCTGCTGCTGGGTGTTACCAATTGGCTGTTCCCTAACATGCATTTTACAGTTACATTTTATAAATTTAGGAGACAGTTTTGTACAAAGCGACGCACGGTTGAGGCAAATGGCTCATTGCACGCATGCTTGATTGTTAAGCAGTCAACTAGGCATATGTGCAGCAAGGCTGAGATTCCAGTGAATGCCCAGGTACAGATGTAAGCAGGACTGGAGCAGGAGCTACATAACAGCATCAAACAAAGCAAGAACATGACATTCAATGGCCGGAAGTGCAACATAAGAATGCCTGTGATTCCAGATCTGTTCTGATTCCCATTTTCACATCTGGCAAGTGTCAGCAGATTCATCTAATGGTTCAGGTCCCTCCCACCGCGCTCCTTTTGCCCTGTCTCTATGGGATATTCTCCTTTGGTCGCAGCTTCCCCTGATTACCCAGAAGGCACTTCAAAGCAAGGGGTCACCTTCACCGCCGCTGCTGCTCCGTCACACGCTTCTGCTGCAATCTGATACCCAGGTGCTGTGAAGTCTGGACTGATCCCATCGTTTGTATGCCACTACAACAGGTCAAATATGTGCCAGCGTAATATCTTTTACATGTGGAGTCTTCTTAGTAATTCACAGTTTTGCTCGTAAAGTCTCCTGAATCCTCCTGAGCATGTGACCTTCTCCACCATCGGAAGCATAGGAAGATGTGAAGAAGTAGGGCTCACTTGATTACATGTCTATGGATTTGGGCTCCTCAGGTGCATTTTACACCTGTATATGAAGTAGCAGAGTTACCGGTGTCTGTTAAACATTAATGTACGAGCACTGGTTACACTGACTGGAATTGAATTAGGTTTGCAGAGGGGCAGTTTTGCATGCGTACTCATGTGAGGGTGTAATTTGACTAAAATAACAAAAGCTTTCATTGACGGGTGTTGCTTTAGTCCTAGTGTCAAAGTTCTTACTGAAATTTGGATTGCTTTTGAGGGAGCATGGTTAGGGTTCAGCGGAAGGTTGAAAGTCTGGGGCACATTGTCAGTGTTGGCGAGTCATATCGAGAGCTCAGACTCCAGTCACTCCAAATACAGGAAGCTAAAAGTGTCAATCCTCAGAGGGCCGTGCTGATCTCTCTCCCTTTCCGTCAAAGCTAATACCTCCAACCCAGACTGATGGAAAAAAGAGCCGTTTTGGATAAATAATTATTCCAGCCTTCGTGTAATTATTTCTTCTTACTGTGGAACACTGCTAAAAATGCAAATCTGGAGAGCAGCTTTAATTTTCAGACTGAACGCTTCTGTGTTAATTCTCTGGCGAACACCTCTTGTGTAGCATATTGGGGTCAGTGTCACAGTCACGGAGTTTGTGAGACCTGATGGCCACAGTGAAATAACATATATACGGATATAAGGAAACTTCAAACCGAGGTGCAGGAAGGGTCAATATTTATGGAAGGAATTCATTACACTGATTATTATATACTTGGTAGGTAAGCGTTCCAGAAATTGATTCTGTTAATACTATAAAGAAAATTTTTGGAGCATTGAATGCCTGATCCTTTGGAAGTAATTTTATCTTGTGACGAATTAATGTCTGAACGTGAATGTTAATGATGAACCCAAAAGAGAGTCATGAGCATATGTGACCAATCCAGCAGGGGACGCAGAACTTAAAGACATCGATTCATAGCCTGCCAGCAGCAAGCCTGCTCTGCTGACTGTCTAAACAGAATGATTCTAAAGTTGGTTTCTGAAGTACCTTCCAGTGAGTTCCATTAAAGTTCCTTCAGTTAAACAGTGAGCTGTATAAACTGATAAACATTGTAAGATGTCTTAGATTAGGGCTGTTCAAATCACGGCCCTCAAGGTCCGAGTCCTGCTGATTTTCCATCCTTCCTTTACCTGTGAGCCATGTGTGAAGCCCCTGTGGCCAATCAGAATCAGTAATTATTAAACTAACTACCTAGGAGTACTGGAAAAAAAGCCTGGATTTGGAATAATTTGAAGAACCTTGCCTGAGATGAAGGCATCCAGGTCTCCATTTTAATGACCTGACATTTTGTTCTTTCATGTAAAGCAACTTACAGTAGATGGGAGAGTTACAATTTGTGTCCTGCTTAGAATTTGAATCCATCAAACTTATATTGTGAGTATAAGGTTCTGCTTGTAGAACTGCAGGAGATCTTGAGTCCAAAAGAACGGGCAGAGGCTTCACAAAAGAGCTTGATTTGTAATGGGATGCTTGCTCAGTAAAATGATATCATAGGCAACTCCGTACATATGATTACGACAATTACATGGCACTGTCAAGTCAGGAAATGAAGCTGAATAGCAGGAAGAGAAAAAACTGCATATAAGCTGATAAATGAAGACAAATTAGAAATTTACTTCGTTTTTTTCTTTTTGCTCCAATCTAAAGCATTAGAGGGTGCTTGTTCATAATGTGAAATGTCTTACAAATGGAAGCTGCTGTGATTGTTTTTGATGCTGCAATGGTTACTGATTATTGTCAGAAAGGGGAGAAAATAATTGAACACAAAACACATTTTGCCAAACACATAACTTCAATAAACAGCAATAAAATTTGAAATTTCAAAAAATAAAGACCTTATTTGCAAACTAGAATTAATTCCTTTTTGTAAATCTTATCACACAACCTTGTAAAGCTAAACAGCTGCCAAATAGTTTAAAATAAATCTGCCTTTTTGGCAGGTAAAAAGAAAATCTAGGAACAGCTTAAGAAGACAAGATGACCAACACGTTCTTTTTTTTTCTTTTTTTATTTAGACTGATTTTTAATCTCAGTGCTAAAGATAAAAGTCAATTTTATGTAGCTCAATAACCTACATTGAAAACTTAGAAATCAGTTATTTCTAATTCCATTTATTTCCTAATTTCTTGACATAAGATATTATCAAGTAACCTTTATTGATTTTAACAGAGTAAAGAAAGCTTGAGCTTAGAGAGTGTGGTCAGCCACTGTCCAGCCAGTCTGGAGCAGTTAAGGGTCTTGCTCGAAAGACTGGTATGATTAGTCTGTCAGCCATGGGATCTGAACCCATGACCTTCCAGGCACAGATTCCTAACCTACTGAGCGACACACCACCCATTATGCCTGTTATAATTGCTAGTGGAACAATGCTAATTTTAAAGTTAATTTAGAGTTCTGCTCTGCCTGGGGTTGAGTAGACTAATCTAAGCAGATCCTTACATTTGAAAAGGTCTGCCTAATAGATTTACAAGGAAATGAAGCAGATATTTTGACATAGAAGAAACATACACTGTCAACCAAATCAAGGGCTAGCAGATGTGAATATAAAATGTTCATTTTCATTTGGTCCAGCTTGGTTTGGTTCAAGACTCAAGGCCACAATTAAATACCAAGAGGTGTTATCTTCTTTATCATGTTAGAGGAGCCTTTACAAGCTGCCAAATAAATAAGCAACATCTTTTAGCATAAGGCTGTTTTTCGCTTGGTCTCCTGGCTATACGTTTATTCATTCCAGTCGTTCCTTGGTTTATTTTCATAGGTTTATTCTCAGAGGAGTAAAAGCCAGTAGGGCTCTTTGTAATATAATGGTGCAAAAGAGTATCTTACTATACAATCAGACATAGACTGGAAGGTGTAATTACTCATTGCTGATGTGAATGAGTTTTTCTTTTTTTTTTATTTACCAGAATCTTGAGACTGACTGGAATGCAGCCAAATGTAGCAAAACCACCAGCCCTCATTTCAACACTGAGCCATGCATTTTTTTCATTCACCCAGGAACGTGTGTGTTACTTTGGACCATGTGCTGGTGTAATCCAATCTAATGCCAGGCCACTGTGTGGTACACAGAATCCCTCTGTTGCAAGCAATAAAAAACAACATGTCACATCCTAAAACCGTGTCTGTTTGAGACCAGATGTCACTGCTGTGACAACTGGCTAAACAATAATTTCTGAAGTTGGTTTCTATAAATGACAACAAAAAAAGCACAAAATAACCATGTTATAATGTGTCACGTCCTGCCTGCCATGTCCACCTGACCCTCCTGTCTCATCCATATCTGGGTCTAACAAGTTACGCCTGTTACTTACTTGTCTTACCTCTGTTTCCTAACCCTTGTATTGATCACTCCCAGCTGCCTCTCATTAGCTCCTTCATTAGTCTAGTATATAAGTGCTTCCCAGTCATGTGTCCCCCAGTCCAGTTGTTGACGTTGTATCCACAAGTTGCCTGTGCCCCACCCCCATTATGGTTCCCCATGATCTTTTTCTTTTCCCATTTGTTCTGTGACTTTAAGAAAACACAGTTTTTTGTTTCACCACAATGCATACCCTCGAGTCCTTCATGCTGTGACAGAATGACTGCACTCCACAAATTACTCAGTGGTTACCCCTAGAACCCTCTCTTGCTATATATCTCAGCTTGCAACCCTTCCCCTGCAACCATAAACCCACCTCAGCCCAAACCCCTGGTCCGCACACCTCACTGGATTGAGGGCAACCCACTGGGTGACCCATTCGAAGACCACAATTTGGAGGAGCCTGATGAGCCAGATGATCTTGATGAGCCTCTCGCAATTTGGATTGCCCCACCAATGCTGAACCCGTACTGGTTATGGCACTGGGGAAGGAGTCAGAGATCTGAGGGCCAATCCCACTATGGAGGGCAGTGTCTAGTGGACTTGTGACCTGAACCAGTTCTGCTGCCTCTGTGAGGGCACTTTGAGTTAGAGGATGCAATGCCTGAGCTGATCCAGCTTGAGACATCTGGTCTGGTTAAGCCTACTGCTGTCTCAGCACACGGTGCTTCTCCAACGCCGATGCTTCCTCATGAGGTGAGGCTACCCTGCCCGCTGGCTTCCCATAGCTTGCCTTGGCTTCGCTCGCTGGCTCCTTGCAGCTCTGCATAGCTCCTGTTGTTGATACCAGTCACAGGAGGAAGACGTGAAAGAAGATAGCAGTGCCTGTGGCTGTCACCGCAGTGCTTCTAGAGTTCTGCCCAGGAGAGGTCGCCACCATGCCTCCAGCACCCAGCCTTGGTGAGGCCACCACACCTCCAGAGTCCGGTCCAATAGGGGCCGCCACTCCACCTGATCTTCCAAAGTCCAGCCCAGAAGGGGCCACACCTACTTCTCCTGAGCCTTCAGAGTCAGACCAGAGTCACACCTTCAGAGACTGTCTTCACTTCTGCCACTCCCCAGGAGACCTTGGCACAGGGTCCCAGCCTGGAGAGGTCCACTTCACCCATGCTCCAGGCACTTGACCCAGAGAAGGATGCTGCGTCCGAGTCCCGGGCTCCTGCTTGCCTCCAGGAGTCCCAACCTTACCTGGTCTTTTGATGTCCTGCTTGCCCCTGTCTCGTCTCCTGACCCCGCCTCATGTCGTCACCCTGGCGCACTCCTCATCTCCCATGGTAAACCAGGTGCCTGCCACATCTCCTGGCTTGCCACTGGTGGTCTCCTCATCCCCTGCAGGACGCCACTAGCCAAATGCCTGACTCCCTGCATGCCACCAGCCCAAAAGGGATAGATCCAGAGGATACCACTCTGGAAGACTTAGAGAAGGATTCTGTGGGCCCTGCCCTGTGTCCCACTCTGTGGGCCACAGAATGGCTGCAGTATCAGTTGGGACCCAAGGAAGGGGCTGGCTAAGTCTCCGTCTCCCATAGTGAGACAAGGGGGCACATCATTCATGGTAGCTGTTTGCCCAATGTTGCCCACCTGGGTGACCCTTCCACTGAGGCCCAGAGGGAGGTCCCCTTGGCACCATTCAGTCCCGCTGGCCTTCTTAGACCCTTTAGTCCTGTGATCTGGACAGATCCTATGTCACTGGGGAACAGGCCCAGGAGTACCCACGAACCATGTTCATTATCCAGCTCTCCGGGGTGGTCCCCGGTGGTACTTTCCTGTAGTTCTGTCATTGTGGTTCCTCCACCTATCTGCCCTGCCCTGGTGTGTGTCTTGCTGGATGTCCTCTTTGCTGTCCCTAGTCTTGCCTATATCTGTTCCATGTCCCGAAGAAGTGGCCTGTGTTTTGTCCCATGTCCTGAGTTATTGTCCATCTGGTATTCCCTGGTGTGCTGTATTCTAACCTGTTCTGTCCAGGGGATCTGTCCCTCCAGTCTTTTTTGGTGTCTGTCCCATGAGTCCTGTCAGTCCTGCTGTACCCTGTCTCTTCTGGTATCCTATCCATCCCCAGCCCTGTGGGTCCACCCTGTCATTAAGTCGCTGTGGTCCTCTCCTCTGTTCATCCTTTGGGGAGGGGTATTGTCACGTCCTGCCTGCTATGTCCATCTGACCCTCCTGTATCCTCCCTAGCACCACCCTAACAAGCCCTGCCTATTACTCATTTCTTACCTCCTGTTCCTAACCCTTGCATTAATCACTCCCAGATGCCTCTCGTTATTCTAGTATTGATGTTCTTCCCAGTCTAGTGTTCCCCAGTCCAGGCATTGACGTTGTACTCTCATGTTGCTTGTGCCCTGCCTTGTTGCAATCTTGTTTCCCGTTTATGTTCTGTGTGTTTAATAAAAACCCCTTTTGTTTCACCACAACACCTGCCTTTAAGCCCTTGGTTCTTAAGACACAATGCGTGACACAATGCAGCCTCTTGTTTTTTTTTTTTTTAAATAAGGTACATAAGAAGATTACACATTAGCAGATCAAATATTTCACAGAATATGCGATTCATTCGTACAACGTAATGTTGTTGCTGGGAACTTGTAGAAAATTCAGTAAAATCCTTGGGTATCTCTGCTGCTTCACTCGCAGGATATGAAGAAAGCAGGCCCACCCCATTATTTCTTCTCATTTAAACTGTCACTCCCCCAGCTGTTTAGATTTCATTGCTGAATTTATGCATGCATACAAGGCAAACAATAGATTGAGGAAGTCACATAAAAGCAGTGGTTTGCATATTGGTTTTAGGCTTAGGCTAGCCAAGGAAGTTACTTAAACATACTTATATTACTTAAAAACAGTAATCTTTTCTGTTGGACATGAGCCATGTAAACAACCTGATCTAGATTTTTAAAACTTTTTAAAAAGTTTTAAACCCCGTGCATATGACAAGTGATGCTGGCAACCTTGAACCAACTTTGTCAAAGGCACCACTAATTTGCCTCTAATGGTTTACTTTGTCATATTATGAATTAAACTCTTATATTAGCTACTGCTATTGTTGGCATGCTACGTGACCGATGTGACTGTTTACTGTGGTTGTTCTGAGAAAGTCCTCTGCTGTCATTTCTAAGGGATCCTATCTGACCTGGTGAAAACCTGTGGAGTAAAATATAACCCTTAATATTCAAATTTAAAACTATACCCTTGAACACTTGAGAAAGACAGTAGGAACAGTAATGAGGGAGCGGACACAGCAGGGCTAACAGATTTGCTGTTATTTTTACTCTGTTATACCTCAGCAGTCTCAGCTGTACTTTGGCTGTTTACAGAACATCTTCAGCTTTTAGGAACAGAAAAATACAATGTTTTAAGTATAGAAAAAAAAATCCTCTGCTATACATCATTAACACATCTTCTATTTACTGCAGAATAGGAAGCCAGTGGTGTGAAGTGAAAGCTTATATTTAGTTTATAGATAAAAGAACAGTTAGCTCAGAACATTCCCAAATTACCATCTAAAGGAGCAGGAATACTATAATGGACGCTAGATTGGTTGAACAAAAAAACAAGTGCTAAAAAGTGACCATTTGTGGTTTTGATTACTTCTTGAACTATACGATAAGCAATTTGAGTAAATCAAATTATGTGAATGGGTCTTGAGTTACCACTCATCATAACCAAGGGAGACCGAGGCACACTGACTAGAAGTAGGACTGACAGAGAGTGAGGTGGTTTCCACTGAACTATCTCACCATTAGTTTTGAACAAGCTATACACGTTTATTGGCCTGAGGATAGTGTAGAAACAAACCTCAACCAAAAATATACAAGAAGCTAATATTATAGGATTTGTATCTTTCTAACTCTAACTATCTCAAGCTGTCTGTTAACAAAGGTATCATACTTGAGTCAGAGCACACCAAATAACAAAATATTAAATGACTCCTGTTAATTGCAAGTACGCAACTTCCAAGCCCAGGTGTCTGGTACGTAAGACAACGGTAACAGGCTTTTGCAAGCAAGGATTACAGCCTGCTGGATTAGGGGAGACATTGGAATCCCATGGAGTTGTAAGATTTCTTTTTGCACCATATTAGGAACCAAGCTGGAGACAACTGGCATGAGACCAAAACACCTGAAAAGCATGAAATTTTTAGGTATGATCATTAACATTCACTGTGTTGGAAAAAGACCAAGTCCCATTACACTTCTCATATCTTGCCTAAGGCAGATTTAAATGTCAAGGACAAACTGTCTGACGGACAATTGTTTATGGACTTGTTCCTTGTATTGCTTAATAAAATCAGCTCTGTGCCTTTGTGAATCTAATGTGTAGTGTGAAACACCGTCTGGGGCATCAAAACATGGACCCACCCTGTCCTGCCTTTCTTGTTTTCATGCAATGTGTACATACATGTTATGAATAGACTGAAAAAATTGCGTGACAAAATAGATTACAGTTATGCAAATTGTAACACTGCACCGAAAAGGATCTGAATTTAATAGGTAATAAAAAACAGCTATGGAATGAGAAATGAGGGTCTGCACATCAATAAAATGATTACTCCCAACAGTACAGGACTTCCGAACAATGTGGTTTTTATTGGTTGTTTTTTCAACTAAGACAACCATATCCAAGCTCAGCGACATTAAAATAAAAGTGCGACATCAGACGAGGCATGGCTATGGCTTAGAGTAAGGCATGAGAAAAGCGAGCGGAATTAGGTTACTTTCAGCTCGTGCCACGGGGATAGCGTTGCCCTGGTGACTGCCGGGTTACGTGATGACGCTTAATGTATATGAGCGCGAGCGGCGGCGCCTCGCTCCCTTTTACCGCCTTTAGAGCGGACTGTTTTCCCCGGCTGTGGTCGCTCCGCTGCGCACTTCTACACACGCCGAGCCGAGGCAACAGGAAGGTAGGCGAAATCAACTCTCGTCCCGCTTCGGCCCTATCCGGGCCTCTGACTGTACTCAATTTTGTGCTTTTTTATTTTCATTTTTATCATGGTGAATGTGTGACGCGTACAGCGAGACTCCCCCAGGACGGGCGCGGAAATACTGAAAGGTTCTGCCCGCTAGCCTCAGTGCTAACCGTGGGGGCGCCGCGTTACTTCTCTGCCCCGGATCCCTGACTGTCTTCGCGGCGGTATTTACTCTCCGGCGTGGGGGGCAACTTATTTAATCTTTTTTTTTTTTATTTTAAAAAATAAATAAATAAATAAATAAGGCGTGAATGTCAGACAGCGGTTCGCGAATGCTGTTGGAGAAAGAAGTGCTGCGCCCGTTTGTTTAGAAGGAAAGAGGGGCTGGGTGGTGTGTGAGACTGGAGGGAGAGTCAAGTTTTGGTGTTTGAATGAGACCGGGAGTTCCGACTGCGAATTACGCCGAGATTTCATGTTGGAGAAGCGGGAGAGTGTGTCTGCCTCCCCTATTAGTATTACACCTGGCTGGTAGCCCCGGCGCTGCTCTCCTTAACCGTGAGACCTGCTCTGTAATTCTGAGTACAGCCTATAGCCGTTGTGATTTGAGTGACTAGTTAGGCGCACCGTTGATGGTTAATAGATTATTAATGCTTTGGATCACAGATGTAGACGTAGGGGCTGGCTTTGTAAACCCGCTGTCTCAGTCGCTTTATTTCTGCTAGCCTTGTTAGCTGTTAGCCTTCAACACGTGGCGACCGGCGGGTCCCTGGGCTCCGGAGGCGTGAGCTGCCGGCAGTCGCTGCTAAGCAGGCCGGGATTGGCTGCCATCCAAGGGGTCGCCTCACGGTTCGGTGGATTGATCACCCTTCGCGCTATTTGTGTCTGTGCTGTTTTCTTAAACGCTGTTGCTAAATCTGCATGTTAGTTACTCCGAAATGGGATCTGGAAGAGCACGTTGTCACGTTGCATGTTCAGCGCGGCGTGCTGCTCGACGTGCGACTCTGGCCTTTGGGCATTAAAAATATGAAGGCGAGTCCTGTGAACTTGATCCTCGTTTTTTTCCTCACCCAGACCATCCATAAGTTTTCACTGATGTTTTAATGGCATGCTTTGTTTTAATGAGAACTGGGTAGTTTCAACCTTTCTAAATATACACCATATACAAATCCTTGCAGACAATGGCTTTGTTTGGTATTTTGAGTTACCGGTCTGTGCACTCATTGTTTTGGTTATTTACATGGATTACTTGCATGACTTATAAACGACCTTGGTGTGAATACTGTATCTATGGAAATTAATAAACCCACACATCTGACATCAGCTGTGACTTATTTTTTAGGGTTTATTTTGCTCACCATGTGGTTTGATCCAGGTTAGATATGTAACCTCGAAGATTGTGACCTGAGTTGCTCTCTGCTGAGACGGTAGCATCTGTATGGTTTACTACTGATGTCTGCCTGTCACTCTTTTTTTATCTAGATCCTGGAAGTGCTGTCATTTCTGGCCCTGGGGGAGGTGGGAGAAGAGCTTTGCTTTTCAGTGAATATTGGAAAATTGTGTAGCTGGTAGCTTAGTACTTGATGCATTTGGCCCAGAACCTATAAGTGACATGTTTGGGCCTCAGGGATAGCCCCCAATGAACCTGAAATTAATTGCGATAATCTATCCCTGGAATACTGGATGATGCACCTGAAAAATAACCTCAAAAAATACCAAACAAAAACAGATGATTCAACCTTTTAACTCGCACACTTATTTCCTTTGGGGACGGAATATCCACTATGCAGCTAAGTGCTGCAAGAGTGGTGCCTTTCCAACATCGATTTGGTCTTTCTCTGCCACTGGCGTTTGCTTTTGTGCATACAGTTTAAAGGCCAGCACCTTGTTTGGATGGCTGTGCTCAGCTTTCTGTAAACAATCAGACGCATAGGAACCATGCCTTTTCGCTGTTCTGTTCTCATCCTAGGCAGCTGATCACTTTGTGCCTCATTGACATTTTAGATACTTTCATGGCACCTCAGCACATCTACGCGGCTATTGGGTTGCTGTACTTTGTATACCCCCAGCTCATTGTACATTTCTAACCTCTTCCCACTCCAGGTGAATGGATTTTCATAGGATGCAAAGTAGCCAATTTTGTGCCGTTGAACTCTTTTCCGATTTAATATTGGATTGATTGGTGTGGTCAGTGCCTGTCAAAATCTAGATAGTCTGTGGATTCCAGGTGTTGGCTCAATGTTTGCTTGGTTGCCAGCACCAATACATATAAAATGAGGCTGTATAATTCTGCCTGTCTCATTTTCAATTATAGTAATTATCAGCACGCATGGTGTTTATGAATGAAGTTAATGCTTGCAAAATGACTTCTAGTCTGGTTTCTTTTTGTTTCTTGCATGTTATCTTTGTAAAAGCTTGTTTTAAATAAGTCATTACAGCACTTTGCTGTTGGATTTAACGTGAGTGTTAAAATATTTCATGGTATTCTGCCTGATGACAGCTTCCCCGCTGTTAGTGCAGTGCCATAGCAAAAGGCTGCTGGACTCCAGGTGCTTCCACAATTGATGTTGCTGTCCCCAAACAGAAATGTAAGCGTCCCATCCAGCATTATTTTATCAGGCCAGCAAAGAGCATGTAGTCATTCTGTACAAGAATACAATTCTGTTTAACAGGTTAACTAAGTGCAGTTCACAGGACAATCCTGTCAGCTTTAACTTATTCCAGTAAGGATCAGTTTTAATGTGACTCAATCAAATCAAAATGTGAATTCTGACCAAGATGTAATTTATAGTTCTGTGCTGTTAAGTATAAGGTGAAGGTTTCATTAATTCATCCATGTACCTCTAAATGTTTTGAAAGGTGGCTTGGAAAAGCGGCATGCATGTAAAACTGACCCCTGCCTGTCATAGATGGGTGATTGGATTGTGAGGGACGGCTTTAGTTTAATGCCCGCTGGGCTACTGTAGCAGAACTCTTCGGAATTTTAAGCTGACAAATTGCAAGGCCAGTGAGTAATAAATGTCCACGTGCAACATGCCATACTTTATAAGTGGGAGGTTTCACCCTCCCTTTCTGTCCACTTTTTGGCTACTATCATGTGCCATTTTAAGCATTGGTCCTGAAAGCTCTTGTGTGAAGATGCCGAAGTGTTTTTTTTTGGGTAATGGGATCATTTTGTTTGCTGTAGAACTGCTGTTTGCGAAGATTGGCTTGACAATCTTGTGTGTGTTCCGGAACAGCCCTGTGGTCCTGGAACCTCAGTGCTTGGTCTTTTGGATGTTTGATCTGTAATCCCTCTTGCACCATGTGGCTGGGTTGAGTCTTAGTGCCACAGTACCTCTCCGGTCTGCTCTGCCAATAAACTAATGGATCACATAACTAAATAGGCCTTATATTGTTACATGCTCTACCAACAGCCTGTTAACTGTATATGCATATATTCAGACATGCACAATATATGCTTTTGTTAATTTAACTCTGCTTCCTTGTTTACCATTTACTTCTGAATAAGCTGAAATTTAAAAAAAATGCAACCAGTGCCCCCTACCCCTCACCCACTGCGTGACTTGTAGTAGGCTGGATTTGCTGTTGTGCTGTAAGCAGGGATTATGAGAGCAATTTGAAATGTTTGTTACGTTAGCCACTGTGCGTATGGCCCTTGAGTCCCAACAGCTTCCTGCCTGTATGGACCAGCTGTCACGAGCTCCTGCTTTGAGGTGGGGTGACAGCTGAACAAAGACTGTGTGTAGCCCTTCCGGTGTGGGAAGGTTAGGGTTTGCTTCAGTGGAGAATTGATTTTGAGCCGGAAAACCAGAACTGTGGCTGAGGCTTAGCCTATTTAATGTATAATGACTTACTGTTTTTCTTTTGCTCTTCTAGGACTTTGCTGGACTGTACAAAGATGGCTGACATGGATAAGTAAGTTTTGTGGCAGGGGGGAGGGGGGGCAGTGTTTTTCATCTCTGCGTTTGCTGTCTTTGTTCCCTCCACCCACTCAAAATGCTGCTGCAGTATTTAATACTGGGTCTTACTATCTTAACGGGATGGAGCTTGCTCATGCATGGAGAGCTGCTTTCTGCGACAACTGTGTCGCAACCCTACGCCTGAGGCCTTTTTCCTGCAATCTGGTCCTCTTGTGGTTAATTTTGACCCCTGCTGCTCCAGGTGTGTAGAGACTATTAAGCTGGTGGTGTGCTGCCCTTGTCGTTTGCTTATGTTAATGTGCCATCTAACCTTTAAGCCATAACCCAGTTTTGAACGTGGAGGGCTCACCTCAGGACCCAAGCTGAAATTTCTGGGTGATGTCACTTTCCCATGTTGTGGGGTTGGGCGGGGGGGGGGGGGGGGGGGGCGGAGGGGGGGGGGGTTTTGTGTAGG